>CAXITT010000365.1:727464-738120 GCA_964033795.1 Lymnaea stagnalis | reverse complement strand
GGGAGGGGGGAAGGCGTGGAGGTCAAAGAGGGAGACAGAGGTGGCGAATCTAAAACATTACCAGTGGTCAGTTGTCCTATAGAAAATATAAAGGTTTTGTAGGTGTGTATGCCTATCCGATCGGTACGTGATTGACATTCAGGGAGCGGGCTTAATGTAAGTAACAGTTACACGTGTTGGGGAAACGGAGGGGTGGGGGGGGGGGCTAAGTGAGGTAACAGGTGGACGAGGTGAGGACCGGTGTTTCCTTAAAAGATGACAGGTAAAAAAGAAGAAATTTAGGAGGGGGGGGGGGCTTGTGTCTGACAGGTAAGAAGAAGCTGAGGGGGCTTGTGTCTATATTTATAGGTCGTGTCGGTACATAACGCTCAACTCGTCACAACTTGTGTCACACGTAATGTCACACTAATCTCAGGAGGTGACACACCAGCGACTTAGTGGAGAGAGTCCAATATGATGTTTCAGTACCGATCGATTTATTTCATTGAATTATTTGTTCGGTTGTTGTTGCTGTCTGTTTGTTTGTTTGTTTTCCTTTTTGCCCCCGGGGGGCGAGGGGGTATTTTTGGTTCTTGAATGCGGTGGGGGTGAGGGCTCCTAAATATGTCTTTGTAATGCATTAAGAGTAGCGTTGTATTTTCCGAGCACAAGTTTAAATGTATGCAAAGGGTTAATATTTACAAGTGTACTTTTAGCGGCAATGGGTAAAACATAGAAATGTATATTTAGCGGCAATGGGTTAAAATTTACAAATGTACCTGCAGTGGCAAAGGGTAAATCTTAGCAATTTACATTTAGTGGCAAGGGGTTAAAATTTTAGAAATGTACCTTTAGTGGCAAAGGGTTAAAATATACAAAATTTCTATTGGTGGCAAAAGGTTTAAAATTTACAACTGCATTGCATAGTAGATTAGATTATAGGAGCTGACCACATTTTGAATTAGGGGTCGACGCATGCTGCATAAGCGATAAGCTAACGTACTCTCCAGATGCAGTGTTGTCGTAGGGCACAGGCGGACCAAACGATAACAAGTATTCTCCCCCCCCCCCTTTTTTTTTCCACCTACACACACCTCGTTGTTTTTGAAGTAGGGGTCGACGCATGCTGCATAAGCGATAAGCTAACGTACTCTCCAGATGCAGTGTTGTCGTAGGGCACAAGCGGACCAAACGATAACAAGTATTCTCCCCCCCCCCCTTTTTTTTTCCACCTACACACACCTCGTTGAAAAACGGGCCAATGAGAGACACGACACACCAAAGATTGGCTGATTGGAGGACTAACTGTTGGGTTGCAAGTGCAATAGAAGAAAGAGAAGAAGAAAAATGGACAGATTATTCTGCAACACTTTCCAATGTCAAAGACTTTCATAGACCCATAAATTTGCAGAGCTTTCACATAATATGGATACACCGTCATATAACCCCAGTGGTCGGCAAATCGCGGCTTTAGCGATCTGACTACGGCTCGGCCAGTGGGCCATAAATCGGTTTCGACTCCAAAAAAAAAAAACCAAGGTTCTTTTAAAAAAGAAATTTGGCGCTCAGATTTGTTTTAAATCGTCCTGCTGCTGATTTGCGGCTCTTTTGACCCATGAGATTGCCGACCACGGGTGTACCCTCCACACATTTGCGACCATCTTAAAGCCACACATTTAAAAAAATCATTTCTCTGATCAAGGTCATTTACAACACATTCAGAAACCCACGTAGTAACTACAGGGTTTTAAACAAGAACAGTGCAGTGGAAAGCAATGTCCAAGAGGTGTTAGAAAACCGGAAGCGTGGACGTAACGATGACGTAGCTGTAGACAAACAGCTCGTGCGTCAAGCTCGTGGAGATTAACCTTCACATTAGACCATTTCAAAGAAAGGGGGGGGAGGGGGGGAACCGTTGAACCTGCGACAAGGTCGCCACACCAACTCTGGACAAACACCGGTCAACAAATGTGCGGATGTAAGGGATGACCGACACGAATTTGACGGTCATCGGGGGTTGGCAGGGGGGACCCGATGAAACAAAGGACACGGGCCGGCGGGGCTATGCTGATGACCTTTACCCCCATTAACACAAACAAAACAAAAGACTAACAAAGTATTACTTCTTTTTTTTTTTTTAATTGGCGTTTGGGCACAGGGGCCTAATAAATGTATGCAATAAAAAAACAATATGTTCGATGACGCAATTACCGTTTTAAGTGTGTAAAAAAATATAGCATATCATACAACGAAATATCGTTTATTATTTTGATGAAGTGAACACTTCAATCCGCTTCATTAAGAACAACACAAGAGACACACAGGACTTTACAAAATGCTATGAGAGAGATACTAACTTCGTCACAAATGTAAGGGGTGTAAACTTGGGATAACCACTTTGTAAAGAGAACCCTGGTTGTAAGCGTCATTGTCACAACCGGCTCACCCAACTCCACACACACACACACACCAATAGGTATGGGTTCACCTGGAACCGGTGCGAAGCGACTAAATTCCACCAATGGCAGGATGGGATCCGGAAAGGATACACAGGGAAGTAAAAAAAAAATTGATTTGCAGATTTGGAACAGGCCCGCCCGGGGGGGGGGGGGGCAACCATGGCACTTGTCAAGGGCCCGAGCTAGATAGGGGCCCACCCTTTATCGAGTTGTTGTTTGTTTGTTTTTTTAATATCCGCACATGTTTGAACCACGAAAGGGTCCCGAACTCTGTCAGCTGCCTGGGGCCCGAACTCCGTCAGCTGCCTGGGCCCCAGAATTTCCTGGGGGCGGCCCCGTTTGCAATTTTGACTGCTGTATTCTTGAAAATGATCCATAATTTTATATTGCTGCGGTAATATTTCAGGATGTATTTTTTATAAATAATATATATATATATATATATAACTTTCACTTCAACCGATCTTATTGAATTTCCAATGTAAGCCATGGGCCCCACTTTTTACTGTTTTTTTTCCCCCATTGGAATTTTTTTTTCAAATTTACACTTCCATTTGTATTCATATAATTTGTGTCTTTCAATGTAAGCTCTATGAGTCGTATCTCACACAACTATATTCCTAAAATCTTAAATAGGTAATACCGTGACTAATTCATTAATTCGATCAGGTAATCGAACCAGGTAATGCCACGGCCTACCGAATCAACGGTGGTCCATATTGCAGCATTACCACAACTAGACAACGATCTTTAGACAGGTTTTCTTTGTGTTTTTTCATAACAAATGCTTTAAGATTTTCAACGAGTCTTGGTGTTTCCTTTACATAGTGTAAAATAGTTAAAATACCCGGATCTTAGAAATGTGATTATCGAGCCTGTTTGAACTGCCCCCCCCCCCCCATGAGCCCCTGCGTGCCAACACCGACCCGGAAGTGCCGTGGTCAGTTTGATCGCCACGCGAGAGACAATCTTCGTGTTTGACCAGCGGCCAGAGCGTCTGTCTTTGATAGGAGGAAGTTACGAACGGTTTCAATGTCAGCGGATCAAGGACAAGGTCACTACGAAACAACATATTTAACATCGCCAACCTGTCTTTTAACGATGTTTTACCTTCTGATTCCGACCGCTTCTGCCAGCCCTCCCCCACCCCACACCCCCATCACCTACATGCCCATGGCCCCAATGATGACCAGAACTAAATTAGTGAAATGTGTTTGATAAATAATGTTGCTGAGAGATTGAAATGTACTATAAGTAAACAGTTGTAGATTGAAATGTACTATAAGTAAACAGTTGTAGATTGAAATGTACTATAGTACTATAAGTAAACAGTTGTAGATTGAAATGTACTATAAGTAAACAGTTGTATCTATTTCTTGTTGAGAGACAGCAGTTTGCTGATTCATAGTTCCTTTCAGAGCAACTTTCCTACGGACTACGGAGAGAGAGAGAGAAAGAATGGGGGCGGGGGGGGGGGGCCCCTTACACTAGGATTGGGAATTATTCTCTGCTAAAAAAAATGAAATGTTGAGAGACAGCAGTTTGCTGATTCATAGTTCCTTTCAGAGCAACTTTCCTACGGACTACGGAGAGAGAGAGAGAAAGAATGGGGGCGGGGGGGGGGGGGCCTCTTACACTAGGATTGGGAATTATTCTCTGCTAAAAAAAATGAAATGGTGGAATGAGAAATGTGATGGTCGACTCAGAAATGTAATGTTCAACTCAGAAATGTAATGGTCAACTCAGAAATGTAATGGTCAACTCACAAATGTAATGGTCAACTCACAAATGTAATGGTCAACTCACAAATGTAATGGTCAACTCACAAATGTAATGGTCAACTCAGAAATTTTTAACGCGGAATAGCATGTTAGCAATGTTAAGAAATTATTTATTTTCTAATAACGGATTCTAAGATTTTCTTCTCTTGTTCTGTTCTAGTTCTTTTCTTTTTTTAACCAAGTAAAAATAACGCAAAAATATTACATGTACGGTACAGTAGTGTACTGTACACTACTTTGCTACATTTGATTGAAATAAAGTTCATTGGATTTTAGACGGTGGTTATCAAGATATAACTTAAGAATCATAGAGTCATGAGTCATAGAATCATAGAGTCATAGAATCAGAATAATAGAATCATAGAGTCATATAGTCAGAGAATCATAGAGTCATAGAGTCATATTATCATCCAGTCATACAATCATAGGGTAATATAATCATAAAGTCATATAATCATAGAGTCAAAGAATCGTAGAGTTAAAGAATTACATAGAGTGACAGGGTATCAGAAAGAAGTATAGAAAAAATTAATGAGCGCAAATAGATTGAAGTATGGAAGTCGCCACAAACTGACTACAGATAGGTAGAGTGAGTAGAGTGAGTGACAGATTGATGGAGATGGTGGATAGAAATGAGTAGCAGCAGTGTGAGAGGAAATTAGCGTAAGTTTGAAAGGAACTGGTATAAGTATAGATAGTATGAAAGGGAGTTGGTGTCGTTTGATATGGAGTTGCCGTAGTTTCAAGGGGAATCGGCGTTAGGATTCGAAGAGTAGATGGATAGCAACTGTCCATGCTTTACATGACCATTGTAAATTACTTTTAATTGTATGCATATCAAAAATAAATTAAAGAAACGCAGTAATTAAAAATTGCGCTAAAGAATCACTAAGACTGGTAATGAATGAAAAGCTTCAAAAATGAATCAATTATAAAATTGTTTTTAAAAAAAAATTATAAAATAAAAAATCATGAGTAAAACAAAGACATGCTCACAGCGTGGCGCGTGTACTCACCTGAATGAACGCGGGCTTGAGTCACGTGGATTTCCAAGATGATGTCACACGCTCGGAACCGACAGTAGTGAGTCAACAAATAATCCCACGTCACAGTCACAGTGCCGCTCTACAATAACGCGACTGGTGTTAGTGTTGCCGACCGCCACTGGTAAATTAGTGCAGTCCCGCAGACACTGTCTTTATTTGACGCTCTCTATTGCAAGTTACGCTCGGCTCAGCTCGCCCTAGAGAAAGCACTGGGGCCAATATATCCTACTGCCTACTAAGTTTGTTAGTAGTGGAGATATTGATGAACCAAAAGCTGGCGTAAAGTATCCTACCCTGACGATGATATATTTTCTCTTTGCTACTCGGTTGACACCTTAATCGATGAATCAGATTCCCATTACGACTAGAGCCTTGACGATCGATTTATGTCTGTACTGTAATAGTTTATTAGTTAAACGCCGCGAGCTTACGTTACGCTTGGTTTCTTGCTATACGCTCAAGCAAGGCGCAAGGTATTGCTGAACTTAAATAAAACCGCACACGAATTGATCAACTGAGGACAGGTCTGTGCATCAACTGATGTGACCTATCCCAATGCTTGTCAAGTCTATCCAGCTAAAGTGCAAACACCGCCCAGAATATGTCCATCACTATCAGAGCAGCCACACGGATCCAATTACTACCACAGCTGACGACAGTCTCAACAACTACTACTACTGTGCGTCCACCCATCGGGGTTTTGTTGCCCGCGAATACGGTGACGACGCTCTTGACACGGCCGGACTCCTTTCCCCCCAGTTCGCCACTGTCTCGGGGGGGACCGTCAACTGCACGCGAGTTCAAATCCGCGCTGCTGTGGCCTACGCTGACAGTGTGCTCGTGTGCTCTGTCATTACGGTGGCGACACGTTACCTTACAACACGAACACCTGAAAGCCCACGTCGGCTGAGAACTGGCGCTACTGCGATCTGCTAGCCGAATTTGGGATCTTGTCTTGTTGGATTTGAGTCCAGCTCGAGACTCTTTAAATATAATTAGAGAAGGGGGAAAAAATATATTTTGTGACAGTCAACTTTGAAATTGGGGGGGGGGGGGGGGGGGAGGGGGAGGGGGGAATAAAAGACTTTTTTTTTTTATATAAGCTTTAATTTCTCACGTTTCGCACCAACGCCTCCATCAGTACAACATATAATATGTTTATATCACACCTATTACTTATAAATAAGGAAAATGAAAGAAAACATTCTTGACTCTGCGGCAGAGCTTATCGAACTTTGCAGTGACTTACTGACAGGAGTTATGATTGTACAGATTAGTCGGCAGATGATTTGGCAGAATCATAATCGGCCATTTTGATTGGAATCGACCTTTTGACCGATCAGTCGGCCAAGTGAAACACTCCATAGGTACAATGGGTTGGGGGGGGGGGCTATTTAAGGAGCCCAAAGTTGTGACTTGGAAGAAATTAAATCCTCAATATCCTGGGTTGTCAAGACTTCGATAGCTTGAAATGACGAAACCAACTCCTATGATGCTTTTGTTTGGTTAGATCCTAGTTGATGAAAACCAGTGCAGTGGAGACGAGACGAAATTTTTTTCGCGGATCTGGGAGGCCGACAGATGTCTCCGGACACATGATTAGTGGGGGCGCCAAAATGGGATTTGGTGGTATTTTATTGATGCAAATAATAGATTACGTAAATGAAGGGGTCGTAAGAATGAATCCCTCTAGCTCCAGCTCCAACCCAGGACCATTTATTTTACCTCCGTATTCGCTCTAAGATCAGGCAATATTTGTTTTTTTTAAATTTAATATTGAATATTAAGGTTATAAAAATGTATATGCATATAATGGTAATAGAATCGTCCATTTCGCCGTTTAATATGTAAGCTTTCTCTTTTTAGAACAATCATTCATCTGCTAATGGGCAACGCCCCAACAATACTCTCCCTCTCTCTCTCTCTCCCTCCCCTCTCTCTCTCTCTCTCTCTCCCTCTCTCTCTCTCTCTCTCTCTCTCTCTCTCTCTCTTTCTCTCTCTCCCTCTCTCTCTGTATGCCAGAAGTCAATAATGTAGATAGCTATATAATGGAACAATACTTCTCTGTTTGTTAGAAGTAAATAAGGTACATAGCTCTATTATAACAATGATCTCTCTTTATGTTAGAAGTAAATAATATAGATAGCATAATAGAACATTGGATGTTTTTATTGGAATTTTCATCAAATGTGCACCGAACTGCACGGTCGGTGATCACATGTGACACGGGAAGTAAAAAGCGTCACACATTTCCCCGGGCTGTTAAAGACTTTGATTTGAAAAATAGCTATTTTTTCAAGCTGACCAACCAACTCTCCTGCTAATTGTGTTTCTCGGATTTCCTTGCCAACAGTGACGCGAGTCATCACAAGTTTCTCAGGTAAATGCAAAGGGATGGCACCGTGACGTATCACACGGCCGCCATCTTGGGTTGCCGCGACCCGTGAACTTTGACAGGTTCACGGGTCGCGGCAACCAAGATGGCGGCCGTGGAAAAATGAAATAACTCAAGTTTGCTAAAATTGGGAATAAAACGTAAAAAATTAATGAAAAAGGTCCTAAATGTATCCCTGAACCTAACCTAAACCCTACATCTATCCCTAAACGTAACCTGGGTATTGACCATTAACTTAACCTGGGTATTGACCCTAACCGCCCGCCTAACCTAAACTCCCTAAATCTATCCCTTAACCTAACCTGAACCCTAAATCTATCCATAAACCTAACCCAAAACCTAAAACTAGCCCTGAAGCATCAAGTCAAAAACACGTGTGTACAGCTCCAGGTACACTGTGGCAAGAAAACTTTTTAAAAATGAAGGGAAAAAAATAATAATTCTAAAATAAATTTTAAAAATGAAAACCAAACTTACAGTTTCATAGAATACACTTTTACACACTTAGTTCAGGTTCCACCGAAAAGAATATCCAGAAAATGAATAAAACACCATGCCTTCATGCAATAGTATTGCACTTTCAAATATGGCGGAACGCATAAATATTATAATTAGCCAACCAATGAAATTTTAAAATTATAATTAATCAACCAGAAAAATTTTATTAAAACAGGCCATCGTCAAATTAAGGAAAATGTAGCTCTATTATTAACACACACACACAAAACAAAACAAACAAAAAAAAACAAAAAAAAAACAAAACAAAAAAATTAGGGGAGTGAATCCAAAACAGAAACTGAACAAAAAACGTTATTGACGTCATGGCTGCATCTCTTTGCATTGGCCGTTTCTCATACCCCAGTCTTAGATTAAAAAACAAAGTCCTCTAACTCTAAATTTGCTCTGTTTGTGGGTGTGCCTTTAAATTGGTAACTTCAGACAATCCGCGCCATATATATATATATATATATATATATATAATTGAAAATGCATGAAGAAGAAATAAAATGGAAAACGTTAAACGAACGCTTAAAATAACCTATATAACCAAAAAAGTGAAGCGGTAGTAAAGAAAAAAAAATATTTAAAAAGGAGTCATTTTAAAAAAAGAGAGAGCGTTTAGGAGCGAAATAGAGATAGAAATTATACAGAAAAGGAAGATTACGCGATGAATAACTATATTTTTTATGAGAAGTTGATGGGGGTATTTTTTATTTATTTTTTTTTTAATTCCTTATTTTTAAATGAATCTTTCTGTCCTTTATAATTTATTTCTTCATGGGGCCCTTTAAATCTATTTTATAATTCATATTTAAATTTATAATTTTTAATTTTTTTTTTAGTTCTTTATTTATTTTTCATCTTTATAAAAAAAAAAAATTAAAAAAACTAAAGCAAACTGTATCTCTTTGTGCCAGGGCAAACACATAATGGCAACACTGACATGTCAACACAAGCGCAGGCTGATACTAGATGTTTGACCAGTAGGGGGTCAACAAGGTTTGCCAACGGTCGAGACTAACAGGGGACCGCATCTCGTAGACTGGCTACTTACCTCCCATCTAGCAGGTAAAGTGGGCACAACCGATTGTTTGTTCAAACTTTGTCACAGTATTGCTTTTTTTTTTTTTAGGGTCACGTTGTGGCAAGGGGAGATAATCCCTTTCACTTTTATTTCCCGCTCTTCCACGGTTACTTCCCCTCACGTTTTCAGAGAGAAACTTTGTTTGTGGTGTTGTTGTCACTGCGTGTTTAAGTCCTGCATGGCAGTGGTCGTAGTGTTGTCGCTGTGACGTGNCCCCCCCCCCGGGGGGGGGGGGAGGGCGTGGGGGGGGGGGGGGGGGGGGGATTAAGCAACGCTGGGGTTGGCACCAGTGCATGAACAAATAGGTGTGGGATAGAAGAAAACGTGTGTCACAGAAGTACAATGGTGCATCCACCATATGTGCAATCGGTCCAACCCGTGGGGTCTTGACCAGGGTTGCCCGAAAACCCCCGCGGGCGGGAGAGGCAGGGGCAGGGGTGCGGGAAGATCTAGAAAATCAGGATTATTGACCTACTTTTTACATTTTTATTTTTAATGCGTGACTTGGCAGAAATTTATGTCGAAGTCGAGATTCTAATAAAAAGGTCGAACCCTTGAAATAAAAAAAAAAAAGAGAGAAAATGAGTAAAACAAAGTATGAGAAAAACTTTAAAAAGGAACGCACCAAAACAAACGAGCGTGTCGGCAGGAAGTATTCGTCAGCGAACAAATAACATTAAAAAAAACAACAACAGAACTAAATAAAAACAGCACTGAGCTGGAAAATAGTATCCGGGTGTGATTTTGGAAGCAAAAGAATCGTGATCAAACACTTCTTTTGCAGCCCTAAGAAAACTACTTTTTCAGTATAAAACGAGTCAAACAGAGTAGGGTTAAACCTGAACAAAAAAAAAAAAGAAGAAAGGAACGCAACAAAACAACGAACGTGTCGACAGAAAGCCTTCGTCAGCGAACAAAACAACAGAGAAAAAAACAGTATAAAAATAAAAATTAAAAATACCACTTAGCTTAGAGAAGGCTTTCTGCGTTCCTTTGTTCAGGTTTAATCCTACTCTGTTTTACTCATTTTATATTGTGCTAACCTGATTGCAGTCTCTCCCCTTATTACCCTACTACTTTTCAGTGCTGTTTAATTCTGTTTTTTTTTTTCCCCGTTGTTTCACTCATTTCCTTTTTGATAATCTGATTGCAGTCTCTCCCCCTTATTACCAAATAAATTATAACATTAATAATTAGTATACATAATACATAAAGTACAATTTTACTAAATATTTGCACAGCTAGAAAAGCAAAATAATGTATTTCCCAATAAGTGACCTATGGTCCATTGACAGATAATTTACTTTTGACCAACAACTGCTGTTATACAACAAAAAAAAGTTAACCTCATTATTTGTTTCCAACGAACTCGTTATTGATTACGTCATCACATTTGTTTTCTGGGGGGGGG
>CAXITT010000365.1:716100-726158 GCA_964033795.1 Lymnaea stagnalis | reverse complement strand
AGCTAAACCTCATCATACATTGCTGGACAGTTCAACATTTCCATTGACTTGGGGGTGGCAATAGCTAAACCTCATCATACATTGCTGAACAGTTCAACATTTCCATTGACTTGGGGGTGGCAATAGCTAAACCTCATCATACATTGCTGAACAGTTCAACGTTTCAATTGATTTGGGGTGTCAATAGCTAAACCTCATCATACATTGCTGGACAGTTTAACATTTCCATTGACTTGGGGTGGCAATAGCTAAACCTCATCATACATTGCTGGACAGTTCAACGTTTCCATTGACTTGGGGGTGACAATAGCTGAGCCTCATCATACATTGCTGGACAGTTTAACATTTCCATTGACTTGGGGTGGCAATAGCTAAACCTCATCATACATTGCTGGACAGTTCAACGTTTCCATTGACTTGGGGGTGACAATAGCTGAGCCTCATCATACATTGCTGGACAGTTTAACATTTCCATTGACTTGGGGTGGCAATAGCTAAACCTCATCATACATTGCTGGACAGTTCAACGTTTCCATTGACTTGGGGGTGACAATAGCTGAGCCTCATCATACATTGCTGTTACTTGGAGCAATAGGGGTGGGGCATGCACCTTACTTTCGGATTACTTTGGGATTACTTTGGGATATATGATATGCTATATGTGTGTCTGTTATGTGTCTGTTAAACGTGCGTCTGTTATATGTGCCTACAAAATGTGTCTGTGATGCGTATCTGTTATGTATGTGTCTGTTGTGCATCTGCAATATTTGCTGTTGTTTGTTTGCCTTTTTTTGTGTGTATGTTATATGTGTGTATGTTATATGTGTGTCTGTTATATGTGTCTGCTGTGTGTGTCTCTGTTATATTGATATGTGTCCGTTGCCTGCGGTAAATGCGTGTAGCAGTAGAGTTTTTAGTCGTCCTTTTTCCTGGAGCTATCTGTCCTTGCCCGGCCAAAATTTATAGGTATAGGGTCAATTACCAGGAGATGAGGGGAGCTGGAGGTGGCGATGTGGTTTGGGGGGGGGGGAGGGGTTAGAATCCCTTTTGTTTAGTCATTGTTAAACAGTCGTGACCCTACGGGGGAAGGGACCTGAACACAATGAAAGGAATGCGTTGCCAGGGACGACGGCCGACTGCCACGGGAGGGGAGGGCCAGGCGGGCGCGACGCTCAAGGCTGCTGCTGAACACCATTGGCTGGTCAAGGGCTTCAGTACACTTTAGAGAGTTTTGACCTCAACATTTAGATCTTACAGCAGACCATGGCTGGTCAAGGGTTTCAGTACACTTTAGAGAGTTTTGACCTCACCATTTAGATCTTACAGCAGACTAGAGACCAACCGAATTTCGGCTTCGGCGCCGAAAGTGGTCATTTTATCACTTTCGGCTAAGTTTCGGTTTCGGCCGAAAGAGAAAAGTTAACTTTCGGGTTTTATTCGGTTTCGGCCGAAATTGACTTAGACCTTCGGCCGCCGAAGTGACTGAGGTTTTCGATCATCTAATACTCAGCGAAAGCGATATTTAACAACAAACTAAGCAACATTTAAGAATAAACTAAACGATCTTTAAGAACAAATTAAGCGATCTTTAAGAACAAACTAAACGATCTTTAAAAACAAATATAGTGATCTTTAAAAACAAATAAAGCGATCTTTAAGAACAAATTTCGGCCGAAAGTCATTTTTAAAAAATCAGCCTTTTTCGGTTTCGGCCGAAAGTCATTTTTTAACCTTCGGCCTATTTTCGGTTTCGGCAGAAAGTCATTTTAAACTTTCGGCCTATTTTCGACTTCGGCCGAAATCAGAAAATCACTTTTGGTCAATCTCTACAGCAGACCATGGCTGTTAAAGAGCTTTATTACACGTCATAGAGTTTTTACTTCAAATTGATATTACAGCAGACAATGCTCTAAGAATTTTGTATTTATTGTTATTTTTATCCTTACTTGTATTATTATCAATGTAATTTTTATTATGACTATCGTTATTACTATTATTAAAATTATTATTATTGTTAAAATTATTATTATTATATCTGCTATTATTATTTAAATACTGCATGAATGTTGTAATGTGTCCACTTTTTCAACAAAAACATTTTTTTTTTAAACTTGTGATTGTGCATTGTCCTTTGTAAGACTGTTCACTTGTTTGCCATATAATTACACATTTAATACACTAGTCCAGGATTTNCTCTTGCCTTTTTTTTTTTTTTCATTGAAAAAAAAATAGGCCTACTTTTAATTTAGTTATTGGCCTACCCAGAAAACAGACTTGTCACTCTCTTAGTGAAGAAATTTTAAAAAAAAACAAAAAAAACAAACAGAAACAAAAACTTTCAAGTCAAGGGCTCCTGTTTTCTATTTCCCCTTTTCATCACACCCCTGAGGGAGGCATCTTGCGCCCCAGGTTAGTCATCGACCCGTGGACGACCTGTCACGCGTATCACGAGAGGCTCTAGTTTTTAGAATTTCTTTCGACATGTGTTGGAAATTTCGTATCCTCCAGGTACCCAGACAACCCAGAGTTTTTTCCCCAGTAATTTTTTTACATTGGTTGTTTATTCTGTAATTGTGTAGATTGGTTGTTTATTCTGTAATTGTGTAGATTGGTTGTTTATTCTGTAATTGTGTAGATTGGTTGTTTATTCTGTAATTCTGTAGATTGGTTGTTTATTCTGTAATTGTGTAGATTGGTTGTTTATTCTGTAATTGTGTAGATTGGTTGTTTATTCTGTAATTGTGTAGATTGGTTGTTTATTCTGTAATTGTGTAGATTGGTTGTTTATTCTGTAATTGTGTAGATTGGTTGTTTATTCTGTAATTGTGTAGATTGGTTGTTTATTCTGTAATTGTGTAGATTGGTTGTTTATTCTGTAATTGTGTAGATTGGTTGTTTATTCTGCCTTTCGTTATGAACCCACCACTACCCCCCTCCCTCCCCCCCCCCAAAAAAAACACCATTTTTTACTTTAAATAAAATTGCACATTAATTTTTTAGAAACCTCCAATGAGTTATCGAATGACCTGTGGATGATAGGGCCTATATTAGATGTGGTCTAAATTAGATAGGGCCGATATTAGATGTGACCTACATTAGATGTGGCCGATATCAGATATGGTCTATATAAGATCCGGCCTATATTATATAGGGGCTATATTACATGTGGCCAATATTAGACATGACCTATATTAGATGTGGCCTATAATAGATATGGCTTATATTAGATAGGGCCTATATTAGATGTAGCCTAATTAGATATAGCCTTTAGTAATAAGGCCTATATTAGATGTTGCCTATTTTAGATGTGGCCGATATTAGATATGGCCTATATAGGATAGGGCCTATATAAGATATGGCCTATATTAGATAGGGCTTATGCTATATATGGTCTATTTTAGATGTGGCCTATATTAGATAGGGTCTATATTAAATATGTCCTATATTAGATAGGGCCTATATTAGATTAAGCCTATATTAGATTGGGTCTAAATTAGATATGGTCTATATTAGATGTGGCCTATATTAGATATGGTCTATATTAGATATGGCCTAAATTAGATAGGGCCTATATTAGATGTAGCCTATATTAGATATAGCCTATAGTAGATAGGGCCTATATTATAATGAGGTTCGCACAATCTCATTGTACTCATGATTAGGGTATACTTTCTGAATTCTTTTTTTTCCCCAGTTTCATTTATTATTGAATGATGGGTGCAGGTGAATATTCTTAAGCCTGCAAATTCTCAACTGAAAAATTCTACAACTACTCCTCCAAATAAGACGTGGGGGTGCTTCAGGTTGATTTTGAAGGGCCCTAACAAATGCTACTTATCACATCGGTACGAGGCTTATTTAGGTCTCCCAGTGTGTGTGTTGTTGGTGGGGTGTAAAACTTTCGAGTGGGTGCTGTTTCTTTTGATAAATGAAATACAGCTGTACCATTACTTGTACATCCTAAGAGAATAGTTGTAGCCAAGAAATATTTATTGTGGAAAAACAAAATGAGATTAGATTAGTATTATTATTATTTTTATTATTATTTTTATTATTATTATTAATATTTCTTTATTTCTGAACTGTGCAACAATAGATTTAAAATTCAAGAGTTTCTTTAAGAAAAATAAAATAATTTTTAAAAATACTCAATGAACTGAGCAAACTGTTGTTGTAACTAGAGGGGGATTTTTTTTTCAACAACCAATATTCAAAATTATTGGGAAAACATACGCTTTTGTTAATTAATTACCAACTTTTCTGGTGCATTTTTACTAAATAACCAAGTATTTATGCTTGTTTTTTTAAATTATTAATTGTTTTTGTGTGGGAGTCTTTGTTAATTTTTTTGTTTTTTAATGGTGAAGAGTCTTCCTTTATTTTTTTCCAAAAGAGCCCTGACAAACCCGAGTTTGGGTGGAGGTAGAGGCTATAACAGTATACATAATGATGGTGTGAAGGGGAAGAAGATTGGAATATAAGCGAATCAACGCCACATCTTAATAATATTTATTGGGTACACTCCCCTATGTCTCCATATAGCTTTCTCTCTGCAGAGCTCTTCAAATAACCTTTGGCTGGATTTTTAAAAATTAAAAACAAATATTTATTTTATTTTTTTTTAGTTTCTAAAAAATAGTTTCTTTATTTTTTCTTTATTCTAAATATCAAAGACGCAAAAAAAAAAAAGGAGACAATAATTCTTAAGAAATTTTCTTAAATTGCATAACGCTGAGACAATCTGTGCAGAATTGCAGATAAACACTCTACGAAGCCAAAGACATTGAAAAGAATATAGGAGTAGAAGAAATGTATTTATTTATTTTTTTTTTATTAATTTTTTTTTTATTTTTTTTTTGGGGGGGGGTGTATTTTCTGCACATACTATCTTAAAAGCGACCCAATTCTTTATTGCTTAATCAACTTAGAAATTTATTTATTTATTTTTTTTTTATTAATTTTTTTTTTTATTTTTTTTTTGGGGGGGGGTGTATTTTCTGCACATACTATCTTAAAAGCGACCCAATTCTTTATTGCGCAATCAACTTTCCAATAATCACAACACCCACTCAGTGACTGTGTCGACCACTCAGATGCGCCTGGCCCATGAGCTGACCATACAGGTCAGTCCACAGAGCTATGGGTCAGGCGAGCAACCGTAGTGAGTGGGTCACGTGGGGGGGGGGTACAACAAAACAAAAAACTGCGCAGGGGTTTACGGACAAGCAAATCTGACGCGTTTCCGGGTGGAAAGGAATTCTTTAAAAATTCCCCCTTCTATACCAGGGGTCCTCAAAATTTCATGTCCGAAGGCGATGGTCATACAAAGTACCTGGGGCAATCTCAAGTCCCCTTTACGCCTACACTACTACTACGGCCTACGTTGCTAATGCATGCATGGGGAACCCTAGGTCATGTGATCTTATATGCGATATAAACTTAATTTAAGACTTAACTCTGTTCCATGTTGTACATTTAATACTAATGGTACATTACACTGTTAGTCTACACCTGGTACATAGAAGTGGGACTGCAAGAGACACAGATTTCCAGTCTGAATTCGAAAATATCCACATGCTAGTATATACAATGTCTACAAAGTATTTTTAAGCAGTAAAGAAACTTTTAGAATGTGAGACCCTCTGCTATCAAGCAAATCGTTCAAACCTAAAATACTACTCTGACTGTTAGGTGATAATAATTAACAATATATATATATATATATATATATATATATATATATATATATCTTTTCTTTTTTTATTTTGCGTGTCGAATTTTAGGAATAGCGATATGGTGGGGAGAGGATATTATTGGACAAATATAAATTGATTCAACCACCATATTTAACAAGACTTGTGAAAATTTTATCTTAGTGTATCTAAGAGTTAAATTTTCATCCACCTAGCAAATTTAACTAGGTGGATGAAAATTTAACTTGAAAAAAAAATCAGGGTGGACTACTCATATAAATGTAGTTTTGTGAAAGATTTTCCGATTGTCTCTCTTTAAAATTAAAAGTACAATTACTGATTTTTACTTACATGAACTCATCTGTCCGAATTGCCTCTCTTGTTTCCAGGTCACGTGAGTTGCATTGAAATGCTGGATTGGAAATAATTAAACAGTTGTAAACATCAGGCTTCACGGTTTCCGAGTCAAACAAATTTCAACATACGGATGAAATTATGAAGGGGAAAAAAATCATCATAGGTTGCTATTACTAATTGATTTTTTAAAGTTTTCAAAGATATTTTAGAATTAGGAAATATACGATAATGGAAGTACTCCGCGATTTGTGGGGAATATTTTTTGAGTATTGTGTAACGTTCAATGAATATTTTCAAGCATTTTATTTTTATTTGGATTTATTCTTGGATCTTCTGGAAGGCTTACGTAGTTTGTAAGAAAATGTTTTTATTATTTTTTTTTTAAAAAGATAACTACAGAATTAATTTCGTTTAGATGAGGTGGGGTTGGAGATGCCTTCGGTGTCATCATGCTGTCATGGCAGACCCTTGAGCTTATAGACGTTCAGACCCAAGGTGTTTTCCAGATTTCAACAGATGTCAGATTAAATCAATTATATATATTATCTCTACCTTTTTTTTAAAAAAATGTTTACATATGTTACACCGACCTCTCACACACACAAAATGATAATAAAATAATTTCTTATGTAACCCGCCCCCCCCCCACACACACACGCACACACACACAATCATTATATACATTTATTTTAAAATCGTTTCAATTATTATCAAGCTGTGAGCATGTAACCAATGTTGTACCGCCAGTATGGCCTACTTAGCGTAGAAATGTTTTAACACGATGCTTCAGGACCGTTTTGCTTCGATAGATTTTTGCGTAATGTATCAAACTTGGCATTACTTGGTATAAGATTTGACATTCCTTAATATTTTTTTACAATAAATGACTTTAGCAACATTATACAAACTTATGTTTGCTTTTCAAATTTTTATTATTTGTTCGTTTGTTTTTGATTTTTTTTATATGAATTGTATATTATATATACTTGAATTTTTTTTTTTATAAATTAAGAAACAAAAGAACATTTGTTTTCGGCTATCGCAGCATCTTATCAGGCGACTGAGAATCATCTTCTTGGTAAAGTTTGCTCGATCAGAATGATTCCGAATTAGGCCACCCTATTGCCAACCTATAGACCTATATAATACAGAGATTCTTAACCTGTGGGTCGTGACCTCTTTAGGGGGTCGAACGACCCTTACACAGGGGTCCCCATAAAAACAATCGGAAAACACCATATTTATGATGTAGCAACGAACATGATTTTATGGTTGGGGGGTCACCACAGCATGAGGACCTGTATAAAAGGGTCACGGCATTAGGAAGGTTGAGAACCACTGCTCCAATGTGTGGCTAGTTCGCTTTCGACGCACGCTACAAGATATTTAAGTAAATATTGTATGCACAATTAAACATTATTGGCTTCCTGTGAGTGAGCGCATTGACTACAAAATTCTGTCCCTGGCGTACAGTTGTATAGACGGTTCAGCACCGGAATATCTTAAAGAACTCATTTCTAAACACGTATCCTTAAAGAGCCTGCGCTCTTCAACGCAGTCCTTACTGAGAGTTCCCAGTGTGGATGGACACAGAAAAAAGTCATACGGAGTGCGCTCTTTTGAAGCGATAGCGCAAAATTATGGAACAGCTTGCCCCAATCTTTGAGGGGAATTGAAAATGATAAAAAGTCATTTAAGAAATATTTAAAGATTTTTTTTTTAATTTAAATAGATTTAAGAACATCAGAGCGCTGTGAGCCTGCTACAGTAACATGGATACAAGCGCCACATAAATATTCAATTCAGATTAAGCTCTTGCCCAAAAGGATTGTCATTTGATTCTCGCCTCTGATCTCCCCAACACATGTCCCTTAGCAAAGGAATCGAAGGAAAGCAATGGGCATTGCCTTATAGTACTAGTTTAGTGATAACATTGTCCAGACGAAGTATCAATGTGGTCAGTAGGGCGTTTGACCAAAGGATTTAAAAATGCATTTTTTTCCCTAATCTTTTCAGAAGTTACCAGTGGGCTGCTCCAATTATTATAAAAAGAATTTGTTTTTAACCATGTTTTACTTTCAGACTTATCTATTGGTTTATTGATGTGACACTCATTAATTGATATATATTTGTGTAAATGCGTCTGATTTTGATATTTTGTCATTTTCTTCCCATCAATTTTCCTCCTATGAATCTTTGTTCTATTCACTGATATTTAGTCTATCATCAACATTTCTATGGACTAACAAATAAAATGAAGGTTAATGAAAACATTTCTGACTTTTATTTTCCTGTAACTTTTTTTTTTTCGCTGACTTTTTTTCTGTGAATTTTTCTTAAAATCCATTTAAAACACAGACCGCGAATGGTCGATGTGAATTTAGAAGCAGAGAAAATGTGTGCATTGAGTACAAGGGCTTGGCAGAGAAAATGTGTGCATTGAGTACAAGGGCTGGGCAGAGAAAATGTGTGCATTGAGTACAAGGGCTGGGCAGAGAAAATGTGTGCATTGAGTACAAGGGCTGGGCAGAGAAAAGGTGTGCATTGAGTACAAGGGCTGGGCAGAGAAAATGTGTGCATTGAGTACAAGGGCTGGGCAGAGAAAAGGTGTGCATTGAGTACAAGGGCTGGGCAGAGAAAAGGTGTGCCTTGAGTACAAGGGCTGGGCAGAGAAAAGGTGTCCCTTGAGTACAAGGGCTGGGCAGAGAAAAGGTGTGCATTGAGTACAAGGGCTGGGCAGAGAAAAGGTGTCCCTTGAGTACAAGGGCTGGGCAGAGAAAAGGTGTCCCTTGAGTACAAGGGCTGGGCAGAGAAAAGGTGTCCCTTGAGTACAAAGGCTGGGCAACCAAAACAAAAAAAAGAAGAAGAAACGGCTTAGACTTGGAGCTTCCTTTTTTTAAAATGGTGGTTATGTTATGATTTATATATCGTGTGGCTCATTTTACTTTTCATTCACCACAACAGCTGCATTTGTGCGTGGGGGGGGGGGGTGAGTGTGGAGATAAGACCCTGTCCACCCCTGGGGTATAATATTTTCATCATAAAATCAATTAAATAAAGCACCTGATCGATTACATTGACGATCATGATCTTTTTTTTAAANGGGGGGGGGGTGGGAGGGGGGGGGTGGGGGGGGGGGGTAACTGGTAGGTAATTAACATAGTGTGACGTATGGTTCAAACCCCACGTAAGATTTTCCGACGCAAGCCGCCTTTCGGCGGCGCACAAGGACGGCAACTCTTCAACTTGGACAATAGAACAAAGAGTTATTTTCTCCTGTAAATCCCCTCAGCGTCTCGTGAGTCGGAATCCATCAATAGACCGACCGGCCCCCAATGATGAACTCAGGTAATTGGACCCTCCCATTTTTTTGTGGTGACGTAAAGCCACCAGGCGGAGATCATCTTGACCCGGGACATCAAAGGGAGTGGGGGGGGGGGGGGGGGGGATAATTCACGATACAACGGACGGGAGTCTTGTTCGAAGCTGGCGGTCACTGGAATCATTAACACGTCCCAATCAAGCGATTAGCAGCTGTCCCTTGGCTCGTGGAGGTATGGGAGCGTCGTCGCTGGAAGATACTACCGTCTTTTGTTGGTATGATCTACGATCTACAACAACTAGCTAATTTTGATTGATCTCAGCGGAACAAACCTTTCGAACAGTGTAGTGTAGGCGTAGACTATTTAGACTCAGGTCGAGTTTAAATATATGTTATGGTGAAAAGACGAAAAAGTGTGTGGGGGGGGGAGGGGTTCACCGTTATAATTCTGTTACAATTCATTGAAAACTACTTACTCTTCCAATAGGATTTGTGGGAGGGGCAGCTATGGATACATCTAGGGCCATGGGAAGAACAAGCTGCGCTCGTGGCAAAGCCTGAATTTAGCCGCCATAGTCCCCAAAAATGTGTATATATAATAAACATATTTTGAATGAAGATTTCAGAACCGCTCATTTACAAACACGAAAGATATCTAAATATTTTTTTTTAAAAGGGGGGGGGGG
>CAXITT010000365.1:669886-704256 GCA_964033795.1 Lymnaea stagnalis | reverse complement strand
GGTGGATGTCTCGTGGTGGATGTCTCGGGGTGGATGTCTCGGGGTGGATGTCTCGGGGTGGATGTCTCGGGGTGGATGTCTCGGGGTGGATGTCTCGGGGTGGATGTCTCGGGGTGGATGTCTCGGGGTGGATGTCTCAGGGTGGATTTTTTGTGGTTGAAGTCGTGGTGGGAACCAAAGAAGTCTCGCCGTGGATGCCTCTTGGCGGATGCCTCTTGGTGGATGCCCCTTGGTGGATTCCTCGCAGTGGATGCCTCACGCTGTATTCCTCGCGGTGGATGCCTCGTGGTGGATGCCTCGGGGTGGATGTCTAGGGGGTGGATGTCTCGGGGTGGATTTCTTGTGGTGGAAGTCGTTGGCTGGAACCCAAGAAGTCTCGCAGTGGATGCCCCTTGGTGGATGCCTCTTGGTGGATGCCTAGGGGTGGATGCTGCGCATCCACTCTCTCCTCGCTTTTCGTTGAAATATTATGATAGTACTAATAGTAGCTTATGTGACATTTGTGGGTTACGCGGGCCATGGGGATTTTGTAAGTTAGGTTCTGAAGAATACTGTGTGTGTCGACTGTGTGTGTGTGTGTGTTTCGGTGTTTACAAAATGTGGCCATGTCTTCATCATCTCTTTTCAGGCTTCCATTGCTTATTTCAACAATGTACAACAACCCCTTGCTTATTTCAACAATGTACAACAACAACCCCTTGCTTATTTCAACAATGTACAACAACAGTGTCCAAACGGAGATTGGCTTCGTCTTACTCAACACATGTGACACGTGGATTACCTCTGCCTGTGCAAACAGCATAGGGCAGGGCATGTCTATACCTATGTTAATCATATCGGGGCTTATACTATTAAATCCCAGGTGGGATCTATTCAAATAGCTTACCCTTCCCGGAAAGCGACGCCATTACTGAACGGCCAAAATTTGAAGAAAAAAACGTGTGTGCAGGCTGTCGACTATGTGTCGGCGTTGGAGTGGCCTGCCCTTTGTTATAACCCTGATATCAGAGCAGCTGTCCATATCACCTTAAAAACCGGAGGTCATCTCAACGTCACTGAACCCCCACCCCCCCCCCCCCACACACACACACACATGCCATTCCTTTCCCATTAACGTTGCAGTGATTCCCTGGTGAGGTGATCGGCTTCCATTGCGTCATCACCACACACACAAAAAGAAATACATGCGTGTACGCTGAAAATCTTTCAAACTTCTGAACATTGCCGTGCACAGAATAGAACAGTCCATATAGTATCACATAAAATGTTCACATACATTCTTAAAATATGATTGTTGAAGAGATGGGGGTTTTGTTTGGATGAATAGAGGGGCCCGGCCCGGGGGGAGTAGAGTCCCCCGCCCGCCCCCCCCCTTCTTCTCCCGTAACCGACGCTGTTGATATTCACCATTGTACTGTAACCGTGGTGGTCGAGGTGGATTGCTGTGAACAGGTGGTTCGAACCCGGGAGTCCAGCGGAGGGAAACATTTGTAACGAGTCTACGACTCCCGCGACGACAAAGCCCCCCCCCCACCCCGAGTGTACGGCCAGCACGAGTACTGATCCTTGAGGTTGCATTCCCTACTGGCGTCGTAAGGGCTGGCTAGTTTTTTGGGGGGTTAACCTGAGCCATTCCAACAGCTTTCACGTCGGCCAAATGTATCAGCGTTGTAGATCACACCAATGGGTGTATTGAGTCGACCTCTCAGTCTCCTAAGGATGTCGATTCCTACAAAAAAAAACCGCGAACACTATTTCGTCCCACCAAATCGATGGATGCTAGTTTCGTCCCACCAAATCGATGGATGCTAGTTTCGTCCCACCAAATCGATGGATGCTACTTTCGTCCCACCAAATCGATGGATGCTAGTTTCGTCCCACCAAATCGATGGATGCTAGTTTGAACCGAAACCCGGGAGCAACCGCGAAAGAAGCAAGAGGCGTTATGCTTGGAGACGCTCACGTGTACGCCAGTAATGCTGTTCAGTCACAGACTGGATGTTAAAACTACACACTGTGTGCTTGTCCATAAAAACTACACACTGTGTGGTTGCCCATAACAGCTGTGTACAACTCTGATATTGCGTGACTTCTGTAAATATATAACACATGACTTGGTCACCTAAGAATAACTCGTCAAATGAAACCCTATCATTTCATATTGCTATTATTACCCAATGTCTAATCGCAATAATTAGCTTTACTTCCCCCTTGGGTCCAGTAAAACCACAATAGCCCCCTCTCCCCCCCCCCCCAAACCCATTACGCCTCCTGCCCCATTCCCCCCCCCCCCCCCCCCAATTAATGCCACCGACTCGCAATCTACGGGGTCTAACAGGTCAAATTAAGACCAATCTCTTTGCGTGCAGGGAATTGTTCCATTGAGTTACGTGACAATGGCTCACCACAGAGATGTAACCTTTGCCCCCGGGTTGGCATCTGTAGAGAGGTAATCAGGTCATTTCGACACGGTCGGCCAAGTGTACGTCTGATCGTGGTGCGGATGCTCGCGGGGACTTCCGCTTTTGGCACGCCACCTCACGTAACTTCCGATGCACGGCACTTTTTGCGGAAGTCTTCACATGGGTTAATCATGTTCCGGAATGGGGGAAGCGTGACATAAAATCAATCTTTTTTTTTCTCTTTTTTGTTTTTGTAAATAGTTTCTACAAGGACGTACATAGACTAATTCTATGTAATCCGAAAACCTCAACGAAATATTACGAGATCAATCATTTTTTTTTTTTTTTTGACTCCACTCCTAGCCAAAGATGTCATTCCAAATCAGTGGCGCAGGTAGAGTTTTTGACGTAGGGGGAATTCCTTGAATTTGGCGCCACCACAATCAACCAAACACACAATGCTCTTTTTTGTTTTTGTAAATAGTTTCTACAAGGACGTACATAGACTAATTCTATGTAATCCGAAAACCTCAACGAAATATTACGAGATCAATCATTTTTTTTTTTTTTTTGGACTCCACTCCTAGCCAAAGATGTCATTCCAAATCAGTGGCGCAGGTAGAGTTTGTGACGTAGGGGGAATTCCTTGAATTTGGCGCCACAACAATCAACCAAAACCACAATGCCGATGGTATACACACACACAAAGCCATCTTATGGATCGCACCAAAAATGTGGCCCAAAGATAAGCAATGCCCGGAGCGAGCCTTTTCTCACTCTCGCATTCCAAATTCCAAATCAGGTCGAGGTCATGGTTCTCGTTAGTTGCCCTCAGAATCAAAGTGTGTGAGAGTCATTAAATTAGGACAAGACTAGAGATTTCAAAAAACAGAAACTTTCCAGTTTATGGCATTGTTAAGGCTAGAGGCCGACCGAATTTCGGCGCCGAAAGTTGCCGTAATCATCAATTTACGGCGTAGATTCGTACGAAACAGAGAAATTAACTTTCGGCTGATTTTAAGGTTTCGGCTGAAGCTGATTTAGACTCACGGTCGTCTATCAGTAGTTAGACTGTCACTCGGTCTGTGTGGCCGGCCATCCGACATTCGTTAATGCTCGAAAAGATCTAAGGCAGTGGTCCCTAAACACCAGGCCGCGGACCGGTACCGGTCCGTTGATCAAATGGTACCGGGCCGCCCAAGAAATATTAAATTATTTCCATTTTATGAGCTTGCCAGATTTTCTGGATAAGTACGGACGTACGGACACAGAGGCTCACACCAACCGGAACCATACAGGTGTGTGTGGAGGGGGGGGTGGTGAGGGGTGGTGTTGTTGTCCTGGATTTTTTTTTGGGGTGGGGGGGGAAGCCTCCCCCCCCCCCCAAACTCGTACGTACAAGTATCTTTTATCCCCCATCCCTTTAAAAAACAAAGACATCAAACGATTGAAAGGGTAATTGTGACGTCACAGGATAAATATTTTTTTTTAAAAATGAGTCGCGTGTTTATACAGCTGACAATTTGGCCAGCCCAGTGGTCCCCATATTATGCGTCGCTCTGGGTGCCATGCTGCTCTCGGGCAGAGCCAGGAAAATAGGGCAAAGAGGGCAGTCACAGCGGGCACCGAATTCTTCTTTATATGGTATCTTAATAGTGAATTAAAATATCAATGGCGGAATACCCTGAGATTGCCACCACAGCACTTGAATCCCTATCGCCATTTCCGACATCCTATCTCTGTCAAGCGGGGTTTTCTGCACTGACAGCAACCAAAAAACAAAACAACGGAATAAACTGGACATAAGCAACACACTTAGGGTGTCATTGTCTCCTAATACCCTAAGATCGAACCATCTCGTTGCAGAAGAACAAGCTCATGGTTCTCATTAATTCAGCGTTTTAGTGAGTTAAAATGATAAATCGGTTTATATTCATTTTTGGTGTAACTGTATTTTAGTTTGAAGGCATGTTTAACTACAATTAAATAAAAATTATCAATCTAAACAATCCAAAATATAAACAATCAACACCCCCAACGCCTCAGCGGGCCGGTGGGCGGCGATAAAAAGTTTGGGGGGCCTAAGGGAATGGTAACATTGTGTCATCCTTATCTTTGTTTTATTTTATTTTTTACATTAAAATTAAGGATCCCCCAGGCTAGTTCAATTGATTCATTCATCGACATTCATCATTATCATACTCAAAAATGTTGTCATTGTTAACGAATTTAAAAAAAAATTAAAATTGCACACCAAAAGTAGTCCCGTGTATGATTTGATTTAAAGAAAGGGAATAAGGAAACCTTTAGTGACGTGTGCGCGAACGACGTTCGCAATACCTAGTTATATATCTCTCGGTTTCGGTCGAAATTAGTAAAGCTTTTGGAGCCAGTTTTAACTTTCGGCTTGGTTTCGCCCGAAACCAGAAAAATCACACTGCGGTCAGCTTTTAGTTAAGGCCTTATGGGTGGTCACTTGGCTTTGAAGAGAGAGCAATGAGCAGTGTTTTTTTTCCCGTCACAGAACTCCGTCATACAGCGCTCTCGCACCTGTTTCGGGTGTATTTTAACGTAAACTTTATCAACAAGTATATTATCAAGTTGAACATCACCCACTTGAAAGTGCTCCACACAGTGTTATCTAGCTGACTCTGCCCGTTCTATTGTGCTACTGCCGGATGGCATGTTTCCCGCGTTGAGTCGGACCGACCTGTAGGACATGGCTGCTATGGGTTGAAGGCCTGTCCTATGGCGTATGCCATGGTTGCCGGGATATTTCTGTCTGCCCTATTATATGCCACGGTTGCCAGGTTGACTCTGGGCAGGTTCCTTATTTATTTTTTTTCTTCAAAAGTCATACAGTCAGAAAGTTGAATCTACAAGGAACGTGGCCTGACTAAGGTCATTATAAATATACAGCCCGCAAAACAATGGAGGTCGTAATGCGTGAACTACCCATCTACTCAAGATACGTGACAAAACATGCATTCAAGTAACACACTTAATAAGATTCCCAATGAGTGCTACCCCCACCCCCGCTGTACGCCAGACCGAACCCCGCCACCACCCCCCACCCCCCGAACTATATTAATATTCTAATGCCCCACCTTCTTTTATTTCGCAGATTCATTACGCCAACTATTTCCATAAAATGATAAATAAAATTTTGCGCACCAAACGCACTTGAATTATTTTTTAAGAACCTCATTTAGCGCAGTTTCCTTATCGGGAATTTCATTTTGCGCGCCGGTGAACGTTGGCGACGGTCTTATTTCCCAGAGAATTATGGCTGTTGGCGGTCTGAAGCCTAAGGCCTAAGGTAAATGCGACTACACCCTGCGGTAATTATTGCCGTCTCACATGCATCGTTTGAACCCGAGTTGAAGCTCCCCTTGCCTCTGTAGACCACAGACTACAGACTATTTCTGACTCAGACTACAGACTCTCTCAAATTACAGACTAGACTATCTCAGACTCTCTGAGATTACAGGTTATCCCAGTCCAGTGCTTTTTTTGTGCCGGTACGCACCGGTACGGCGTACCGGCACCTTTTTCAATGTGGGGAAAAAATTATTACTTTTCTTGTATTTTAACGTTTATTATTAATTTATTATATTATTTATTTGTTAAAATTGAATTATTTTAAAATTGCATCTTTGCAGTTGTGATTTAGCTTGCATCGAGGTGCGAACTGGTAGTTAAAAGTTAGGCAATCCATCACTGAGTACCGGCACCTATTTTTTTTACAAAAAAAGCACTGTCCCAGTCTACAGACTATCTCAGACTACAGACTCTCTCAGATTACAGATTATCTCAGATTACAGACTTTCTGAGACTACAGACTCACTCAGATTACAGATTATCTCACATTACAGACTATCACAGACTACAGACTCTCATATTACATATTATCTCAGAATATGGACTCTCGGATTACAGGCAAACTCTGGCTTTCTCAAACGACCTCAGAATATCGCACACTATCATAGACTACCTCAGACTATAGACTATCTCAGGCTTCAGAATATCCCAGACTACAGACTCTCCTGGACTACAGACTCTCTCAGAATTACAGACAATCTCTGGCTATCTCAAACTACCTCAGAATATCTCAAACTATCTTAGACTACATCAGACAAAAGACTATCTCAGAGTTTCTCAATCTCATATTATAAAAAGAGATAAGATAAGACGAGATAAGATAAAATCATGTGAGATGAGAAAAGATAATGTAGATAAGATACTTTAATTGGTCCAAATAAAATGAACTTTTGTGGGGGGGGGGGGGGGGGGAAAAATATGTAAATTTTTTTTTCGGGTTCTTGGAGTGTGAGTTGTCACTATGGACAGAGTCCAATGATCGTGTGACACGAATAACTGTCGGGTTCTTGGAGTGTGAGTTGTCACTATGGACAGAGTCCAATGATCGTGTGACACGAATAACTGTCGGGTTCTTGGAGTGTGAGTTGTCACTATGGACAGAGTCCAATGATCGTGTGACACGAATAACTGTCGGGTTCTTGGAGTGTGAGTTGTCACTATGGACAGAGTCCAATGATCGTGTGACACGAATACCTGTCGGGTTCTTGGACTGTGAGTTGTCACTATGGACAGCGTCTTGGCTTTTTGTTTAAACGGAGTTCTCGTTTTTTCCCCCCATGATCATGGACACTCCTTAGGTCTGTATTCGATCTGTCTTTGCAATGTCTGTGGCCAATGTGTCTTTGTGGCACTCCTTATGTCTGTGGCCAAAGTGTCTTTGTCACACTCCTTATGTCTGTGGCCAATGTGTCTTTGTGACAATCCTTATGTCTGCATCCAATGTGTCTTTGCGATACTCCTTATGTCTGCATCCAATGTGTCTTTGTGACACTCCTTATGTCTGTATCCGATGTGTCTTTGGGTGGTTGACGTATGTCATAGGCCAGAAAAAAGATTATTTGGAATGAATGGCACGACGCAAGAAGGTGCCAGATAAGCATATCATTAAGCCTGAAATGTCTTAATGAAGACCCGAGCTGAGGCTGAGGCCCAGTGCCTTCTGAACGGGGTTGAAGTCAGCTCTCACCCGTTGCACTGAACCGTTTTTACTTGACCATGTCGTAGGCGAATTTTTTTTTATTGTGTCATACTTTCTCAGCGTATCTCATACTATCTCATACTTTTTTTTTCACGCTAATTCAGACTACAGCAAAATCCCAGCCTACACGCTAACTCAGACTCTCTCAAACTATCTGTAAATATCATAAGAGTATTTCAGAATACAAACTCACGATAAATCTATCACCCCACGTGATGATGCCTACAGGCATAAGGAGTGATGATGTCACTGGAGGAAACCCCCCCCCCACCCCACTTCGATAGCCCTTTCCATCCTTTTGTCACCCAAATCCGTCCCTGTCCCGTGAGCCCATCCGGCGGCCATTTTGATTTCGTGACCTGTGAGGGAAGGGTATTCTCCGCGAGGGTCCCCCATGCGTGGCGTCCCACACAGGCTAGGTATACAACCCCCAAGCTTTGCTTACCCAATGAGTGTCAACATCCGATAGTGTCCGACCGGAGAGGGAAAAAGATGATTTTATTATCGCGATCTACACACACATTGTAACAGCCGCACCACCAGGGGGGGGGGGGGCTGTTGGTATAGGTGGACACCGTGTTGATTAAAACTTTTTGAGAGGAAAACAAACAACTGTAAGATGTACCTGTCACCCAATCGTCGTTCAAAGATCTCCCCACTCTGCTTAGATGATGTGAAGTGAATCCATCTAAAACCACATACAAAAAAAAAAAAAAAAAAAATTACTCGATCGTCCCAGATTTATCCGCACAGCTTCTTAATTTCAAAAAAAAAAATTCTAATGCCTTTCTGGGATGTAAATTTGTTGAGGGCAGATGTAATATCTTGACGAATCTACTACGACTGATCCCTAAAATTGAACTTTTGAGACATAATATCAACGCTATCAACGTGAATTCTTATACAACTGAAAATGGCCTAGATTAGGTATTTTTCTAACAGTTGGAAATGTCCCTGTCTTTAAATTATTAGCTAAAAATCCATGTAGGCATAACACTACTTTAACACCTTATGGGCCGAGCCTATCTTGTAACCTGGATTGGATATATATGTAGTCTTTATACCAAACTGCATTTCATAATTTATCTCATTTGTATTTTTTGTTTTTAAACTTTTCGTGTAACACCCGCAACAACGTAATGAACTTCTAATGCAGGATGCGCCCTCTCCAGTGGCGTAGCGAGAGTATTTGGCGCCCGGGGACCAGATTCACGCTAAAGCGCCCCCTTTTCTTTTTTTTTTTCAACTCTCAAAACCATTATTTTCATCAATAAATTAACATCAAAGCACATTTTGGCGCCCCTAACTAACTGGCATCCTGGGACATCTGGTCCACCCTTCCCCACCCCCACCCCACTTTCGCTACGCATCTGGCCCTTTCAAATTATATCTGGTAAGAACATACTTTCGGGGGGGGGGGGCTTGGACTCTGGCGAATTTAAGAATGAAGGGAGAAGTTTTTCTGTACACCATACGGCACGTCTTTCAGAGCATCAGGTTACCCGACCACTGCACTAGTCACTAGTAGTTTTTTTGTTTGAGAACCGCTGACGTCAACGATATTATGTCAGGGCAAAGGCCATAATAGCACAGCTTTAGTCCTCTTGTGCCCGGACATTGGTCGAACATCTCAGCCGGTCGAGGCTGAAAAATCTAACCGTAGTTTGAATATCTTGTCAGTTTTAACATTTGATGGCTCGGGACAAATAATGGATTAATTCCGTGCCGGACATCTGGCTCTCGACCCCCCCCCCCCCAACCCGGGGGGCGATCTTCTAACTTTATACAGTATACAAAAATAGATAGTCTTACTTACATTGAACTCCTNCCCCCCCAAAAAAAAACCCCCCCCCGCCACACACTCCTCTCTCTCCCCCCCTCCCTCTCTCTCTCTCTCTCTCTCTCTCTCTCTCTCTCTCTCTCTCTCTCTCTCCAGCATGATAATTAATTCTTTCAGCTGCTCAGAAGTGCGTTGCATCGACTTTCATATTTAAAATGAAGAGAATTCATTTCTCAGATGTTGGGCTACGAGTCATGTACGTCATCAACTTAAATTACTTCGATTAAGGGGGGAGCCACTCAAGACCAAGGCTAACCGTAGTCTGATGACGATTTAAGTCTTGGTCCTCAGAATGTAGGTCATTCGGATTACCTAAGGGTTAAAAGTTACATGGTGGGTTTGTGTGTGGGGGGGGGAGGGGGGGGGGGGGGGGTTGATAATGAAGAGGTGGTGTGTGTGAGGGGGGGGGGATTCTGGGGTGATTGGTTAACAACAAAAATTGTTTAAGAATTATACAATTGATTGAATAATGGAGTTGATAATGAAGAGGTTGTGTGTGTGAGGGGGGGGGGATTCTGCGGTGATTAGTTAACAACAAAAATTGTTTAAGAATTATACAATTGATTGAATAATGTTAAGCACAAAAAAATTACTTAACCAGTAAAGCACTGGTTTTGAGGATATGTGAGTAGTAAACAGTAGCCTTCTGTTTAAAGATTAAAATGTAAAAAAATGAGTACGTAATTTATCAAATGATAGCTCTTAACGACTTATCAGGCATAAGTAAATAACACAATTTTAAACTACACAATGTCACCCAAATCCAAATAGCACCACATACAAAAGAATTATCAGTGTATACACAAATAATAGTTACTTATAGGTAACATATGGCGTATGATTTAAATTTTCTTGGTTTTAAATTTGAGGGGAAATATAAAGTTATGCTAAAGTACGTTGACTACAGTGATGCAGCTACAGTACAGTGACAACAGTACAGTGCCAACAGTACGGTGCCAACAGTACGGTGCCGAACAGGACAGTGCCAACAGTACAGTGCCAACTGTACAGTGCCAACAGTACAGTGCCAACAGTACGGGGACTTAAACGTACTACGATGCCAGTGCTGGGGAGCATCGAGTATTTGTTAACTCGTGTGATCATTTTTGTTACGGTTGCTCTCGTTTGAAAAAAAAAAATATGTTGTTTACAAATCCTCATACTTAACATATCAAACAACGTTACCGGCATCCCTCCACGCTATGTTTACCATACAGAGCCGCTGAAGCCAGGCTCCGGGTGCAGGATTTCTTTCAGCAAAATCTCCGGAGGGGCACTGTTCCACCCCCCCCCCCCGCCAACCCAACCCCCCCCCCCCCCCCGGAACAAAAATATGTCCAACAATAAATCAACTGGCACTGCTGGCACTCCCCGAAAATATCTGAAGTGCCCCCAAAAGGGGGGGGGGGGAATTTCTAAAAATAATCACTGTCCTGCGTGACATAAAAAGATCTAGATTTAAAAAAATAGGAATGTAGTTCGTTTAATGTCTTTGTTTGTAACGGCAGAGGAACTTGTGATAAACAATAAAAATATTAATAAGGAAAACAAGAAGGCCTTCGAAGTCAGTGCCAGCAGTGCCAGTTGATTTATTGTTGGACATATTTTTGCTCCGGAGGGGCACTTGACTTTCCCGGGGGGGGGGGCAGTGCCGCTGCCCCCCCCCCCCCCCCGAGATATAGCTGAAAGAAACCCTGCTCATGCCCCAACCCACCTTAAAAAAAAGTATTCTTGAGTCATGAGGCCACTTTGTCCATAAAATAAATCGGATTAGCCGTAAAATTGTCATAAAATAAATCATTAGGTTAGAATTAGTTCATTGTCATATTCATATTCTTTTTACTGACGGAACCAACAATTTTTTTTTATTAATAATGATAATGAACTAATAAGCACCTAATAACATTAAGTATACTACTACTGTACTACTGGAAATAAGTGTCAGTGAATAAAAATATTCCAGCATTTGACACAATAAACTTTTATAACCTTACTTTTTTTTCTTTTTAAGGGGGTAGTCTTGCATTCGTTTCTGCACAGAATACAAAAGTTTAATTCGGAAAGGAAATAGAAAGTAAATTATTATACTTTGAATTTGAAATGTAAAATAAAAGTGCAGGTGGGCGTGGCATTTAACTTTTAATTGGATTGGGCAATCGAGAGCATCAAATTTTAAAAATAGTAGATAATAATAATTACTTTTTAAAAATAATCTTTATTGGTTCTACTAAAGATGTTAGAAGAAAGTCTTTGAACTTTGATAGTAGACAATAGTAAAAGAATAATGTAGGATCAATGTTACTGTCACTGTTGTTACGGTTTGTTGGTTTAAAAGTTAAAGGGGTTGATTTGATTACACCAAACAAAAAAGCGAATGGAATGCCTTTCTTTGTCAAAATAAAATAATTTTATATTTATTTGTTCGTATGTTGTTTTTTTTTTTTAAAGGATAGTTCATTTAAAATAAACTTTTCATCTCCTTGACGCATGACGCAAAATTTTCGTTCAACAAAACTCACTAAATTTTATTATTTTCCAAGTGAGCTAATCAGCGTTGCCACTAGTAACTCTCATCCTATTGGCTGGTTTGAGCCAAGCGGGTCATTTGACTGGCTGCCTCGTTTCAACAATAAACAGAGGCAACTGAGTCGATGTGAAATCTCTTTAAGTTTCACTTCTTTCTTGCTGAGCACGGAACTGTAAGTATAAAGGATCGTCCAGATCTTCTCAGTGTTCAGTCTAGGTGTTCACCTATTTGGATTAAAACTGTGTACTTTTGGTTTAATTAAAGAGTATAGTGTATGTGAACTAAATATCTTGTGGCTGTGATTATTATTCAGAGCAGTGTTCGCACTAGCCAGTAGTAACTTCAAGACTGAGTGAATCTCACGACATCAGTAAAGGCTTTCAGTAAGGTATCTTCGCGCTTACCTAGCCTTTATAACATTTACGTGCAAGTTTATGCACCGGACACAAATATTAACTTAGTATTAGACCAACACAGAACTGGGTGATAAGTGACTATTAAGTTCTATCGGAAACAAAAAAAAAGTCGAAGGCACAGTGACAGTCAGTAATACTAATATTTATTGTATTCATTGTATTTGTATAGACGGTGTATAGGCTAGATTGGATAGGCCTACTCAACTTTGCAGTCCTACTAAACTTGCACATATTGCACAGCAACACTGCCGACTACAGTATACAAGTATGAATTCATTGATGGATTATTATTCCGTTCTAATTCTGGGCTATTTACTATTTCATTTTGTACTAACTAACGTAGCCAGTGTCACATTCACACAATTGTATTTGGTTCGCCTAAGTGTCCTAAGAGATGAGGATTTGTCAGTGTCCATGTGTTTGAATTCATTTTTTTTTACAGAATTAAAGGCCTTACTACTAACTTTCGTCTTAGCCTAAATTTATACAGAACATTAATTAAATTTAATTGTGCCCATTTAATTTAAATTTGGTTTGGGTGATACGCTAACTATACTTGTACAGTCAGTAACCTTGACTTTTTTTTTTAGACATACCCATGCCATGGGGGAAATAATAAAAAAAATCATATGGTCAAATGCCAATATGCATTCTACTTAAATTTAAGGTGTGTAAATACATATGCATTGAAATGAAGTTTCAGTTGAGTTGTCTCTATACTAAACTAAAATAAAGCATTGTTTCATTTTGGCATTTGCCTATGACTATATGCTATTCACTGAATATATCTGGATACTTGTTACAAGCCTGGTTTAAAACTATTAGTTAATTAAGCCATTTTAATCATTTTCATTTTAACTTCAGCATTTCACTGCATATCATGAATTGATGGTTCTATGCTAAATCTATTTTCCATGCTTAACCATTCAGATTTTTTGGAGGTTGAAAATGTCACAGCCGCTCAGAAGTAACACAGGCAGGGCAGATTTTACCATGAAAGAAAATCAAATCAATCGACCCAAGCAGACCCTGGTGTCAAAAACAAATGCCAACTCAAGAAGACCAGTACTTGGAAATGTAACAAATCAAGTGAGACGGCAACCTCAGCGTATTGCAAAGGAAAAGGTAAGCTGTAATTTATATTGTGAACATGTCATAGTTATCATGAATTTGGTCAACATGTTGATTTTTCCATTGTTTCAAGTAATGTATTTTAATCCTTGACATGAGATGTTCAAATTGAAGAAATGTCTACATATATTTGGGCATCTTCTTAAAAGTTTACTTACATTAGATGGTGTGTTTTTGATTTCTCACGGTGACTGTTTATATTCTTTTAGGTATATTATGTACTCTTTCGTCTTAGTATTAACTTCTGCCATTGCTTGTTCCCCAGAAATCTAAAAAAAAATGTAGGCCTATATTTATTGGCTTACTGCATTTAAAAAGGTTTAATGGCCCAACTTCTGTTTTATCTACAGCATTCAGTTCTGCAAAAACAAAGTTTTGGAGGTCAGGAGAATACTTGTTTGAATGTCCAGAAAACTGTAGGGCTCGCAAGCTTTTCCATTTTTGAAGATGAGCCTACAACTGCAGCGCCAAAAGTTTCATCACAGAATGTTCAAATTCATGAAGAGGAGCCAATGCATGATGAAGAGAACCTTGTTTTGAGGGACATGGTTGTTGGCTTAAATAAGCACCCTTGCTTCCAACCTCATGCTCAGCGCAAGATAGAACCTGGTAAGTTACACACACTGAATTTTTTTTAAAATCTTTTTTTTAAATCTTTTTTTTTTTTTTTTAAAGTAAAATTTAAAAAAAAAAAAAAGATGTATTTATCCCTACCACCTCATAGCTACACACACCATGCAGAACATTTGTCTCAAATGTTACTTCTTTGACAGGCTCACCAATGGTGATTGACAGTATGGACAGGGAATCTAGTACAAGCAGTCCCGATGAGTTTGGACTTGACATTTATGTAAATGATATATACAACTACCTGAAAGCAGTTGAGGTAAGGAATTTTTATTTTTGAGAATATAATCTACATTCTCCTTGACCTATATCCCCTTTTATCTTATATACTATCAGGTTACTTGTTCCACAAGGTATTCTGTAACTTTCTAAATAAACCCAGTTAGTAAAGAATTGGCGCATAACCACCAGTTACCTTCATGTCCAGTTATAACTATAAATTGTCCAATTAAATTTTATTTTAGTATTTATCTTTTGGAAATTGTCAGTTCTTATTCTCTATTCTCTTTTTGAAAGCAGCACTCACGTTTTGTCATTTGCTATTGACTCCTTTAATTGTTATGGTTGATATTGTTGCCATTTATCTATGGGAGAATTGGGCACACTGAAAGAGTTTGCATTTTTTTAAACTAGCCTTCAAGTCGACCAAGCAGAGATTACATGAACAGACAGACTGATGTTTCAACTTCAATGAGAAATATTTTGGTCGACTGGTTGGTTGAGGTAATTCTATTAGTACTAATGGTCGGTCCTGTGATATATTTTACCCCCCATAATTTACCAATTCAATATTGAATGTTATTAATTTGTACTATAATTTATAGTTTTTGCAACTTTATTCCAATTTGAATTAAGACTGATTTCTTTAGCTATTTTTAATTTAATAAAGCTAGTTTAGTGAACTCAACATGTCGACCATTATTTCAAGGTTGGTGAAGAGTACAAACTGCAGAGGGAGACTTTGTTTTTGGCCATAAGCTACATAGACAGATTTCTTGGATTAGTTGGTGTTCATAGGCCTAAGTTACAACTGGTTGGAGCAGCGAGCATGTTCATTGCTGCGTAAGTATTCATTGTTGATCTGGATGGTGGTTGTATTTTTTTTTTTCCATACTGATCAGTACTGTTTTAAACGACTTCGTGTAAGTGAAGTAGGTTTTTATGAATGCTATTTAGCTGAATTTAAGTACTCTCTCTACAACACAATCTCAAGGTTAGGGTTGCAGCTTCTGATTAATTTTCTTCTGATTAATAGTCCTAAAAAACAGAAAATGTTAAGTAGATGTTAAGTAAATGATGAAGCAAGGGTGTTACTGCCCAAGGAGGGCACTGGCCTGTGTTATCTCATGCTTCCACCGCCTTTCAATGGGACTAGATGTCTAATAGGAAAATGCACAGTTTCCCCCATCAAATATTTTACAGCTACTTAGTTTGCAGCTCTTATGTTACCTCGGTAACTCAAAATGCTGTCAGCTGTACAGTGGGATAAAGTTGATCTGGTGCAAAAGATTGAATCGAGTGCTGTTTCTTCTCTCATTAAAAAAATAACTTTGCTCTTACTCCCTATTACAGACCTGTTTTGGCGTACAATGTACAATTTTGAGGTGTATAGATTGTATATACTGTATGTTTATTTACTATAAATATAACATTGAATAATTTTGTGATATTGTACGATTTTTAAGAGTCTGAGGGTAAACTTGTCTGATATGGTCTGATTTGAAAGTCTGCTTTGCTTTATTATTTAAATGTACTTTATCTCCATAAGGCAGCGTTATTTGATGCATATTGCGTAAGTGGTTGTACAAAAGTAATAATCACGCAGCTAAAATTTGACTAGTAGAGGGATGTGCATGTTAAACACAAATGTTGGAAATCTATTTTCTTAAAGATATCCGGTAAAACTTTCTCTCATTCATTGTTAACATGTTAGTAGGTTTCCATTTATATTTGCACTGTATATATCTTGAATTTATTTTCATGCAATCCTTTTGCCAATACTCGTGTTCCCTGTAACATTGCGGGAAACTTACCTGTGGAGCATATTTTCCCATCAATGAAGTGAGGAAGCTCTGATCAATGTTGCTGTATTATTGTGTTCATTTATTTATGAAACTAATAATAATAAAATTGGTAATGTCTTCACTTTAACTTTATAAACATATTGCAGATGTTTTTACAGGACTTTCATATACTCTTTCAGAAAATATGAGGAAATTTATCCACCTGATGTTGCAGAGTTTGTATACATCACAGATGATACTTACACTAGAAGCCAGGTAGGACAATGATTTTTTTTTATTTGACTTGCTAATGATTTGATTTTATTTATAACTTATGTCTCTGCTAGTATTTTATTTATAACTACCTAATTCACTGTTATTTAAAATGTCTTGTTTTGGAAAATGACACACAAGCAAGCTTCTGATACTTTATATTGGTAAAATTTTGATTTGCAGGTATTAAAAATGGAGAGTGTGATCCTGAAGTTGTTAAATTTCAAGGTAGCTGTGCCAACAATTAACTGGTTTTGTGAACGCTTCCTTGACATGATTAAAGGGTCAGACAAGGCGAAATATTTGGCATATGTGAGTATACATACATTTTTATCAACTGTCTTGTATAATTAACTGAAGTTTTGTCCAATAATTTACTGTGTAGAAATTTGTTGTTTAAACATTGCTTATCATTGGCTTAGTTTAATTATTTTATCATGAATGCAGTTCCTGACTGAGCTGTCCTTGATTGAAGTTGAGGAGTTTTTGGACTTTAGACCCAGCATGATTGCTGCCAGTGCTGTTGTTCTCTCTCGGAGCACATTGAAAATAAATGATCCATGGGTATGTCCTGTCATGTCGCTAAGATTAATTATGTAGTTCCATGGCATTTTTTTTTTTTTACAATAGCATTTTCTTAATGGGCCTTTTAAAATATATATTTGTACCTTTGCAGCCGGTGAATGTGGAAAAATACAGTGGCTATTCCTTGACAGATTTAAAAGACTGTATTCAGTGTTTGTTTCGCCTTTATGCAAGAAAGTCAACCATGCCACAGCAGGCTGTCATTGAGAAATACAAACAAGACAGGTAAACTGCAGGGATGGGATAATATCATATTGCTTTTGGTTTGCAATTATTTTTTTCAAAGTCTTTGGTTAATGTCTAAACACACCTCAAATTGACATCGCTTAAAAAATGTTTTTTTTTTTATTTTTAGGTTCCACAATGTTGCTCTTGTTGAGCCGCCTGCTGTTCTGGCTATTCACTAAAATATTTTAGAAGACAAGAATCTGATGCTCGTCTTTCTACATGATGGCTAGATTTGACCTGTTCAGTATGGCAGCTACTTACACCTTTTACACGCACAAATGTGGGTAAACCGCAAAATACTTAGGCCTTCTTTCTATTAGCTTCTACCTCAGATTTTATAAGGAAATTATGCAAAGTATACAATTTTTTTTTTTTTTTCCTTTTTTTTTTTTTTTTTTTGGTTTGGGCTCTCAAAATTTTTTTTTTTTGTTTTTTTTTTTTTTTTTTTTTTTTTTTTTTTTTTTTTTTTAAGGGAATTCTCACAATTTTTTTTTTTTTTTTTTTTTCCTTTTTTTTTTTTTTTTTTTGGGTCAGCAGCTGAACATTGTCATTATCTGGTTTTTATGAAGTTAGACTTGTATTCAGTAGTAGTGCAATATGTTCAAATTTTTAAGGAAATAGTTTTATTAGGCCCAGTGGTTGATCAAATGGTGGAATGAACTGTAAGAATGGGTAAATGGCAAAGATGGTGAACGTTACAGGCAAAAAGTTACTGGTTGTATTTTGCATGACACACAAAGTTTTATACAATTTATTTTAGACAAAAAAAAATGCTGCATGGGAAACAAGTGGGGGGAACAAGTGTATGTAATGCTTTACAAAAAAAAGACTCTTTTTAGAGTTTTCATTTTACTGAGGTAGCTTGTCTTTCTTACATGCTATTTTTACACACGGGCTGAGTATGTTATAAAATATCATTGACAGTTGTAGACGATAGCTGTTATAAATATCTGGTTTTAAACCACATTCTATACACTTGGCTGTATCATTATCACATAGTGAATTTTCTGAAATAGAAACTACATGGTTGTATATATTGTAAAACCATTCTTTGAATTATCATCATAGTCCATTTTTTTACATTTCTATCAGCTTTCTACGTATCCTCATATTCAATCTGTCGGACGTATACTATTTAATCAATTGGCAAATTTCTGTTATTTTGTAAATTTTCTGTAAATATTTATCCTTAATCATTCCCCCTGTCCTTGTGTAGCTGCACAAGTGCCAGTAAAGTACTGAGTGAAACTGAATTTATGTGAAGATATCCCACAAACATACTAAGCCCGTAGACACTTTGTACATTTTATGACTAAATTATATCATTGTGAGCTTTTTATACCAATTACAAAATTTATTGTCAAGTAGCTAGTGCCAACCAGTGACCGATTTGGTGCTGGTGGTGACTGCTACCTACTTTGATTCTATTTTAATTAAATTTCAGATGGTAAAAAAAAAAAAAAAAATTAGCCTGGTCTTTACTTTCTTAAATTGAAATATTTCTGATTTATTTGAAAAGTTCATTTTTCCCAGAGTTATTGTTTGCAGTTGCGATGTTGTTGGTCTGAAATTTTGTAATTTTAATCAGTTTTATTTAAACCCAATGCATCTGTTACGTGACACTTGGTCATTACTGAGAAAATAAGTTGAAATTTGTAAGAATTTTTAAAATTCATTTTGTTAAATGTTTTACTGCGGAGGATCCTGAGTAAAATCAGTTTGTTTTAAAGACAAGCTTCCCTGTTTATCCCTGTTCAAAATTGCATTGCTTTTGTCAAATGTTAAAAAGCCTTGAACACCTTTTATAATGTGCCTTTATATTTTTATACGGTATCTAGTACGATGCTATACATGAGAATCTTTTTTGCTTGTAGACTGTTTTTGTAACATTATTCATCCCGTGCCTTGATTGAGTTTATTTACTGTTGAACGATCACTCACACCTTTGTGTTCAAGACATTGGCAGCATTTTGAAAATAACAAATGTGTAACTTTTTTCCCCAGTGTATTTCCTGGGTAAAAGAATATAATAGTTTTGTTTAAACTAGCTCACAGATCAGAGACATTTAATATAATCAGTATGTTTTTGTAATAGGATATTCATGTTCTGTAACTTCCTTGAATCCCTTTTCTAAATCTTTGTTTTTGTTCTGTATCTTTCTGATCTATGTCCTTGTTTTTGTTATGTTTCTTATTGAGCTATGTTCTTTTGTTTTCTTAAATCTATTTCCTTGTTTTTATGTTTCTTACTGAGCATCATACAATTTCCCTTTCAATTTTCTCTTGTTTGCTACTGGCTACCCTACTTCTCCATTGATGGCATTTAAATCAACCTTTTTGTGTTCACTTGTCTCACTTTCCCTGTTTGCTTGTCTCACTTTCCCTGTTTGCTTGTCTCACTTTCCCTGTTTGTCTCACTTTCCCTGTTTGCTTGTCTCACTTTCCCTGTTTGCTTGTCTCACTTTCCCTGTTTGCTTGTCTCACTTTCCCTGTTTGCTTGTCTCACTTTCCCTGTTTGCTTGTCTCACTTTCCCTGTTTGCTTTTTGCACTATCTTTCAATTTTTTATATATATACATGATTTAGCATATTTTAAATTCAATCTTTTCACTATATTTATTACATCAAATTTTATTGTCCACATCAAAAATTGATCTGAAGAGCATTCATCAATTTTTACTGTTTCTTGATGTTTTGAATTCCTTAAATAGATGAATGATCTGATTGTTCTAAAACAGATTAACAGTTGGAAGGGTTTTTTTATTTGTTTTAACAATTTATATTTATGTATTGAAAGTCAAGTGTGCCATCAGCTTTGACGATTTGATATCTCAACTTTTATGTAAAGAATGGGCAATTACAATTTGGTTTAAAAAAAATTGTATCTAGTATTCAGCCTCAAAGGTTACAATTGATTGTACAGGGGCTCTATTTTGCTTTGTGTGGCTAATGGCACAACCAGCTGCTGCACTATTGCACATACCAAAAAAGCATAGTCCAATATGCCCCTCTTTCTGCCCCATTCTATTCCGCTGCAGTCGGCTTTTCACCCTTCTAAGGCATGAATCTATTCAGATGTCTCACTGCTGATTGTTCTGAAAAAATCTGTTCCAACTGTTCTGTTAAGTAACTAATTACTGGCATAGTTGTGTGTACCACTAGCCATGCTGAGCAAGACATGAGTTATATAAGATTGTATAGACTCATAAGTTTTGTTATGAATGTGGCTCAATGACTTGTAGTGTACTGATATGGTGAGCATCTGAAAATTTCATAAAACTACACACTGCTTGTGAATATGTATAAATTTTATATAAAGTGAACAAATATGTACCTATAGATCTGAAATTCTGCTTACATATAATCTAGGGTTTTTCTATCATATAACCTTTAATATTTCAGTAGTGTATTTTTTTTTTGCTATTAGTTTTGTGGAATAAGAACAAATATCTTGTCCTGTCCCCCATACAATTTCAACCGATCAAATTTCTGTCTACTTTTAAGACTGACAATGCTAGTAAATAACCACAATCTCATTTGAACACATGTACATTGTTATCACTACATCACAAGTATTGGCCAAATCCTAATAATTTAAAATGCATTCTTCACACAAAGCCCATGTTTTTAAAGTGTCTTCCAACTTTGCAGCAGCATCATTTTAAAAACAAACCATTATATTACTACTTAAAAGCTCGTTTTAATCAAAATCACTTTTTAATCCTTTATTTTGTACATTTACCTTTTTCTACGCGAACCTTTTGAATGCAACAGATAATAGCATTGACTCCCACCGAATGCATTTTTGTTTATTACAATTTTTAGGAGCCTTGTTTGTCTTATTTGACAAATTTGATTGTTGATAGTATGTTCACCTAAAAGGGTTCACTTTGTTGGCTATAAATGTTTCACAAAATAACATTGCAGGGATTGTTTCATATTATCTGTCTTGTCTTCTACTGTTATCACTGGATTGTTATTTTATGAAATTTTATAGAACTGACCATTTTTTTAAATAATAAAAGTCTATTTTTGAACGTTGATTTTGCTATTGCTTTTTTAAGGGTTTTGGTAATATAGCTATAACTGAGAATTATCCAGCATGTCAGGGTACATCTCCTGTGTTTAGGTATAACTCAATATAAAAATATTCACCATGTATGCAGGATTTTAAAGCCCTCCCCATTAATCAAAGGGCATGCATTGACAACTTCTCAGCTGAAGTTATGACAGGAAATTGTATACTTAATTTCAAGGAGGCCTGGAACTCATTTGGGTACAACTCTAGCACCTGTGATTCTTTTGAGGATCCTATTTCAACAGTTCCTTAGTTGTTAGTTGTACCATACTATAAATATATTTCAATCTTCAGTTGTATTTCCAAATGATGGCTCCACCCACAAATGTGTTTCGGGTGTTCATTTTAACATTAAAACATGACCACCCTGCACCATCTCCTCCATCCAATGTTCTGCTAAGATCAAGACAAGCTAAAAGACCGCAGCATAAGTGGCTGTGCTAAAGAACTCAGAATTTACCGGTTTGCATGGTATATCTATCATGTCCGCAAATTTTTTAAAGTAAATATTAATTTACTTCTTCAATACTACTGCAGGCTCTAATTACATTATAGAACATAAAACTATCCTAAAGCATTTTTGGATCCCAATGCAATAGGTTACATTCTGCTTCATCCAAATGTCTGGATATGAATTGAATTATATTTAGTCTCAATATTCAAATTCAAGCTGTTCACAAAAATAGATGGGCTGCTGCTCTGTTTTTCTGATCACATTCAACTTAGGCAATATTCTTGCTTGACATCTCCATGTAGTCCATGGATAGCTTTGCCTTAAGCCTTAAGTAACTTGACATATAATAAATCTACCACTAGATATTAACATTATAATGTATCATATTATTTGTCTTGTGCACTGGTCTTGAAGTTGATGACCCACCATTTTTTAGCCAATTCATTTTGCAATACCTGGTACCAAAAAAATTAAAACCCTTACTCCATATATGGACACTAATGAAATTCATGAGAATTTTATTCTCAAATTATGAAAAGTTAACATTCAAAAGTCAAATATAAACGGTTCCCAGGATGAAGTATGTGAAAAATGATCAGTCACTTATGAGTAATAATATGGACATGTGTTCTAGAATTTGTAAAGAAACATACAAATACAAGATGATTGTGCTATATTATTGGTGCTAATAGTAGTATTAGCAACCCTTAAGTGCTATGTGAGTGGCTCCAGATCAATCCTACAGTCCTGGGTCAGAATTTAAATCATGCTTTATTTAAAAGGAGTAGGAGGGAGAAATATTACTTGCAGACATAATTTTTGCAAGTGTTAAAGTTAAAGCAAAAAGTAAACACTGAAATTAAACAAAGCCATATTTATTTACATGTTTACACAAAAATGAAATAATTTCATATTGCTGCGGACATTTCAGATTGCACACAATTCCTTGCATGCCTTCTCACTTGACAACATTTAACAATCCAATACAGTGCTGGGAGGAGCTATTATGTCAGTACAACTTGTGCTTCCTCTTCGCTGTCCTCATCTGTGGAATAATTAATTAAATGCGGGTAGATAAGATTACTTACCATTTCACTTTATTGGTGCTTTGTCAGTATATGTCTATTATTATGTCCCTGAAATATACCCAACAGTTTCTTAGTTTTATGCCAACTTTGCACCAGAAGGTCTAGCAGAGTCTAGCTGATAATACATAATCTTGCCTCCTCAATTTATTTGAGACTAATCCAATTGAAATGTGATTGTGATACACCATAGTAAGAGAAGTGCAGGTACCCAATTTCTTTGGTAGAGCTGTCATTAACTCTGTTCAAGCGATAAATGATTTTATTTCAAATCCATCCACCCCCATGGCACTACAGCCAACTGAGGAGGTTCTTTGACCCATATCACCTGTTAATTATTTCAGTATGTTTTATATTTTACTTACCAACTTCGATAACTTCTAGCTTTGGTTTGGCAGACAGCTGCTGTTGAGCTTGGATTGGTGGTAGTGTTAGCCATTTGCTTGATCCACCCTCGCCAATTGCTCCTACACCCTTCATCTGGCAATGAAATGAACATGCCAAATGTTGAAGGAGAATAATTTTACCACAAAATTCTGATGTATCTTAATTTTCTGATGGCTGTAGCCTCTTTTCCCAATATTTTTAAGGTACCCTGTATTGAGAAGTACAATTTTTGTTGTCTCACTATAGCACATAGTCATCATCATGAGTGGTGCTACAGCCAAAGTAGGGCCCTGGCAATCTCCACTACATTCTCCCATTCTGGTTGATCCATGGCTTTTCGCCTTTTCGCATTAAATTATAGAATTCTCTAATCTGTTCATGCGTGGGGCTTATCAAATAGGCCATAATAATATTTTTAGACTCCATTTTCAATGCTCTGCCACTTTATACTTTGAGCAGAGCTGGCAATGGTATTTTCACATTCACTGTCCCTGCTGACTGGGTTATGATAATAAAGTATTTTGAAAGAGCTTTAAAGAAAAAAACTTTTTTTATTGCTGTCTCGCAAGAATTTTTAATTAAAACTTGAGTAAAAAGTATTAAAATAAAGTTATTAACATCAGAGATACTAGAATTGTAGGCTATCCATTTTGAGAACAGTACAATGAATTAGGCAGTTTTTCTCCAGACGAAGACTTGAGGTGTCCATTCATATTTTAATATGTATTCAGTTCTCTTTTAAATATGTGTTCTAACAATTAAATATATTAAAATAAGACTAAAACTAGTAAAACTCACCAGAATTTCAACTTTGCTGGAAAGACAAAGAAAAGTGGTAAATTAAAATTTAATATAAACTATTTCATAATTTCTTTTAATAATCCCCCTTCAGAAATGAAATGAGTTAACACAAAGTGACAAAGCCTTTCATGATTAAAGTCAACATTATGTAAAACTATATGTTTTCATACAAGACTAAAAGTACTTATAAATACCTCTTGATATCAACTTCTTGTACTTTATGGCCAAGACTACTTTCATCGCTTTCCATTGAGCTCATTGAATCATCGTCTTCCTCATATATGTTAAATGCAGGCTTGACTTCAATAGGGGGTTGCTGATTTGAACTCAGCTTTTCTCCTGAGATTAGCTCTGCAAATCCGTGTTTCTCACCTCTCAATCTGCAACAACAGATTTCATACGTGATATAAATGTTGTGACAATAGTCAATTTAAAAATATATATGAGAGCTAGTTTGCATCATTAACAAAACACTATAAAAAATTGTACAGATAGTCAATGTAAATAGAAGAAGAAAAGAGATGTATGAAGTGAATGGTTAACCATGTCCACTAAAGAAAGAAATGAGCAGTATATATTTAATTTTAATAGATTGACATTTTAACTAGATATCAGCATTAGTATAAATTTCAATGAATGTTAAGATATTGTTTATTTGAAGGAAAAATAATTTTTCAAATTTTATCATGGCACAATTTTAGTACCGGTGTGGTTGAAAAAAAAATTAGAAAGTCCACACATACAGTTTGAGTTAAAAGTTTTAAAAGTCTTAGAAAACCATGCCGTTACCTCGCCTGTTTGTCATTGGCTAACGCTGTGTGAATCAGCTCAGTTATTTTTGTGACCTTCATGACAGCAATATTGGAACAGCGCAGCACCTGCAATTTGAATTAACAAGACAGGAACATTATTTTTTAAAAGCAGTTAGTTTCTTTTTTGTTTGTTTTTTATCCATTACTCTACACTTGTGAAGACCTATTTTTTTTATCTTCAAGATGTGTTTTAGAAATTGTGCAAGTTATTTTCGCAACCTGCTTTTTTAACTTTAAAAATTCATTGATAAATTAAACGATTTTCATTTCCCAGGAGTGCTGATAAGAATATGCATTTAAAAACATCCTTGAATAGGAAAATATTGTCTATGATAGCCGGAGAAAACCAAGAATTTATCTTAAGCCCATTTTTTAAAAATTGCATGGTCTTTTAGGTCTCAGATCAGTTTATAAATTTTTTTTGGTTATGCATAATTAGATATTAAAACTCTTTATCTCCAAATGATAGATTTTTAAAAAACTTTTTCTTTTCAAAGATTACATATACTCTGAAAATTCTTAGTCTAAATATCTGATAAGAATTAAAATTTAGGCACAAGAAGATAAATGTCGTCATTTAAGTTTTTGCAGTGAATGTCTTAATAGAGACATTTGAAGGTGAAATGACAATATCTTACTTGTTCTTTGAGCAGCAACATTTCACCAGTGACTTGCAGAGTGCATATTTCTCTGTGTTTATTCATTCCTATAACCATCTTTCCCTCCATCACTTTTTCTTCTTTCTCTGAAGGATCCACTATCATGTATTTCCTATGTAGAAATGTACATGTGTAGAAAATTTCCAGATTAAAAAAATTAATTTTCAACAATATTAAGCTAATTAGAAAGACATATGATATAAACTTCACAATTCATTTTTGTCCTCCCATGTTAAAATCCATCAGCTAAGCTTCAGGGCTCTTCAACTGATATGATTCAGTGGGTCATGTCATAAGGGCATTTTACTTCAATGCAGTGATATCCGCTACCAACATGTGATTAATAAATTGTTCTTGGAGCATTTGTAATTTGTAGCATTCATTACAGCTGGTGAGGACAGTTCACAACAATCATGGACAAACTACTTTACATAAATCATGCCATGACATAAATTTCAAAATTATTTCACACAGAAAAAAAAAAAAGCAAAAACAAAAATAGATCTAGATATTTTTTTATAATCAGAAAATTATTCCTTTTCTATTTGCAGATGCTGCCATGTTCAAATTTCAATTCCCTTTACAATTGATATATTTACTATACCCTTGTTACTTACCCTTGGATGAAAAATGCAAATGACACAAGAAGTGGTATGTGATGAATGCTCAATGGGACTGGATTTCTGTCTTCCATTGAATGCTGTGTGAAAATAAAGAGGAGCCAATAAAATACATGTTTTAAATATGCCTTAAAATACATTTTTAAATAACTTAATTTACCAATACTCTTTCTTTCCAGCATACTCACAATTGTGATTTCTTGCCCTTGTACTGTGACATCAGGTCGTCTAATTTGGATTTTCATGGAAAAAAAATTAAAAAAAAAAAAAATTTAATTACTGGAACATTTAAATTTAGAATAAATAAAATGCTGCTTATCATTAACCAGATCAGGAAAAATATTGAAACATACGACATAATCAACATTGGGGTATGTCAAACTGAGATACAGTTTATCTACGTAGTTGAGCTATACTAACAGAAAGGCATAAATTCAACAGTGAGCTGTGGTAAGCTTTTATTGTTAATTCAAAATTCAGACACAAAATAAAATAATTGTTAAAGAAAAGTACCTGAAATGAGCTAAAGCTGCTATAGCTGCTATACTTGAACAGTCTAAAATGTTTCCCTCATGGTTCAAGACGTGAATATCAATTCGTATGTGCCAGGCCTGAAATAAAAATATTTCTTTGCTATTAAAAGGGGTCAACACATACGTGGTGTGTTTAAGTTTAACAGCTTTTATTACTGAAGTTATATAATCTGGTATTGTTCTTAAAAGTTTGCTAATCTTTAAAAACTTTAATCCTTTGTTAGTATGTTTGATATACTCATACATGTTAACTTCCAAAACATTTTGAAACTTAATCAAACTTAACTGGCAATCTGGAGCATTTTGAGTGTGAATTTTTAATTGGCATAAATTGTCATACTGCATGAGTGTCTAGACTAAGACAATGGAAATTTGATCAAAAGCTAAACAATAACATCATATGACGTGATAAATTAATTAAAAGGATTTAAAATGTTAAGGCTTGAAGGGTCAAATTATGGTAAACAATTTAATCAATTTGAAAATTTTTCTGTTTTTTCTCAGTGAATTGAAGAGAAAGCATTATTTTAGTAATATAAACACCCAAAAGGAATCTACGTTTTGCTCTATTACTATTAGCAACAAATAATTATGATGAAACTTCTAAAATATATTTTTTTTCAGTTTAATTTGGACATTTTAATTAGGACGTGTATAATTTAATAATCTGTAGTTTTTTTTAAATCCTGTGGCATTTCAGCATTATCTCTTTCTCACTTTCTCTCCAGCAACAATGCACAAGGATTCTAAATCCATGCACCGAGACTCTTTCAAACATCGTTCCATCAGCCTTGACAGTTCAACACCTTCTTCTGTTTGCCTATCGAAAACAAAATCAAACAAAAACTTTAGAAAATAAAAAAATTAATTTGGTCATCTAACTTTACAATCAATTCTCCATTTTAAATACAGTACCCCTGGTACCTTTTTAACTTCTTAGGTGAGGGACTATAAGCATTTGTCAATTACTTCCCTTTTGACATAAATAAATATGCTACTAGACTTCTTACTTAGATGGATGGATAATGTGGAAAAAGATCTACAAAAACTGGGGATACATGCATTGCAAAAAGAAAAGCATTGGTTAGGTATGAGTGGAAGGAAGTAGTGAGGCAGGCCAAAGCCCTACATGGGCTGTAGCACCACAGTGATGGACTAGACTTCTTAAATGTTCCAACCATTATACTCTCAACACATAAAGCCAAGAAATACATTTTTTAAAAATTTCAAAGTGTTTTTTTCAATTTAATGTGTATTTGTACATTTTACTCAAAACCCTCAATGGAAAAAAATACAAAATAGGCCCAACTGATATAGCAAAAACCATGTTACAGATTTTGCTCAAAAATTAATTTTAAAAAACTATTAAAACCTTATTTATCTGGACTAGACTAAAAAAGACACATTAAAAACATTAAAAAGTAGAAAATGATTTTAAACTGTGCAGAAGTGTAGATGAGCACTCTATGCAGCCAAATGCTTCAAAATGAATTTAGATGAAACTTAAATTTGCTTTATTTGGCTTAATTTTTGAAAATTTAAGACATTTAAAAAATATCTTTTATTTGCTACTTTTTAGCATTAAAATGTTTAGAAAGTCTTTAAAGAACTAAAAAATCCTGCCCCAAAATCATTTTAATATTTCACTCCATTTTGTTTCAATAGTTTTACAAGGAGGAATAGCTGCCCTCCACTCCAGCTTGTCATTTGTTATGGTTAGTTTTAAACTCCCTTTATAGTTTGATCCAGTACTCCTAAATCTGAAATAAAATTATTTAACTAAATAAAAATAAATCTCACCTTCCAGCTTCAAATGATGGACAGGCCATTGGAGACAACTCTACATTGACATATAGAACGCCATCATGAGGCCGTGTCTGCTTAGGTTGTCCAACTTCACAAGATACTTGAGCCAAGACCCTAATTTATTAAATTAAATATAGTCAATTTTAATGTATCATGCAAACTTTCATTGTTTAGGACTAAAAAAAAAAATTTTTTTTGCTATTTATTCCCCTTTAAAGACAGTGACAGTGGAAATAATATTTATAACTTTATTTTACATTTACAAGTCCTGTCCCATACAGTATCCCCATTGTTGGCTCCCTATACAGGAAACGTTTTAAAAACTTTACTCCTACCTTGTTTTACCAAGTTCTACATGGCAACAGCCCAAGCTTACACCAAAGGCTATCCTGAGGTCACGGTAGTCATACGAATTTCTGCCGTCAAGTCTCTGAAAACGTTTTTTTTTAAAAATATAATTTTAATATATGAAAAAATCTTCTAGTAATCCATATGATAGGGAGAGACATGGCATTGTTCAGTAACCCATAAACAAATCTTTAAGTAATCCATTTTATAGGGAGAGAAATGGCATTGTTTTAAAACAAATTAACAAATCTTTAAGCAATTCATTCAGTAGGGAGAGACACAGGATTGATTATTAACCCTTTTACTTTAATTTTACTTGTCATTTTCTGAATCATGCTGAAGAAGGCTTTTCGCTGGCACCTTAATCCACTTTTCAATCACCATTTGTTTTTATTTATTAATTTTGTTGACATGATTGCAGTCTCCCCCTATTTAACTTCTTCAAAAAAAAAAAAATGTACAGTTCAAAGAATTTACGGGTAAGTAATATTAACTTACCCTCTGTTCAGAAATATTTTTTAAAATAAATTCCTTTTCACAGTTTGATAGAGGTGTTTCACGCATGATTGAATATATCCTGTAAAAAATAAGTAAACATACTTTGGCATTAGAGATAATATAGTTTATGCAGACATTAAATGTACTATTTAGCATGCAAATAAAAGCATGCTAGTACTGGTAGCACGAACTGGCTTATAAACAGAAAACTGTAATGATTAGCCTAGTTACTAGTGAGGCTATCATGGGCTATCTGGACTGTTGAAACTTTAAGTCTTATTTTTACCCTTCTACTTCTACACGACTTTTCCTCCTAATTGGCCTACCTACTACGTCTAGTAACTGGCATACCCTACTAAGTTACTAGCTAATATTAATACCAAATAGGCCTAATTCTAGGTAATAAATACCACACATCATCAAGTGTCAGACGCTAGATCCTCTGACAATAATCTTTGAGTGACTAATCACTGATTGAGTATTCCTGATACTTTCTGAACTTTTTCTGACTTGGCTTGTCTTGGTCCTTACTTTAATTAACTTAACTATGGCCTATGGTTAATTTACTTACACTTACACTTCACTAACTCTTACGTCTCTAGTTCTATTTCTTATTATACTATTATTACTAAGACTACTAGGACGACTAAGTAGGCCTAAACTAATAATTTTATTAAATTATAGTACTTATAACTTAGACCTAGTATAGTTATATTATTATATAATAATAATAGTAATAGTTAATAGTTCAAGTTCCGAGTTAAACTTTAAACATTTTCTAACTCGTTCAGTTGCTGATCCTACCCCCTGAGGCATCGCCCTGTTTTGGCTGATAATGTGAAAATTTGTAAGCTTAGTTTCTGATCAATTAAATAAAATATTTACCAATAAAGATTTTGGTATTAGACCAATAATTTGTGATTGATAATTCCACTAGACTATCACTAGTGCACGATTATTTTATATTTAGCCTTATCTCGCATTTAATGGTAAACAAACGTAGCTTAAGCCCTAGCAGTTTAAAATTATTTGCGTAATTATTTTATTTCTCAATGACATTTTAGGCGAAAGTCATTTTAGATGTTTGTATCCGAGGAAGTGTCGCATCCCTTTATCTCAGGCCTGCACATACGGCCCAGGGCTACCACACCTTGGGAAATTTCCCAAGGTCTTGGGAATTCACGACCCCCCTTGGGATCTGGGGAATAATTTTGAAAATCATGCAAAACCTTGGGAAATCTTAACTGAGGGGAAAATTTTGTTATATTTTTCGAAAAAAACGCAACAATATCTGATAAAAAATAAAGTAAAAATAAAGCAAAATAATTTTTAAAGTAACAAGGCAAAAAATTAATTGTTTTCATTTTCTTTTCTGGTTTTAATTTTTAAATCCACTCATAAAATAAATAAAAACTCTTCTGATTTTAAAGTTAATATTGTGAATTATTAAAAAGTTAATAATTTTAAAAAAAAATTCAATTTTCTCTTTAAAAAAAAAAATTGAAGATTTACAAATTACATCCAGGTTTTGAATGTTTATAAAAGGGGGGGGGGGGTAGGCTCGGAAACTTTATCATTATGCTCTTAGACATTAGCAACCATACGAAAAACAGTACAAGCCAAAGAGTGAACGATAGTGTTCAATCAAGAATCCATGCCATAGTAGAATTTTATTATTTCAATTACTTCTACAATGTGTTCAAAATATAATGCATCTGTAAAAAATCCAGCCTAATTTTCATCAATTAGAAAAAATATTTGTGGATTGAAACACGGGTAACTAAGATATTAATAGTATAGGCAGTATAGGCCTACGTTGTAGGATTATAAATGAACAATTCCTTTAAAAGGTTTTTTTTTTTTGGTGAAAAAATCGTTATAATGTAAATTTTACAAGAAAAAATAAAACACTTATTGTTTTCATCGTAATATCAATCCATTTTAACTACAATTATTATTAATAAATTTTGCTTAATTGCTTTGCAAACCCCACTTGTAATCAACAGATTTACAATAATAAAAAATCATTTTTTGATGAAGAAACTTTTGCCTTTGTAAAAGGAATTCTGTGTTGATTAGCCTTGTATGCTTTTTTTTTCCAAGTGACTTCTATTACACATGTATTGTAGATTATATTTTTATCAGAGAATTCGGAGGTAATATTTAGTAGCCTAACTCCAGTGGGTATTGATATTTTGGATTATAAATTATTTTTTTTTTAAAACAAATTTTTTTTTTTTAATGTGATAAAATGTTTTAAATGTCTTTTTCAATAAATTTCAGTCCATTAATATACCATGTTTTTCAGGGGCATTGATTCAATCTATTATTACATTAATTACATAGAAAAGCCCCCTTTAAAAAAAAAAACTCTTATATATTTATATGATCTTGGGAAATCTTGGGAAATTTGTTCACCAAATCTTGGGAAATTTGAAAAAAGTGAGTGGCAGCCCTGATACGGCCCACCAGCACCCACTTGGCGACCCGCGAAGTAACGAAATATTCTTTATTATTATTATTTTCTTAATAGCTTTCGCCCCTGTCCTATTATCTTTCGGCTCGCACAAGTTTTGCGTAAAATATTACGTCCCGCACAAGTTTTTCATTAAGTATTACTGTTCGCCTTAAATTTTGAGTTGTGTAGGCCTGCTTTCTCCATTTAAATCAGGGATCTCTAGCTCAAATATCCGGGGGGCCACAGGAGGCCGAGTCTGAGTGAGAATGGGCCGCATGAAGTATGCCACACACACACAAAAATTAAAAAAAACGATTACACGTTCAATAAAGTGCAACTGTTATAATCGGCTCAAACTTTATCAATAAAAAAAAAAAATTAAATATTAAGGGTTCTCAAGAACTAGGCTTCACTTATTTCCTTCTACTCCTTGTTGCCAGAGACATGGCAGCGCTTCTGCTTACACAGCTGAGCAACATTTGGCTTGAGTGAGGAAGCAACTGAGACCCTCAGTATAGCTTGAAGATGCTCATCATTACGTTTGGCCCTTAACTTTGACTTGTTAAAGTTCATAATGGAAAAGAGCATTTCACATAGACAGGTACTCCCAAAAATGTACATGATCCACTTGTCAATCCCTTGAACAACATGGAGATCTCAGGGAAGGGGGATGGCAATTCTCTCAAAAATTGACAAGCTTGTCTGTTTTATCTACCAGAACTTAGCATTAAGCTCAGAATTTTAGCGAAGATCAATCAGCTCCATGTAAAGCAAAAAAAAAAAAAAAAAAAAAAAAAAAAAAAAAGGTGGGGGGGGGGGGGGGGGGGGGGGGGGGGTTTACATCATCCACATTGAAGGGGAAAGGGTCAGCAAAAATTTGAAAAGTGACTCTGTGTGTTTCGAAGGTTGCAAACCTGTGAGCTTTCAAATGAGGATCAAATGAAAGATAATTGAATGGACTATATGTATGTAAACTTAATTCTTCAGTTTAACTAAAAATAAACGACCACAAATGACATCCGAATAGCATTGAGTCAAAATGGACCCAGACACGCAGCGCCGCCATTCGCACCCGGTACCATTAGACCCGGGTGCGAATAGTCGCAACCCAAAACCCTTTTCAAAAACCCCTCTACTTCTCTACACAACAATTTGTTTATTTATTATTATTTTTTTTTTTTTGCCTCTAAGAAAACTTGGAAATATTTAGAAAAGGTTATTATTATGCGTACGTTTTAAAAAAGTTTTAAAAATTTCATTTAGGCCTATGCACTTATTTTTATTATTATTTTTATTCTATTATATTTTTTGCGTTCAAAGTATAGAGTAATGTTAGTAGTGTTTTTTTTTTTTAATTATTTTTTTAACACACCTTTTTTAAAAAAAATCATGCATCAAATTTGTTTAAACAAATGGATAGTTTAAATTCAAATTATAAAACAACAAGACTATTATTAACAGATTTTAAAAAATAAGTATTATATAAAAACAGCAATGACAAGAAAAGACACTGCTTGACTTTTCGGTTTTCGATTATCCCTGCCACTATTCACTTTTTCCCCCCCCCCCCCCAAAAAAAAAGGAAATAAATTTCGATATTTAAAAAAAAAATATATATAAAAAAAATTCGTATCGCAACTTTGGACACCTGCAGCCGCCAGGGTTGTAAGGCACACGTGACAACCCTGGGGTAAAGACAGAGCCGTGGCGTGACATTTATTGGAGGCCCACTTTTCTAAATTGTTTCCCCTGCATTCAAAGTTGTCGTTTCTGGCAACATGAGAAAAGAAACTGGATAAAATATAAATAGCGCTTAACATTACACACAATTATAATATGTCTCTCGTATTGGCTGATCGTGGGTTTAAAATGTTTTAGGGCATATTTCAGCTAAAATAAAAAGAGAAAAATAGTTAATAAATCTGCAATTGGAAACTAATCCATCGGTTCGCCAAAATTAAACATTTCGGTAACACTGGTCTAGAGCAGGGGTCAACAGAAAGCTGACACTATGTCCGTGAGCTACTTTTCCTTTGAATTTTAATATGCATTATTATAAGAGGGTTACTTGGACTAATAAAAGTAAAAGGTTAAGAAATCTTAACATTACTCCAACGAGATTGGAACTTCAGTCACTCATTCCAGAACTCCCTGCGTGTAAACCATTACATTACGGGCTACAATACATTAAGGGGATATATAACGCTAAATCTGTGCTTCAATCACTCGTCCTGGGGAGTTACCAGTGTGTAAACCATTTTTAAAAAAAATACAGGGAAAATGTAACGCTCAATTTGTGCTATACTCAAAAGTTTGTGCTATACTCAAAAGCGAGTTAGTGCAACTATCATAAGCAATCGCGGAATGATCAGGGAGGCGGGGGCAGGTGACACTTTGGGCCCCCTTAATATCCAAGGTCTCATGCAGCCGCAGGGGTTGCAGGGCCCCCGCGACGTGTCTGGGTAACGGGATACCTACATATCATTATCATCTCTTCTGGTGGCCCCCCCCCCCTTTTTTTTTTCGACCGATTAAGCGTAGAAAGATACAAAACTAAGGAAAGTAATTAAACATATCTTTTTGAATTAAAGTATATTATTTGCCTTGAAAATTTTATAAATAGTTCAACTAAATAGATTCCATGGCCGAAACTAAGCGGGGACAAAAAGCATACACTCAAGAAAATAATTTAGTAATGTAGCTTTTGGGGGGGGGGGGGG
>CAXITT010000365.1:529130-665277 GCA_964033795.1 Lymnaea stagnalis | reverse complement strand
GGGGGGGGGGGGGGGGAGGGCGGCGGAAGAGTCCTGCATCCAGCAGATGGAGCTGGATGCCAATATACTGGCTTGGGCTTTAAGTCCGTAAGCTGAAGACTCCACCAGATTATGCATTTTAGTTAGTTAGTCATTGTTTAAATATTTTATGAAGCTCCATAAATATCCTCTGAAATTAGTGTATTGTGCTATTTTTTGAAAGGTCTTCGATATGATTTACTTTCTCTGTTGAAATAAAAATGAAGGTCATACAAATGAATCTAGTTGAAACAAAGTACCCATGCTGCAAACAATACAACACTAACTTTTGATGCAAAAGTCTGACTAATCTGATTGGTTACCCCATTATGACAATGTCATTGCATAAGTTCATACCTCATTGTGTTGTGAGCTTAACACTTTGTTGTGAATAATTTTTAAACTCAGTTGCCTTTTATCTGTTTCATTGATAAACTTAAAATATTTATGTGTTTCTTCATTTAATATATGGCTTTTGAAAATTATGCTTTGCTGAAATCTGCTTCTTATGAGGATTTGCACTCCTATTTGCTTTTGATCATCTGAGCTTGCAAATGAATAAAATTAATTCTTAACTAATATTGGTTATTGAATGCCACATCGTTTTTTAAAAGCAAAAGTTTGCTTTATTTTTTGTGTGGCATAGGCTCATGTTGGTTGTCAGATTTTGCAGAGTAACATCTTCTGTTGTCTAATAGATTTTGGACCCTTGAATATTAAATTTCAGTGTAAAGATTGTAAAGCCTACTCATAGTTTTCTAAATTTTGTACTGAATATCATTCTGAAAGTACTTCTAAATTTGGAGATAAACTAGTGTTAACATAGTAAATTTTAAACCAGAAGAGGGGTAAGCCTTGGCAGTAACAGCAATGCTACCATTGGTAGGAAAATACAGTGTTAAATAGATTAACTTTAATAGATTAAATAAAATAATACGTTTCCGTTTAACACACTGTGCTCAAAACGTAATTGAATTGATGCAGAATTGTTCATTAAAGGTACAAATTGGTTTCCAACAGTAGTAGATTCAAATAGCCTGTTTATGACCACAAAAAATAATGAAATAAATAAATTAAAAAATAAATAGTTTTTATTGTTATGAAGCCCAATGTAAACCAAACACACCGATCATCTGATAAAATACTTGATTGACGATGGTGTGGCCAGTGATGTCGACCCTCTAACTGCATGGCACAAAGACACAGCAGTAAATAATGAGAGGCTTTGCCAGAAATGATTGCAGCAATCTATCTCAGACTGCCTGGTTTGAAAAGTGACGATTTCAGTAATTCACAAAACACAATCTGGCCTGAAAGGTCCACGATTTCAGCAATGTACCACTGTTGTGTCTTAGAGGTCACTATTTCCATCCATAAATCTAAGCGCTTTCAGTGACACCAGAATGCCGACAATTTCTGAAAAATGTGCCTCAGAAATTAAAGAAGTAAAAGCATGTCCGGTGATGACTTTTGGGCCCTACGCTGCCCCCCCCCCTCCATAAGAAGCAGTGCACCCCTGACACATTTGTCTTTCATTTCTGACTCTTGCACTGTAGCCAATATCAACCCACTAGCGGTAAAACTTGGTATTATCTGCTACTTTTTTCAGCACACAGGATAACCCGTACAAGGCGTTCAGGGTTAGGATGAAAAAAAAGGGCGGGGGGGTTCAGCACACAGGATAACCCGTACAAGGCGTTCAGGGTTAGGATGAAAAAAAAGGGCGGGGGGGGGGGGCGCATTTTCAATTTTAAAAAATACAAATCGTTTATAAAAGATTCTATGCTTGTTCAGTCTAACTCAAACTTACAGACACCCATATTCATATTAACATACGACTCTTACCCGCCACCGTACTTGACCAACCCTTGTATTTATGGGAGTTCATCTCACTCTGTGGCTCATGTTGTTGTACTCCACATATGTTTGCTAATTGTTGGTTGCATTAACTAGTGCTTAACTTTGTAGAACACTGCGTATGTAAGTTAATGGATGGGGCAATAAGCGTAGTAATATTTTTACACAAAGGAAAACCTATTATTAACTTCATTGTTAGATATTTAAATATTAACCGTCGCGTGGTGAGAAATTTTCCAAAATGGATTTGTCTCAGCTAGGTGTCCTCATAGCTTGGTTAATTTTGGGAAATATAGTAAGTCCAATGCTCACCAACGACCTATGCGTAGCAGAGAGTCTACAAGATACCCCAAAGCAAATGTTCGTAGCTCCTTTGCATTCATGTACGCTTGGCATCTAATGTTGGCGGAAGTCCGTATATATCAGTGCCAACCGAAAAACCGAAGGTGCCTTTTTCTTTCCTCTGAACGGAAGTGCGCAATCGTTAATTGCGTTTAGGGAAAAAGCAATGAACTTGCACTCTTCTCATCAATTAATAGTTTTTAAAAAAAATATTAATGATATAGCAATATACGCATTGAAGGAAATTATTACTACTAACTCGACATATCTTTATTTATTTTTAAATTTTTTGTTGTTGAATATTTTGTGCAATGGGGAAAAGGTACTTTAAACGCGGTTTGCCATATAAAATAAAAATAAAACAGTAGCAATGTTTTTTTTAGCGTACTAGTTTTATCATTATTATTATTTATTTTATTTTTTCGGAGATAGTTTTTTAACAAAGAATAGCTTAGAAAAATATACACACAACCTCATCAGCATAAGAAATATATGGGGCGCCTTTACCGTGAAGTAAAACAAATGACCAAACATAAATAATATATAATTAATAACACGCGTAGTCTAATCTTAAAGAGGAAATAACAACAATAAAATTAGCAGTGCGAATATTCTTAATTTCGGGTTTTTATTTTGCTTTAGTTGTCACTATATCTTGCTATATAACCACAACTTTGAACCGGAAAGAGTTATTTGTGTGTGTGTCAGAAGTTAGCAACCCACCCGATAAATAGAAGTCAATTCGGAGAGTCTCGTGTATAATTCCCTATTGTACACGACAATCAATTATTCCTTCTAGCGTCTCAGGCCGTGAGCGCTTCACCGTAGGCTGTCATAGTAACCATGGTATGTGGGCTTTCACCTTTGACTCTACCCGGCGTTAGCAAGTACTAGTGTTGGATATAAGAAATAGTCGTCATTGGTGGGCGTTTCTAACTGTGCTACCGCCACACACACAAACAAAGATTGTCAGATCCCCCCCCCCCCCCAAATTTAACGGCACGGTACACCATACGTTCAAGCCATTTCTAAGTTACGGATCTCAAACGAAGCATCACACATGTCCATTGCATGTGAATAGGCGAGCGGCTGTTATTCCCGATCCTTAATTCTAGACACACATTCAGTATGCCGACCGGGTCTCAAGTTTCGCATCCAGCGTCAAAATTGCACCAATATCATCCCATACGTTCAGGACCCCCATCGCTTGCAAGACAGTCACAGGGTTCATCGGCTGTAGGTGAGTTGGTCGAGCTAAATTAACTACTGACAACTGGTCTAGTAAATTCTTATGCGTCCGATTATTGTCAAATCGACAAGGGTCGGTGAATTATTATTATTTTTTTTAAATTAGTTATTTTTGTCTTCTTTATTCGGGCATGATAGTCGACGATTCGCACCCATCGTCAAAATTGCATCAATATCATCCCATACGTTCAGGACCCCCATCGCTTGCAAGACAGTCACAGGGTTCATCGACTGTAGGTGAGTTGGTCGAGCTAAAATAACTACTGGTTTAGTAAATTCTTATGCGTCCGATTATCGTCAAGTCTATCGTCAAATCGAAAAGGGTCGGTGGATTATTTTTTTTCCCTTTGAATTAAATATTTTTGTCTTCTTTAGACGGGCATGATTGTCGGCGATTCATTATTTTTCACTTTTGTCTTTGTATAAAAAGTCAAGTTAGAAGATCTCTCTCTGAACATTTTTTCCCCTTAGTGCTTTTTATATGTGTATGTCCAATTAAACCGAGTGTTCAAATCATTATCTTTGTTCATATCATCTTCACTTTTGTTCGTGTGTATCTTTCTGGCTGGGCGTGTGGCGAAATCTTCGGACGGCTAACTGACCCTATTCCCGTCAACCTAGTGAGTTGAAACTTGGCACATAAACTCGTTGCCGAAGATAACACATTGTATCAAATTTGAACCGTAGGTTAATTTAATTCCATCATTTGCGATATTCATTTTGATTTATCATTATCATGCTCATCAATGTTGTCATCGGCAAAGGTCAATAATATTGAATAATCCTAGGAATTGATATTTCCATTATTATTATTTTATTATTTTTTTAATTAAGGAAAAGTATGTTTTTAAATTCATTCATTTCTTGAAATTCATGATTATCATGCTCATAAACATTGTTATTGACGAAATAACACGCGTGGGCATGTATCTCGGTTTCGTATTATAATTATGCAGTAGGCCTAGTGCAGAAATGTGTATTTTTATGATTTTGGTGACAATTTACATGTCTTTTGCGATCCTCCGGTCGAGCCCCGTCAGAACAACAATTTTAAGAGACCCCGTTAAAATAAAATTCCCCCACCAATGGGGGGGGGGGGCGAGGGATGTTGGTTGCCGAAGGAAATAATTACGTCACCAGCACGGAAAGACGAGTGTGTTCGTACTAGGCTAAGTATTACTACAGGAATATCTTGCCAGATGTTTATGAAAACACAAAGCATTAGAAGGACGATAACCGCGAAACATTGTGATGATAGTTTTAGAGCCTAAAGAAATGATATTTAGGTTACTATTGACTCTATTAGCACCAACAAAATATTGTAGGTATTATCTGGAAAATTTTCTAGGTTGTAATTATAGTATAAAAGCAAAGGGCACTCAAGGGTCTATTTTACACGAAATTTGCCCCCACCCCCTTTCCTTTTCCGGTCCAAATTTTCGCTTACCATTCTACTTTAAAAAAAAAAAATCATTAAAAATTTGTAAAATTACTTTTAAATTAAAATGGTAAAAGCCAGAGTGTTCATTAGATGTTTATTTATTAATTATCACGATGATCTCATTTTTTTATTTTTAAAAAAGTGTAAATATTGATACTTTTCTCTCCCTCTCTCCCCCCCCCCCTTCCCCAAATCAATGTTTGTAAAATGCATGAACGAATATCAAAATATATAAATATTTTGGCTTCGGCCGAAAGTCACTTTAAGCTTTTGATTTCGGTTTCGGCTGAATGTCATTTTCAACTTTCGGCCTGGTTTCGGCTTCGGCCAAAATCAAAAAATCGCTTTCGGTCGGTCGCTACTTCAGACCTTATTTAATGCACAGGTTTTCAGATTTGCCCCTCCTATTATTGTAACATTTCAAAACAATCCACCCCCCCCCCCACCCCCGTGACTCCTCTGCATCAAAGTCATCTAATTTTTTTGTTTTGTTTCTTGTTGTTGTTTAAACAAAAGTTTTGCAAAGTTGTTAGAAAATGTGGACGTGCTAAATCGGACATTAGCATTTAATATCACTGGATCGATGTGGTTGGTGGCGCGCAGCGCGGTAAACTCATATTGTCCTTCCCACCCTTCCCCTGTCCCGACTTCCCAATGGACCTCGCTTGCTCTGGTGATGCTCAGATCTGGTGATGCTCAGTTCTGGTGGCAACCTGCTCCTGTATTCACATTTCTGTGATGAAACTAACTCAGGCGAACATCTGATGTCATCCCTCTGTTATGGTATTTTTCCGGGCCTTTCACGCCCCCCCCCCCCGCCCCCAAATCAAACCACTAGTTTAAAAAAAAACTGGTGACGTTTTTTATTATTCGGTATGATATTGTTTGGAACATATGCTATTTTTGTAATCTTATAAAATATTGTAAGATCACGTGTTCATTGTTATCTTCTAGATGCACTCTTCTATGCCCAACTACTACTATTTATACGTGTTAATATCTGGCCCGAAAAGTTAGTGTTCGCGAAAGGTATTTGACCAAATAGAAAAGACCACATTTCCGTTCAACCTTGTGTCGGAAAGTACTTTCAGCGATTCGACTTCTGCTCCTGCACTCTATACATGTCACCTCGCACTCTTGGCCGTTCGCTTGTTCTTCTAGCTCTGATGCAATATGTAACTTTCATTGTTTTTCATCGATCACTAATTCATCCGCAAAACCCGATCAATAAATTGATGGTATCGATCGTGCATCGAGCTTCTCGTATCATTACAGTTTTCATGTCTTGATGTTTAAAATGTCGGCAGTGAGTTTCCCCATCAGATCGATTAGCCTAGCTTGTAAAATCCGTCTCGAAAGACAATTTAAATTGGAGGCCTAGAGATCATAGGGACTAGTTTTGGTCCAGTTCGTGTGTATGATATGGCTGTACATAATCGAGGGTGGTGTGTGAAACAACCACGTGAAACCACAGCCCCGCGGACAGTCAGCTTCGAACAGGATACAGGATGGCGCGTGTAGGAATAACCTTTTCTCAAAATGGGGTTGACAGTCAAAGCTGGTTCCCGGGGGGCATCTGGTCGCCGAGTAAACAATGAATCCGCACACTGGGGAACGTGTATGTAATCAATGAGACCACTACTAGTCGCTTTCACGTTATTCACCAAAATCGGCATAACACAGTTAGTAAATGTCTTATCATTTAAAAAAAAAAAAACACGCACTAAAGAAAAAGAAATCCCAAAGTATGCTGAATGCCAATAACAACATACTAAAAATTCCAATAATACTCTGCTAAATGCTAATAACTGCATACGAATAATCATAAAAATGCAAATAGCCGCATACATACATATTGCACCAGGGACTAAACTAAGAGTCGTGATCAGCCATTAGTTGGTCAGAAATGAAAGTGTTGTCAGTTGTTGAGTCATGGGGGTAAGCAAGGGCTTGATTGATAGTGTTACACCAAGTTAAAATAAATATATATCTTTACTTTTTGGTACTGGGATTTTGAAATGTCAATACGAGAATGCTTTAAAATTCACCGCGTGCCCTTCTTTTAACTCACGGTATTGGAGCGCAGGTTTCCACGAGCGGTAAATTGGCGTGAACTATTTGAGATGTATTGCACTGCCCCGGCGATCTTTGATTTATTAACAATATTTGATTGCAATTTAAATACACACCATGTATGTGATTACTATTGATTGTGAACTGCATCAGGCAATTTTTCGTATTAAGGTCAAACCCCCCCCCCCCCTTGGATGATCGATTGGTGTGCGCTACAGGGGGTGGGAAAGAAAGGGGTGGGGGAAATCTGCCGAGCAACGTCTGTTGAAATTGACTGAATGCTCGACATTTTGATACACTCCCTGATTACAGGATCAGAAGCGTTTAGGAAGACATAAATAGCGACCACTTGAGTTTATTAATCACTTCCTATTTCTTGTTGTTTCTTTATTTCGTCCTGTCTGCCGAGGAAGGATCTTAGTCCGAAACATTCCTCTTTTACTGTCCTGTCTTTCTATTTCAAGCTTCTGCATACCTTGTTCTACTATTCTCTGATTATAGTGGTGCAACTATTCAACCCCCCCCCCCCCCCCCCATTTTTCCGTATTGTATATTTCAACGTTAAGTAGATCAGCGGGTCTCACCCCTTTTACCTAAACTCGTTAGAACTAATTCATTAATTTCATTAACAATTTTTGCTGAAAATAAATTTTACGAAAACTTTTATCCAATTCCCGGAAGCAATGGCCGGGGACCGGGTTAAAGGTTTCAGCGGGCCGCATGCGACCCACCCCATGGTCAAATCCCAAGCGACAAGGACGTGACACGCATGACGGTTAACTGTGGCACGCCGGACGGTTTACTGTGGCACGCGGAAGACCATAAAATCAAACAAATGATTACAAAGTGCTTCTAATGTGGTAGGCATTGGCATACGCTGATAGCGGACCGAATGAAGTCGATATCCTACTTTGGCACAACATTGACGAGAGCTGGCCAACCCCCTGGTGAAAAGGATTACAAAAATCTAAAAATAATGCTTTTAAAATGTGCCTGCTGTTTACTATATAATATAAAGAGGGAAATGCAGACCGAGGAGCTACGCGCTTTCTTGAAAACACAGTATCTCTGTGCGTACGGGCAATACGTTTATGAATTATGTAATTAGTACGTGAATAAAACAGTAGCGGGGACATACATACTTGTGAAGTGGTAGAGAATAGAACAGATACATTTTTTTTATGTCTGTACTATATCATACAACAGTATGTCAAGTGACACCATGGGGAAATTAATTGAAATTTGAAGAGCATTTTCATGTGCTTTTGACTATGCTATGTATTTTTTTTTCATGTACTTAAAAAGGCACTGTAATTTGACCCTCTTCTGAATGATCTCAATTTTACAAGTACTTTACAAATGTTTCTGTGTACTGTTACCAAAGCCAGCATACGTTTTTAAATCATCATCTGTATTATTTAGTGACATGAGCATAACGTTTGTGTGTGTGTGTGTGTGTGTGTGGAGGGGGGGGGCTAAGCTTTATTCAACGTTATTTAGTTTAATAGCCAATGGCTAAATATAAATCATATTCAATGTTCAGACGGTGGCTAAATATAAATCATATTCAATGTTCAGACGGTGGCTAAATATAAATCATATTCAATGTTCAGACGGTGGCTAAATAATGTAAGTAAATCATATTCAATGTTCAGACGGTGGCTAAATATAAATCATATTCAATGTTCAGACGTTGACTAAATATAAATCATATTCAATGTTCAGATGGTGACTAAATATAAATCATATTCAATGTTCAGGCGGTGGATAAATATAAATCATATTCAATGTTCAGACGGTGGCTAAATATAAATCATATTCAATGTTCAGACGGTGGCTAAATATAAATCATATTCAATGCTCAGACGTTGACTAAATATAAATCATATTCAATGTTCAGACGGTGACTAAATATAAATCATATTCAGTGTTCAGACGTTGACTAAATATAAATCATATTCAATGTTCAGACGGTGACTAAATATAAATCATATTCAATGTTAGGAGGTGGCTAAATAATATAAATCATATTCAATGTTCAGACGGTGGCTAAATAATATAAATCATAGTAAATGTTTAGACGGTGGCTAAATATAAATCATATTCAATGTTCATACGGTGGTTCAGAGAAATAATATCGTGATAGGGCATGTCATGCCGGGCATAGTTTGGTTACAAATTTAATTACGTGGGGATAATTAACTGCATCATCATTAACGAAACTGCCAAGCATCAATTGATTTGTTGACCGTTCTGATTAATTATGGTCAAACTAATGGCTAGGAAATAGTGTGTGCATGCCGCGTGGTTTACAAAGCTATCTATTATAACACAAATCGTCTTTTTTTACGTTTATAAAACTTTGCCATTCCACTGATTTAAAGAAAAAATTATTTTGTTGAAACTGTGTTTGCGGTCCATCGGGTCTCAGTTTGTTTTGCTGCCCTGGTCAGTGGCCACGTGAAAAAACCCTGAAATAAAGAAATGCTATTGATGGCTTAGCTTAATTCATTTATGCAATTTAATTGAAACTATTTTTTCTTTTTAAAAGCAACACAACAGTTTGATTTGGATACTGTATTCGCGCCCATTGTTCTGATTGATATTTGATAGACATTTGAGGGAACTGAGATTCCGCGAAGTGGAACAAGATAAAGATGGTTTTCTGATCAATTTGACTAAATAAAGTTCCTTTCCAGTTTATTTGAAAAATTGTGAAAAAATTCGATGCGTGACATTTAAGTTTCACCCCCCCCCCCTTTTTTTTTTTTTTTATTTTATTTTTTTTTTTTTTTTTTTTATTTTTTTAATGTAATTATTATTATTTCTAGTTTACATTGACAGTACTTTCAGAGAGTGAGACAGAGATTAAACTAATACAACTTTTTATATTTAAATTAAATACAGACTTACGACATTGATGCCATTGCATGCTTCGGATATCTACTGTAATTTGGCTGACGTGTTTTTTCAACGCTTATAATCAGCAACGGCAGAGCACTAAACGAATATTAAAAAGTTTTTAAAAACAATTTACATTAAAGGCCACACATTATTCTTCTTATTGTTAAAAAGAAAAAAAAACATCTACTAATCCCGGAGACTTTGTGGAAACCTGCAATTCAATGACATAGTTTCTGCTCAGCTGTTAACAAAGTGCCTCGATAGTACTCTTTGGTCCCATCGAAGAGCCCTCGTCCTACGGATAAGTGCATCTGTTATCTTTGGTGTGGATTTCTTAATGCCAGGTGATGATAATAACAATTGCTGCCTTCTTGGGGATCTTGGCTCTTAACAGCCCAATAATGCACGGAGTGGAGGAAGTGAGCATCTTGTCATTATCTTTATTTCATCTTGTTTAACAATCGATGCCCCCCCCCCCCCCCCGTTCCCCTCTCCGTAGAGTTGTTGGTATGAAGGACAGACGTATCGTGCGCACACACCATACACATCTCAAGGACACCATGCACATCTCAACGACACCATACACATCTCAACGTTCTTGACTTCAGGTTCTAAAGGTCTACTTGTAACCCCCAAGTGGCTAATGCGTTTTTATAAGCGTGTTTGTGTGTGTATGGGTGTTGGGGTGGGGGAGCTGTGTTGGTTGGCAACCTAGCTGCAAATGTTCTTAAACCATTGTAAGCTACTAACCAAATACCAATAGTTTAATAGAAAAGTAGGTGTAGCCCGAATTATACTTAAATATACATATTTAAAAATCGACGTTGCTTGGTCAGTGATGTTATTCCAAGTACTTTGCCTTTCAGCTGGCGGCGAAAGGAAAATTTAGTTTGTCTTAAGGGGGGGGGGGGGCCTCCTTTGTTTTATGTTTCTAATCATTGCGGCAGTACACATCATCACGTCAATTGATTTCGGTGGTCAGCATCAAGTCAATTGTAATTTAGTTTGTCTTAAGGGGGGGGGGGGGTCTCCTTTGTTTTCAGTTTCTAATCATTGCGGCAGTACACATCATCACGTCAATTGACTTCGGTGGTCAGCATCAAGTCAATTGAGTTCGATGGCCAGCATCACGTTAATTGGCCGCGCGGTCAGTATTGCGCCCCCGGCCTCGATTGTCAGCATCACGTCGATTGAATGCGTGGTCAGCACCACGCCAGCTTCCTTCAGTGGTCAGCGTCACGCCAGTTTGCTTTGCTGGTCACTCAAGAAATTAGTGTAGCTTCGTAATTTCTTCTGGCTAATTTAATAGCAGTGGAACGCCATGCAGGTTCTTCTTTGTAGTTAAGTAGTTTTGGTATTATTTGACACGGTGTATAAAGCCAGTGTGATTGGCAAACATTTAAAATGGGTAATTTCACAGGCGCGTGGGGATTGTGTGTGACCATATCTTAACCCCTGAGGAAAAAATGTGTGTGTGCGGGATTGGGGGGGGGGGGGGGTGGTCATAGTTTCCTTTCTATAATATGGGACAGATGGCTTACAAATGTAAGGAAAAGCTGAAGTGCTCCCATTTTTAATATTAAATTGTAAATTTATGGGTAATTTCACAGGCGCGTGTGGATTGTGTGTGACCATAGCTGAACCCCTGAGGAAAAAATGTGTGTGTGGGCGGGATTGGGGGGGGGGTGTGGTCATAGTTTCCTTTCTATAATATGGGACAGATGGCTTACAAATGTAAGGAAAAGCTGAAGTGCTCACATTTTTAATATTAAATTGTAAATTCGCAAGATGTAGCAATCTAGTTTTAATTTTAATAAATGAAAGTATGTATAGTAGTATGTGGTGAAACGGGGAAAAAACGGGAATAGATTGGGTATTTAACTAGATGAGATGAAAACTTTAGTTTGATTAAAAATATATTAATTGAAAGAACAATTTACTCCTTAATTACTTGATATGGACATGTATAAGCAGGAAAAGGAGCTTAAAAGTAAAATGAGAAGTCAACTTAATTAACATCTGAATATCGACGCGATGCAAACAAATCAGTAACGCACTGTGTAAAATGAAAGAGCTATGAAGGACGACATGAGTAGCAATGAGTTTAAAGTCAAGTCACGCATGGAAGCCTACACGTGCACAGGCCCGGGGGGGGGGGCAATCAAATGAACGAAGAAAGCTCACAAGAGCCGCTTATCTGGCCGCGTGTTGAAGGAAATAGTACAGCATTATGAAAGATATGTACAGAGAACACACAAAGCAGCCAGAACACAGCTGTTGCCAAATGATTTACTGATTGGCCATTGTCATTGATCAGTTGGTCCTTAGGGGACAACGCAGGAGTGGCCTGTTAGAGCTTATGTACCGCACAGAGCAATGTGACCTTGTGGTCAGGAACGCAAAAATGGTGTTGATTGTCCCATCTTTTCTTTGTTGGTGGGCTGTAATGGGAGATGAGAGACTTAGGCCACCTGCTTAAGCATGCCCTTTTTGTGTATGTTCTTTTTAAAGTCCCTAGTAAGCTATAGTCATCAATTGGTATGCCCTAATTTAAATTTGTGTTTTTTTTTATTACCCTCGACTTTTGGTGTACAATTTGTTGTTTAATATTGAATCACGTGTCGATGCCGTGTCTCTTGATATCATCTTTGGTCGACGCTGGCGCACACATGAACGCTAGAATAACTTGTGGCCAATGTTTGGAGCGGTGCCGGTTTAATGTGACCCAATTGTTATACGATAACCGGTTGAGCTGGTGGGTGTTGTTTGTGGAATGCCCTTCGTGGCCCTAGAAATGACGCGAGCGGGGGCGATCAATAGCCATGTGATGTCCGTTGCTTTTCTCAGAAGATATCGGCGCGAGTAAAAAAAAAAAGAAGAAATAAAATGTACAAGGGAAACGGCAAACAACAACACATTATCCTTCTCGTAGTGTAGGACTTGCTTGTGTGAGCCATGTTAATGGAGCTTGGTGAGTGCACGTTTAACAGTTGTGAATGGTATGCAGTGTTGTTAAGTGATTTGTGACCTGATGGACCCCCTCACACTTCTCCTCATCCCCATGCCTTTACCACATGCCCCTCCCCCCCCTCAACCAGTCCCCCTTCTCCACCACTTTCTTAAACCATGCTTAGCCTCTGCTACTTCCACCCCACCCCCAATCAACCTTATACACACATCCCCTCTACAACCACTTTCTCAAGCCATGCTTAGCCTCTGCTACCTCTCTATCAACCTTTTACATCCATAGCCTCTACACCCTACACCTTACCTGCACCCCTCTACCCCCCTCTACAACCTACTTTGTGATTTCTCCAGGTTTTCTCACTGGGGTGCTCTTGATAAAAGTTTCTTCATGCTTATGCATAACAATATCATTTCCATTCTGTCAGTGACAATACCAAACATTAATTTTAAAAAAAAAATATTTCACTCAGAATACCAGCCGTTACCAGATGCACCTGGATCAGATTCTGGTGGGCAAGGACTATCGGATAGAGGCAGTTCAGGTTGCATGCCGGCACCAGCTCCTATCTCACAACAACACAGACTCATTTTTATAAACCATAACGAACCTCAAAAATTTTGCTCAAATGAAATCAGGTGAGAAGATTTGAATGTCTGGCAAACCAAAACTAGGGCCTTTGGAATTAGAAAATTTCTGTTTTTCAAGTCTTCCTGTGACCAGAATTGGATCCTTACAATAACTGGGGTCCTGTGGCTCATCATTATTTAACATCTTAAAATAATTTAAACTTCAATGAAAAATTTTCAAGATCTTTTTCGATTTATTTGGGTATTTAAATGTATGACTTGGGCACTGTATCAGCCCACCGGGTGCATAATGTATATTTAATGTTCTGTAGTTTCTAAATTTTAAATTACCAGCATTAAATTACAATAGAAGTTTTACTATTCGGCTCCGTCAATATTTTCAGCAGATTAAATTCATTAATGGTTCTCACCCAAAAACTATTGCCTACCCCGTGCCTTAGTATGTGTTCAAACTAATCACAGATGTAAGGAAAACAAATATTGTTAAGCTTATAATTAACTAAGCTGTACCGTGGAATAGGGTAATTTCATTGATTTATGATTTTATTATGCATTAAGTTCCTGATTACTTCTATTCTTTAGCACTGCCAAGTACAACGTCTTCACCTTCCTGCCAAAATTTCTATTTGAACAGTTTAGGAGATATGCCAACATTTTCTTCCTTTTCATTGCCCTTATGCAAGTAAGTATCTTATCTCATTTTAGCCTTGTCTTGATTAATTAAGTTTCATACAATAAAAATATTTAATTTCAATGCTATTGATTAAATCAACACAATTTGATTTACGAAGACGTCACTGCTCTTGAAAACATAGGTACCATCATCATGTATACTGTTAACATGGAAATTTGTTCGTCTTCAGGAGCAGGGTTAATCAAATTTGGGAATCAAATTTGTATAAATGACTAGAATTTGTGACATGGTTCACCAATGGCCAACTGCATTATAGAATAATTATTTATTTAGATTAAATATAATAATGCTTTATCCTATTTCTCTTTATTAGCAAATTCCCAATGTTTCCCCAACTGGTCGCTACACAACAGCTGTTCCCCTCATGTTGATCCTAACAGTGTCAGCCATCAAAGAAATGGTGGAAGATATTGTAAGCTTATTTGTTTTCTCTCCTCAATACATGGCATTTTTGTTAATATTTTAAATAATTAGGTGGTCAGTTAAACGAGACACAATTTTTATAAATAAAACAATATAGGTTAACCTTTAATTATGGTTACACAGAATACAAATAAATGGTTTGGCAAATACCTTCATCAGTACAACAAAAAACATTCATATAGGTATAAATTAAATACACAGACCTGTTTACTCTTACAGTTTTGGCGTGCAATGTACGATTTTGAGATATATACATTTTATATACTGTATGTTTATTTTTTTACTATTAACATAATGTATTGAACGCTTTTGTGATGATATTGTAAGATTTTAAGAGTTTCAGGGTAAACAGGTCTGGTATACATATGTGTGTGTTTCTGTATACTACCTAAAAATAAATTAATAAGAATGGACACCAGTCCCTAATGAAAGAAAAACTCTCAAGAACAGAGGGAAAGTGGGCGGAAGTAAAATTTAATAAACAAACAGGAAAAAGACATTGCGGCTATTTAAATTTGTGAATTTGGTTTATAACTTGTGGAGTCAACGTACCAAATCGTTTTATCTATTTTTTTTTTTACATAAATTCTAACAGGTGTATTACCTGCATACAGTATATCGGTAACTGCAATGTCTAATATTCTATTATGTTCGGTCACAGTATAGCCTTAAATATTCTCATCTATTTCAACACAGAGTTGTTAACAAAATAGACAATTTACCACCAAAGCTAGCCTTGAAAGTGTATTTTTTTATTTTCAAGAATCTCATTTGAATGTTCATATCCCATATTTGCTTTGACTATTTCTTCAATAAATCAATGATCCAAAAGGCCCCTGTTTTTTTGTTAAATGACAATAGGCCAAATGTTTGAATGCCTGCATATAATTAAGCAGATTTTACAGAACACATCTTCCAAATAACTATTTTTTTAAAAAGTTAAACGTGGCAAGAATTGCCTTTCTGCTCACAGCCTTTAGGTCCCTTAAGTTGGCGGCATTGTTTCTTCTACTTTATTTAATGCTCTTGACCACCACTAACTCAATATTTTAGTATTTATCGGGAGAATAAGCCTCAGTAAGTTAGGAAACATTGTGGGGTAAATGTTGCATCAATCTTACTCTAAAAATGTGATCTTATGTTATGTTAGAGTTTTCATGAAATGTGATGTTTATCATGTTAAAGTTCTCATTTCTGTACTCCCTTAAAGAAAAGACACAGAGCTGATGGAAGTCTTAATAACAGAAAGATTGCAGGTGAGCTGTAAATAATTACTGAAAGAAAGTGTTTAAAAAAATTAGTTTAAAAAAAAGGGGGGAGATGTTTCTTGCTGCTGACGTATATAAATACTTCTACAGGATTATATGCAACACATTGTTTTTTCACTTAAGTTCCAACCGTAATTTTTAATCTTAATTTGATGACATTGCTTAGGGCAGCTGACGACCTTTGTAAGGCCATCATATTTTATTGGTTCAGAACAGCACACAAAATTTAGATTTTTAATTGTGCCTATGCTGTTAGTCTTCAACATAGAGTGGGCATTATTTGGATAAGCAAATCCCTAGCACAGAAAAATGTGGGTAAAGTTATCCTGTTATATCTTTAGTATTGTTTATTTAAGTTGGCCACTCTTTCTAGCTAAGTTATTTCCACTGTGTATAGGAAGGTTAAAAGTGTTATAACTTAACTATAAAATTTTGTATTACTGTTACCTCAGTTCACCGAAATGACAAATGGGTTGACATCCCTTGGAAAGAAGTCTTAGTGGGAGATATTGTCAGAGTTGATGACGGAGCTCATTTCCCAGCAGATCTACTTTTACTTTCATCAAGGTTGGTCCAAATTGTATTAGAAGGAGTGAAAAGTAAAATAATTAAAAATCATCCATGGTCACTTAATAGTTTCTGTTTTTTGGCTGGCATCTAAACAGTTACTGGTCCATTTCGCAAGGGCATGTAGTGATACTTGTAATAATTTTCACCTATAATAAATCAATTGAATTTTAAATCTTTAACTGTAGATAGTCCTCATCCATCATGTCAAGTCAACTGTACAAGTTTTCTATGTCTCTCAATCCTACATGCAGGAAAATTTGAAGTAAAGAACACTTCATCAAGACCAGGATATAATTTTTAAAAAAAAACATTCTTCTTTTTTCTCAAAAATGTTAAATCAGTCTCTTTTAGTGAAGCCTCCTTGAGGTCATAGGATAGATTAAAAATGTGTTGACAAAATTTTTCCCTACTGATTTATTAGTGCATTAATCAAAATACATAATTCTCTATGTAACAATGTCACTAATACCAAGGGAGATGGTCTTTGAAACAGCGTTGCATTTAGGTCATCTTTAAATTTTTGATACCCTATTTACAAACTAAAAAACCAGTGAAATATACAGTTAATAATACATAGTCAATGTAAAATATTTTATTCACGACCATTTTAGTGCATGCTTGTAAATTTTTTTTGTTTATAAAGTGCATTAGTTGAATGCATGTTTTGTCAACTAGAGGAGTACAACTAACTAGACACTATCAGTCTCTAGAAGTTGTACTCCTCTACACTACCAATACGAACTGCACGGCCATATACTTCAGCCAGTTTCCTCCGTAAAGTACTTGGGTGTTACCATTCAAAGAGATGTCCGCTGGGATGAGCATATTGACAATGTAAACAAGACCCTGGGGTTCTTAAGGCGTAATCTAAAGATTGGCAACTCCTGTGTGAAAGAAAGAGCATATAAAGCCTTTGTCCATCCGGTTTTAGATTATGCATCTTCAGTCTGGGACCCATTTACCCAGAAGAGCATTGACAGGTTGGAGGCGGTCCAGCGACGGGCAGCACGCTTTGTCCTGAACCGCTTTAGGAATACCTCTAGTGTTGGCAGCATGCTGGAAACACTAGGCTGGTCACCATTGTAGGAACGACGATGACAATCCAGGCTCTCTATTATGTACAAGATAAATAATGGGCTGGTCCACTGTTCATGTATTAAACAGAAACTCATCCCTCTCCCCCATAGACAGCGACGAGGCCATGGCAGGCAATTCAGGCTCATTCCAGCAAGAAGCCAGTATAGGAGCTGCTCATTCCTGCCCAAGACAATCAGGGACTGGAACAAGCTTTCAAAAGGAACAGTTGAGGCGACAACACTAGACACAATTGTTTCTATTGCCTCAAGCCTTCAAACCCCCAGTGCATGATTCCCTCACAAAGTGGCACCGGAAATCAGTGAAATGTCCTCTTCAACACCAGGCACAGAAACATTGCAAATCCCCTCTACATGCAGAGGAGCCAAAATGATCAATAAATTGATCGTACGCCCTTAATATATAATATAGAAGAAGAAGAAGTTCATGCATTGCAGCTGCCATTGTTTGGCAGGCTATAGCTGGTCTAAAATAATACCAATAAATCTGTTCAAGTTTTCAAAACAGTAGTTTTACACTTTTGTGGGGGATTAACATTACCCTCTGAGTTATCCCTCAATAAAACTCTTGACATATTGCTAGGATACTTTTTCTTCCCTTAGTGAGCCCCAAGCCATGTGTTATATAGAAACATCCAACTTGGATGGAGAGACAAACCTCAAGTTGAGGCAGGTGAGCAATAATTACCTTTTGTTTTATTACATGTGAGAATTTATATGTTCTTTGGCTTTTTGCTGATTGATGAGAAAAATAGTAAACCCTCGTTGAAATTCCCCTAACAATTAAGGTTCTATAAGAGTTGGCCTTTGTGCTAGGGAGAATAATAGGGAGTATCTTCATAGGTACTCAGGATTGCTTGGGGCTTCTGGCCACAGTTCGTACCCCACAAAGTGCCCTACTGCTATTTCGACCAACTGTTGCTGGAATGGGTGCGCAAACGTACTCACTTATTAAGAATATTATATGTTTGACTAGCCAGTGAGGATGTACGCTGGTAAATGTTGATAGTTTATGATACAAAGGGTTCTTCTACCTTTAGGTCTTACTAAAAGGCAAAGAATTCCCTCTCTTTGTGTTGATCATAAATAACTATGATATAGTTGATGCAATGTATCCTGCTGAAGTAGGCTTTGACACACGTAAAAACTTAAGTCTTGTTTCCCTCTACTGAGTTTTTCTTATTCTTCCATAGGGCTTATCTCTCACTGCTTCCATTGTAACAGGAGAAAAGTTGACAGAGCTTAGGGGCATGGTTGAGTGTGAACAACCAAATAGGTTCTTGTATGAATTTATTGGAAACATTCGTCTTGGCTCCAAAAGGTATACATGCAAACTTCACTAGCTGCCTTATATATATATTTTTTTTTCCAAACACTAACTTCAACACTGCAACTTTGTGTCATTAGATAACAAATATATTTCCATAACCCCAGTTAACTACTCATTTTGTGAAGTCTGTTTTCCTCCCAGCTTTAATAATAATATTATATTAATGCTGCCTCTCCCCTTTCCTGCATAATATGAGGAGGAAATAAGATAGAGGGATAAAACATTCTTTTCAACCATAGAATGAATGTATCCATCAGATGTACTGTATCATGTAAAATTATTTATATTTTTCTAAAACGTTTCCTTGAAAAAGGTCTTCAAGGAAGAAATAAAATAAATTCACAATCATGAATTAATTAACCGCTTAATTACCGCTGACGTCACATTCACCCACTTTCATTTACCAAGGACGTAACATTGTCTGGGAAGCATAGTGAGCAAGACAATATATGTATGCATGCTAATAGCTAGGGTTCAAATTCCAGATACAACGAATTTCCACCATTCCTATCACACCTGAATGCTATAAAAAAAAAAAAAAAAAAAAAAACAATTTAAAAAAAGCTTGCTTAATTCAGATGAATAGTACCACATTGATACAAAACACGCTACAACAATTTTTTTTTAAAAGGTTAAAAATATTTTTTTATGAGAAGGGGAATCCATAAAGCATAACTATGCAATCAATAAACATGTGATAACTAATTTCTCAACTAGTGATATCCAGAAAACTAAATCTAGTTCATGGAGCTCAAATAATAGGAGAAATAGCATCAAACATTGGGTGCCAGTAATGTGAGTGAACTTGTTATCACAGTTCAGGAACTTGTTGCTGTTGTTTTATCTTTTCAAGTGACTTTTTTGTTATTATTCAGAATATAAATATGCTTATAGTAAAAAGAATGCATATTTTATAAAATAAGTTCATCAATCTATGAAGACTTTTAGTTGAAATTATGTTTTAAAAATGTGTAGACTAATTTTAAAAAGCTACCTCTAAGTATACACTTAACAGAGCCTTTAAATTTTTAAGAGGCAAAAAAAATTGTAGGAATTTTAGTTTCCTTTTTAACTGTTTGAATTACAAACAAGGCTTTAATTGAATGACTTTATGTTTCTGACTGAATTTGAAATATCTGAATCAGAATTATATACTTTTTTTTGTTTGTTGGCACAGATACATCTTAAGAAAACACATTAAATAATAAGACTTAAATAGATTTGAGAAACCTTTTCAGTTATTAATGTGAAACAAGTGTGCAGACTAAAAAATATTCTTTGCAGTCATATTTATTAAGTATTTTAAAATTCAAATTTTTAAAATGGTACAGTCCAACTACATTAAACACTGAAAATTTTGTTTTCTTTGTTTGCGTGTTGATTTTTAAAATTAATTTATCTTCATGAGAGAAAATGATCCCACACTGACGTTGCCTCATGTTGAAGCTAAATGTGTTCATGAAATTATCTAGTAAACCGTTTACTTACCACAAAAGAACAGCAACAAAAAAAAATTCAGTACTAAAGTGATGCAAATTGAGAAATAAAATAAAAAATTGGTCATTTCAAGCTTTTTTAAAATTATTTTAAATTTAGCATGACAAAATCATGGGCTTTTTAAAAATTCGTATTTTTGATAGAATTATTAAAACCACTTACAGGGTTGGATTACAATTTTTGCAGTGCTCTTAGTCTTTATCTGTAATATTCATTTTTAAAATAAACAATTAAAACTTCAGTTTAATCAAGGCATGTTTATTATAAACATTGATTAACTTTTTAAATTATAAGCCCTTACATTTTTTGTTTTTAAAAAGTCATCTTGCTAAAGGAGCCTTAGAAACGATGTTCAATTTTTGTAATTCTTTCTTTATGATCCTGTTCTTGTGCTATAGACCTGTTCCTCTGGGGCCCGACCAGATCCTTTTGAGAGGTGCATGTTTGAAAAACACAAAGTGGATATTTGGTAAGCATTTTTTTTTTAACGTTCCATCTTTTACACAAGTCAGACAGCTTATGATTTAAGATATGGATTTTTAAGCATTTCTATACTTAAACACATCATCTGGCTCTGCCTTTACGAAGTACATTTTTTTAAAGATAGGGCTGTCCTGTCTGATATTTAAGGGGCCGAAAGTTGTGATGTTGAAAAAAATTTGAACTATCAACTTCATAAATGCAAGGACTTCAAAATGGAAAAATGGAAGTGGGCCAAGGCTCTGCTGGATTTTAAAAAATTCTTGCGATGTTGTGATCTTGAAAGCATGACAATTTTTTTTCTTTCATTGGAGAAAAGAAACAGTCAAATAAATTTATAACGATAATATTCATTTTGTTTAAGATAGTGTTAATGCTCATGTTTGTGAACCACTTGACATCTACTGCCAGTTCTGCGGTTTTCAAACTTTGTCAAAGAACTACCGACATATGTAAAGTTCATGTATTCTTTACTGTTTTCATTTTTTTTAAAAATGGTTTTTCAGCAATGGAATATTAATTGCTTATCCTAAATTGTATACCAAAATTGATAATCAGAAAAAAAGTTAGGCAACAACTGATTTACAGAGTATATATATATATATATATATATTTTTTTTTTTTCCAGGCTTAGTCATTTACACAGGCCACCAGTCCAAGTTGATGCTCAACTCAACAACCACACCACTCAAAAGATCAAATGTGGAAAAGATGACAAATAAACAGGTACAAACTTAAACTGGGTGATGAAATATTATTTAAACATCTGTAAGTTTGAAATGTTTTTAAAGTTTTCAAAATATCTTTATTTGTTCATATCCTTCTAGGCGGCATTTTTGTTTACAATTACAGCTAATAGTTTTTTTTGATGTGAAGGCCTACGTTAAAGCACAGCATTAAAACATGATGTGCTAATGATATTAAATGCTTATTTCTATAAACAATATTTTTAAAAATATATAAATCTGTTATACACACTGTTTTCATTCCATCTACCTTGTAGATTCTTCTGCTATTTGTAATGTTGGTGCTCTTGTCTCTTGTGTGTTCTGTGGCAAATCACATTTGGGTACTGAAGAATGAAGATGCCCACTGGTATTTGTTCTATAAAGGTAATCATTCTTTTTTAATACAGCATAATAGACTATTTTAAATACAAAATAATTTTATCCAAAAATAAAATTGCATGCTGTGTCTGTGCAAGCTTTGTATTAGATGAAATATCCTGTTCATATCTTTGTGTCAACTGCTGTTGATTCTTGCATCTCTCAAAGATAGTTTAAAATCTTCTCTAACCTTTATTACTGTAAAATATACATTGTAAGTTTGATCAAATTTGTCTTTTTTTCTTTATTTGCCTCGAGTGAAAAACAAGTCTCTGGTGCATCATTTTTTTAAAAATCAAGCTTTATTTTACTTTCTGACAGCTCCCATTATTCACCTACGTCTCATTTAATTTGTGTTTATTTGAAGTACTTTTTGCCCCCCATTGTTTTGATGCCATATCATATTGTTTATCCTATATATTTTCTTCTGAAGTATAATACATATTTTTCCAAAATTTAGCATGATGGGTCTAGAGTATGAAGGTTTCGGTTTCATTTAGTTATTTTTTTATCTCACAACATTTTCACTGAGAAAGCAATAATGCACTTGTGTGTGTGTGTGTATATATATAATATATATTATATAGATATTACTTTTCATTTTGTTAAAATCTCAAATTTTAAGTTTTCATATTTTGCTGTGATTTTTTTTTTTTTCAAAATAAGAAAGACTATAAGATTGAAACTTCAATAAATCTGCTTTTTATAAAGGTTCTGATAATATATATATTTTTTGGTGGGGTGGGGTGTTAGGAAGAAATCTGAATTGTGGGTGGGAGAGAAATAAACTGTTATCTGCATTTATTTTGAAAATGGCACTTGACAAACTTCACATTTTTTAATATAGGGAAATACCTTGTTAAAGCCATATAAAACGCACTTGTTAAGTTCTGCTGCAGTTGGGTGCTGCTGCATTTGTGTTGGAAGTCTCTGTGGGAAAATTCTTGTTTGTCACATGACATTTTTCAAGTAGCTCTGTGGTAAGGTACAAATAACAACACATCAAAAGAAGGGCATTCACATAACAGATAACTGCAAGGAAAAAAAGAAGTCCTTTCATTTGTTTGATGTGATGGCTGTTAAATTTTGAATTTATTTTCCTATTACAGATTAGATGATTCAATGTTTTTAGTGAAACACAATTCCAATAGAGTTACTATTCGCTAGAATCTTTCAAGTATAAAATATCAAGGAATTCTTCCATTTAAAAAAAAAATCATTCTCCCCAACAAGTCATTGATTTTTACCCCTGCTAACTTGAGATACTGTATGGTGCTGCTTATCCCCGAGCTCAAGCCATGATTTAATCACATGCAGAAGCCAAAAACACGTTACATGTTTCTTTGTATTTTAACAAAAAAGAAAATCCAGTAGGAAGGGGAAAATGGTTTATTGGCATACTGTAAACATTAAATTAGTGTAGGCATATGTAACTACCCTGTTATGAAGAGCCAGGGGCAGAGAATACAATTGTTTATACTGAAGGGCTTTATTTAGAATGTGTAAATCAGGAATTTTTTATAAAAGACTTCAAAATTAATCATCCAATTGTTTTGCATTCACCACAAGCTGTTAAAAAAATTTTTTTTTAAATCAAAATAATTGTTTCTACCACATCTTGAAATTGAATGTTTCATCTCTGTGTTATGTCTTCCATTTTATTTTTGTTTCAACCCAGTGAGACTTCAGAATTTTTATATTGGTAAATATGTGTTTTGTTCAAACATGAACATCATTCATGAAATTTAAAAATGCTTTTTTTTTTTTTCATTTTAATTTATATATATGAAGCTCCTGCTGTCTACAGCTAAAAAATTATGTTGGTTTTTCTCCCCAGGCAGTTGTCGGTGTCTCTTTCCTTTTTTATTGGTAAATATTTTTTTTGTTCAAACATGAACATCTTTCATGAAATTTAAAAATGCTTTTTTTTTTTTTTCATTTTAATTTATATATATGAAGCTCCTGCTGTCTACAGCTAAAAAATTATGTTGGTTTTTCTCCCCAGGCAGTTGTCGGTGTCTCTTTCCCCCCACCCACCCCCCTTAGGACAAAGAAATCCACTTTTTAAAAATTTGACTCACATAAAAAAGTCTAAGATGTTTTTTAAAACAATAAAGCTGTTGATTTCAAATAATAAGCTATGTTGTAATTATTTGGGGGAAGGAAAATACATTATTTTTGTTTTGGACAGCAGGTCTGCTAAGACCAATCCAATTCACAAGGTTTACTAAGATGAAATGAAGGCTCATGTGCACCTCTAATTTTTTTTAATCTCAAATCATCGCTCCATTGCTTTGTGGAAGGAAAGTTATGTGAAGCTGATCTTCTCAGCAAAGGATCTGAATATTGCTAGACTGAAGTTCTAAAGTTTTTGACATCTAATACTCTATGATCCACAACTTATCCTTCAACTTTTAATATGCCATAGCACAACAATCTGGAAATGATTCACTGACAATTAATAACTCAATCTCCTTTTTGCTACTGCACATATGTGGTTGGGCTTGCATGATAACAAGAAGAAAACTTAATTTGTTGAATAAAAAAAGTATTAATTAATATGGAATCAATTCAGCTGGAATGATATATAATAATATTTAGTAGACACTTTAGCACTGTATTTAAGTAGCCATACAGAAACAGTTTTAATATTCTTTTCCCTTTTATGTAAGTTTCAAAGCAAGACTTACCTTCTCTGATAACAAAAATGTTGACCGACACTTATGGAAACTTAAATGATTCCTTGTGCTATACATTTCAATGATTTAAGCACTTGCGACGCTGGAAGTGTAACAAAACTCATGCATTTTGTAACCTAATCTTTTTTAAAAGCCTTGGTTAAAACACCAGTAAAAAAGAATTTCCCATTATTTTTTAAATACCATGGTAACTTGATAACTGCCATACTTGATTGGACTCTTGTACTGTAAATGTAATTCATCTTTAAATCCCAACATGAAACATTGTATTCCACTTTCATACCATTTTTTACAACTGTAATTGGACTTGTGTACAGCGTCTTATCCTAGTGGGCTGAAGATCATTGTAATAATTTAACTGCGTTCATCTTATCAGTCGTAACGCTGCCGCAAAGCTTTGTTTAATTGTCTACTATTACATATTACCATTTTTTAAAAACCATTTCAGGAAAATAGGAGTTTAAAATTGTGTAGAAGTCAGACTTCGCCAGTCTGACAAAGTTCATTTCATTGTTAGGTAATATGTACTCATATACAAACTATATCAATTAAAATTCATCATCAAATAACATACTATCACATATTTTTTCTCCACTCTCAATAAAAAGAAATGTCTTTAAATTTTGAATGTTTTTTTGATGAATATATCATCTCAAGTGCTCATTTAGCAATAATTTTACATCGTAATTCATAATTCCATTTTCGCTCCTTTAAAGTTAATGCGTGTAACTCGTGCTCATTAAGTTTGATATTTAACAGTGAAAACTCGGCATGGTAAGTTGAATAAAATATAAACAAAAGTTACAGAAGAAAATACTGTTTAATAATATTAAAATCCATTTAAAAAATATTTTTTAAAATGTTTGTTCATTGAACAAGAGGAGAACTCGTTTCAAGTTGGAGTATTTGAGTTGTGCATATAATAAGAATTCCATTTGAACCATTAGTCACATAGGGACCTGACCAACTAATGAAAGGTATAGATAGATCCAAGCAACGGTATACAAAAGACCCACAAAAAACGTATGCATATTCAGGTCCTGTTGAGTTTGTGCACAATTCTCTGATATGTTTTAAAATATTTTCATTAAACTGCCTTTAATATATTTCAAAAATTGATTCAGCCTCATTTCAGTTGTTTTAATATTCATCATAGTTCATTTGATGAACATTAAAAGAACAGGCCATAATTTTTTATTTCCTCCACTGCAGATCTCAGGTAATATTTCTAAACCTTGCTTGAGTTTTTATTTTTTTAAATTTGAAGATGTTTATGGTTCTTGGTTATTTTTTTTTTTTATGTGCTCTACAGATTGATAAAACACTGGCATGCAATGTTGACAATAATAGAATGAGCTCTGACTATCACATTTGAAATAATGAAACACTGGTTATGATAAATGTCCAGCCTTTTTTTTTTCCTCTCCTGATATTTAACATTTTACTATAATTCTTCATATATTCATTAGCGATACATGATGTCAATTTTATGATAAATTAAAATCTTGAGCCACTTTCAAGACTTGATCTACTCAAAAGACTATGTAAATCAAATGAGATAATTTTATTAAGGTATGCACAGATTTTGTAGATGAGATGAAGTGAAAAGAAAGTTTTGATAAGTAATACTCCCAACAACCCTTACAGTTGATAATAGAAATAGATTCTGAAGAGTAATGGAGGGTGCCGAGGAGGGGTTGTGATGTAAATTATTTATGTTTCAGCATTTATTTATACAAAAGTATTTACAGCTTGAATGATACTTCAAAATAAATATGGTCAGGCTTAAAACTGGTTAGATGTTAATACTGAAAACATTATGAATTTATTCAAACAACAAAATGCTTAACGTTTTGAGCTATGTAAATAAATCTTGCGTTACACAGATTAACATGGGTTTATAAAAAATCTTTGGGAATTGTAGAGGGGCATGGCTTACAAATTTATCCCGCGGGGGGGGGGGGGTGGGGGGGGGGGGGGTAGTGGAACAAATTGGAATTATATCTTTTTAACTGTGACATGGGGATCCAAAAAGGTTGATATAGGGTTATGTTAAATTATTTTTCTTTCTGTTAGAAATAATATGTATCCTAAAACTCTCTAAAAGCCTCCATAAGATCTTTTAAATACAATATTTCTTTGAAAATTGCTTTACACCCATGTTCCAATCTCATAATTTATATCTACTCAGATACCTTTAAATTGTTAGTTATTGTCCTTCACCCCTAAATAATATGCAAAGTCAGACGGCATCCAAAATAGCAGCATAAATTCATTGCTTAAAATATTATTTCCTGGACATTTTCTTGTTGCATATATATCTTTCTGCCATGTTATAATTTGACTATTCACAGATCTTGTAAGAACCAACTTTGGCTACAATTTGCTGACCTTCATCATTTTGTACAACAATCTTATCCCTATCAGCCTCCAAGTCACGCTGGAGATGGTCAAATTCGTGCAGGCCATTTTCATCAACTGGGTCAGTGCAGCTAGTTTTTATTGGGATGGCTGCTATTTTCATTGACAGACATGTTTTGTTATGTCTGGAATATGCCAAAAATTCTTGTAAGGCCAAAGTAATTGTCACTTGTTACATCTTTCATTTAACCCTCTTGAGACAGCTCAGCTGGGCTGATCTATCGGCCTAGAGTGTTATGACGAAAAAGACGAAAAGGCTGAGCCATGGGCCCAAAAATAAAATCCTTGAGATTGGCTGGCTGGGCTTCTTATCAGCCAATCAGACTGCTTCTCGCATTTCTTGCTCATCTCGCAATTTTAATGGCAGTTTCCATTGATATTTTACAGTGTTCTGTAATTTTATATCAATTTTTTTGTAGACCCCTATAAATTCTTAAAAAATATGTGATCTTGAAACATGTCAGTTTTTCCACACTGAATCTCATTCAAATTTTTATGAGGACTTATTTAGGCTTCAGCAGCCATAAAATTTAACAAAATTCTGCAAGAAAGACATGTTTTTTCTGAGTGTAAAAAATAATAATTATATGCATAAATTATGCAAATCAGAATATATCATTTGCATTAATGTTGAGATTTCAGTTTGATTCTTAAAGGTCGTGTTAGTTAGTTCGATTTCCCACAAAAATTTATAGTTTTATATTTTTAAAGTAATAAGTTTATTTTATTATAATTTATTTTTGCTCGATAAGTGAAAGTTCACAGACAAAACATTTTGAGTGTTAACTTCCTTTTCAGGATCAAGACATGTACTATGAAAGGACAAATACTTACGCTAATGCCAGGACATCAAACCTTAATGAAGAACTGGGTCAGGTCAGTAGCAAAATATCACAAACACTGTTGATTTCTTTGTCTTTAAATAGAACAATCTGCCGTTGTCTTTGAGCATCTAAAAACCAAATGGCTTCATGGGCCACTTTGATCATGATTGAAGTCTTTGCAGGCTGCATGTCATTAAACCTAGTTAAGAAAATAAATACCAAACAAACTATATGTGCTATAAATTGTGTTTTCTAAACACATCTACTCGTACCACGAGACATAAACAAATGTTATGTATAGATTTAAATTGAAATATAGCATTTAATATATTTATATAAACTCAGAGCACTATTGTGCATTAAAAAGGTGCTTGTCGGTGCCACTTTGATAGAAGACGTTAGGCAGCAGAAATTGAATACGCCCATCATAGTTTCCCAAGCGAATGGGAGGGGCAGGGGTGGTGGTGGCTAAGCCTCCTTTCTTTAGACTTTTTTTTTACTAAGACCTTTTTTTTTTTTTTTTACTATTTCATAATACATTGATGCATTTTGGCATATACTTGACTATAGTCCTTCATCATTCTATATTTTAGCGGAGAAAAAGAGGAGAAATGCATGGGGGAATTTATGCCCATCATAGTTTCCCAAGCGAATGGGAGGGGCAGGGGTGGTGGTGGCTAAGCCTCCTTTCTTTAGACTTTTTTTTTACTAAGACCTTTTTTTTTTTTTTTACTTTTTCATAATACATTGATGCATTTTGGCATATACTTGACTATAGTCCTGCATCATTCTATATGTTAGCGGAGAAAAAGAGGAGAAATGCTAGGGGGAATTTAATTTCATTTACCTAGCTATGTTGATATAAATTCTTGAATTTTAGTGGTTACTAAATTGTAATATGTTTACATTTTTAAGATTGGAGATGAATAATTTGAATCTAATTTTTTTAAATTAGTCCAAAAGAGTGGCCGGTAGACTGAAATGTCTCATATCCGCACAAAAATGTGCTATATATATATTTTAAATGTGAATTTTGTAAATATTGGAAAAAAAGGGTTCATTGAATGAAGAAATAAATTCATTTGGGATACAGTCAGTTGGCTACAAAATTTATAGCAGTGGGCTGCCACCACCCCTCATCTAAAATAAATATTTATAATTTTCAAATAGACCATTTTCAATTTTGTTAATTTTTATTTTTTTTAAAGTGTTTTTTTTTCGTGAAGGGCTAAATTATTTTGATAACTGTTAAGATTTTAGGCTGAAAGACATTAATTGAGTTTACCTAAATAAGACTGCATATGAATCTTGATTTGACTTAAAATTGCATCACTTTACAATATCTTGTGCCTATTTAATTAAAAAATTCTTTGAAATTACGATTTTTGAAAACGTCACTGGTCTTTATTTTGTAAAGGTTATATTAACCAATATTTCAATAGAGCGTATTAAGACTATGAGACTTTTGGCACATACCCACAGTAGACCTTTTTATTTAACTATTTTTTTTCTATTGAAGTTTACAACCCCTCTAGGTAAAAATAGCAGACTGTCTTGTGAATGATTTAAGTAAGGCAATAGCTTAGGGAGCTATTGGGAAGCCTTGTTAGGGAAGATTAGAAAACCCAGGAATGCATTACTCCCATACAAGTTAACAAAGAAAAAATAGGCTGACTTTTGCATTAAATCTATATAATTTAAATGTGCTACATCATTAAGTTGAAACAGCAAGAAATGTATCAACAAAAATTGCTTTTAGTGCTGTGTAAAAAGAAATTGTATCTAAATATGGTTATTATATTTATTTGTTTAAAAAACAAAGAAAAACACAGCTGACTATATTATATAAGCTCATTATGTAAAGAGTTGAGTTGAGCCATAGAAGCCATTTCTAATCTTTCAACAGCAAAAATTTGCAATTTGTTTCTATTGCAGATAAAATTCTTATTTTCTGACAAGACAGGTACTTTGACACAGAACATCATGCGATTCAGCAAATGTTCCATTGCTGGTATAGTTTATGGGTAAGCAACTTTATTTGTAAATAGAGCATTTTTATAATTAATTCAGTTAGCTGGTGAGAACTGAAAAAGCTTGTCTATTTTACTTGTGAAGCCCAATTTTTTAAAAATTATTAAAATAATAGATTAGTAAACTTTATGATTGACAAAATATATTCTTTTAATATATTAGCTTGATGAACGCAATATTATGTTTTAGCATAAATTTGAGAGAAGTATTATTTTTGAGAGCCTGGCATAGCATTTTTTTAAAAATGCGCTTTAAAGTAAACTATGTTATATGTCTTTATCAATGAAATAAATGTAAAAATTGTTATGATATAGTAGGTTAGCATATCATCATGGGATCAGTGGGGTAGCTAGAAATCTTAGTATGATCCGTGAAAACAGTTATAAATGCCACATATTTACATATTGAGGTTATGGCAATGCTTTCATTTGTTTTGCATGTAGAAATTACTAATTTAACTTCAGTATTTGCCTCAGTTTCCTTTATTATGGAAGTCTATTCTGTTTTCAAGAGTGGCTTAACTTGCTGAAGGGGACTTGAATTATTGTGAACTGATCAGTAGTTATTTTTGGCTGAAAAAATAAGAAACTTAAATATGCTTGTTCATATGTTTTGTGTACCATACATAACAATAGACTGTTGCCAGATGGCTTTCATGTCAATGGTTGTCTTGAATTTTCACAGAGACAATGAAGCGAGTAAAGATGCATTCTGTGATGACAAACTCCTATATAATATCCAAAATCATGTAAGTTCGTTTTTTTCTGAAATTGTTCCATATACTAGGCTGAAATAGTAACCATAGTGGTGACAAGAGTGTAATCAACAATTCCTTTTTATTGTTTTTATTTTTTCTTCCAGGAAACAGGCCCAGTCATTTCAGACTTTTTAATTCTCTTGGCTGTATGTCACACTGTTGTTCCACAATATGATGCTGCCACAGATACAATAGAATACTTAGCTTCGTCTCCAGGTGAGTTCATCACTGGCCTGGTAGCTCGCCAGCTGCATGCATTGAACGACTTTATTTATCTAATTTACCAAGTAAATAGCCTAGATGTATTTTGAATTCCTACCACTAGCTGTAAATACCACCTTTTATTTTAATAAAGGTTTTGTTTAACTGACAATATATTCAGGTTTTTTTTGTTAAGCCTTTATATTAACTTTGCTTTTTTTTCGTGTTTCTTTCTTTCTGTCTGGGTGTGAGGCAAAATATTGGATGGCTAATTGACCTATTTCCCCGTCAACCAATCGAGCTGAAACTTGGCACATAGAATCGTTGCCGATGACAACACATTCTATCCAATTTTGCAGCCTCACCCCATAACCCCAAAAAATCAGTTTTCCCTGTTTTTCAAGAGTAAGATGAAGGAAATAAGATGCCACTGATTTCACAAAATAAAATTCCAGATAACTGCGCTAAATGAGAATTTTTTATTTTTAAAAAAAAATATTGCCAGTCTGTTTGGTGCATAATGTTTTCTTTTGTTTTTCTGAAACAGTTGGTGAAATAAATTTGCGGTGTAAAAGTGGGTGGGGCATTAGAATATTATAAAATAAAATAATAAAAAATGCATATAAAGGTTTTATACAAAAAACTTTATTTTTAGGAGTTGTTTAATTTAAAGTGCTTTAAGCCAAAATATTCTTTAGTTGGGATTTTTTCAAAGAAAGTTTCTTGTCTCTGCCTATAATTTGATTCCAATCTACTTTTTCACAGCCCAACCTCCTAAAAATTTCTCCTGGTCAACTTCATTCAAAAAATTTAATTTGTCTTTAGCTTGCTTTATTTCAACAAAAAACAACAAAAATGAATCATGCTCTGTTAGCTCTGTTACATAAAGAATGAAGTCATCTAAAATTAATCACTTGCATTTACGTCTGAAATAAAGTGTTGCTTTATTTTGAGCCTTATTTTGTTGTATTTTTATAAGCCTTAATTTGTTATTTTTCATGTCATAAGCCTTAATTTGTTGTATTTTCATATGCCTTAATTTTTTTTGTATTTTCATATGCCTTAATTTGTTGCGTTTTCATAGATGAAGCAGCTCTGGTGAAAGCAGCAAAGCTCTTGAATCATGCATTTACAACAAGGACACCCGATTATGTCGTTATAAATGCAGTAAGTTTCGCTAATCCATGCTGCTCTGATTTTTATGATTTTTATTTTTTTGAACATTCTGAACTATTTGTTTTCTTCTGTAGTTATTTTTGCATCATCCCAATCGGCTTTTGTTTTTTCACCTTCAGATGGGAACACAACAAAAGTATCAAATACTAAATGTCTTAGAATTCACCAGGTGAGCAGAATGACATTACATAGAGAAAAGTTTGATGCATTCTTTATGGCAAGGAACCTAAAATGTACAGTTGTTTAAAATTCTCCTAGCTATCCATTGATGTTGTTTACAAAAACACTAAAGCTCAGCAAATCTCTTAAAACCATTTGTTAAATATAATATTTTAAAATATTTTTCAGCAAAAGAAAAAGAATGTCGGTGATCGTTAGGAGTCCTGATAATAGAATCCTACTGCTTTGTAAGGGAGCTGTAAGTAAAACAAAAAGAAAAAGGTGTCTTGTTTAAAACTTATTGAGTATTGATATAGATATGGTTAGATCAGTTTTCCAAGAATGGTGGTCGGCATGACATGAATATTTATGGTCAAATTTTAAAAATTAATTAATAGACATGTCCTTGGTGCAATTTTGAAACTATTCCAACCGCCAAGCTTAAAAGTTTTGAAAATGCTGGTTTAGATGACATCCCAGCTAAATTCTTGGAAATAAAATTATGCTTGAAGAAAATAATTGAACATAATAAAATGTAATGCTGGGTTCCCTCAACAGAGGTGTACCACATGGATTTCAAGGAACAGTGTAAATGGCAAATTAAAAAAAAATATTTTTTAATCCATTGTTACTTTTGTAGAGAGAGTGAGACTTAGTCAAACAATTTGTAGGGGTGGAGAATATAGAAAAGGTTGGGAAACCCTGATTTAATTGTGCTGGAGGTGATTAAGTACAGTAGTAGCTAGAAAAATCAATGATTCAAAGTCAAATAAGTATTATATAATATAAAACATTATTTTTTGGTCCTTTGGTTATGTGTTTCTTATGGTTTAAAATAATCTGTCTACTCCATTTCCTGCTTTTGTCCTGTTTTCTTTCTCTCAGTTACTAACCTTTTTATTGCCAGGATAATGTAATTTATGAAAGGCTTGGATGTACAGATTACACTGAAGAAACAATGACTCATTTAGAACAGTTTGCCAGCATTGGTGAGAGCAGGGGTGTTGAGGAAAGGGTTGTCTTACTATTAATTCTTGCACTGATCTAATTTTTCATTGGTTCATTTGGAGACCAAAAATAATTATGGCTTTCATTTTGAAAATATTATTATAAGTTAATTAATTTATTTTCACATAATTGTGTTAATTTAATCTTATGTCCAAAGGTTTTTAAAATTTAAAGTAAAGAATGTGCTTCAATTTATGTTAATATAAAATATGCTGTGAAGAGGAATTTTTAATTTTAAAAAGTAGACACCTTGGTACAGATATATGACTGAGCTCAATGACCTTTTCTGGCAAGAAATGTTTTTACTAACTAAATTTCACCAACAATGCAATGACCCTTTGTTTACAGGTCTCAGAACCCTGTGTATTGCAATGACAGAAATACCGGAACATTTTTATAATTCGTGGTCCAAAACCTTCTACAAAGCCAGCACAGCAATAAATAACAGAGAAGTCAAATTGGAGGAAGCTGCTGAGCTAATAGAAAAGGTTAGAGGAACTTTATTCTTAGATAGTTATGCAACCTATGGGATTAAACTCAAGTTTTAAATAGGTATCTAAACCGACCTCTGTGTATTATTTCATGGTGGTGCAATTTGAAAAGAAAAAAAAAATGGTCCAGTACATCAAACTTCAAAATTATTTTTCTGAAGATAATGGTTTACTTTGAGTTTTCATTTGAGATTTATTTGTCTTTGACTTTACAATAACTCAGTATAGACGGGGTTCCTTTTGTAAAAAAAAAATATTTTTTAGGGGGTTGAGATTTGAACTCTTGATCACATGTGAATGCGTAACTTTTGTCCTACTTTTGTCTTAATGGACAAAGCAAAAGTTTCTGTTAGAATTTTTGTCAAGCCACATTTGCCCCTAGGCTAAGTATCACCTTTTTCCCTGACCTCTGACACTTCTGTACCATGCACTTGACCCCAGTGCTTACCAGCACATCCCAGCCAACACCATTGCAACACCATTGATGACCATGGTCATCAGGTCATCCTCTGGACCATGGCCTCTTTTGAGGGCTGTTGGATTGGATGTCAGACAGATCTAAGAAGAAGTGGATAACATCAATCCTGTATTCAAAATATTTGTGATCTTAATAACTTACCATTGCTTACAACTACATGACAGTTCAAATTTTCCCTGGGCTGCAATTAATAAATATATAAACAGAAAAATTGTCTGGGGCTTATTTGTTGAATATCTATAAACTATAAATGTTGGCCACTACACTCACTCACATGATTTCTCACTGCCTGAGTTATGCCGTTACTTGTACATGACTATCAATATTCATTATTCTGACATTTAAAAAATAAATAAAAATGGCATTCTAGATCAGTGGTCGTCAAACTCATTAGTCAAAAGAGCCAAAAATAAGCAGCAGGACTTAAGAGCCAAATTTCTTTTCAAGAACCAAGTTTTTCAAAGTCGGTAATGCTGACTGAGCCGCACTCAGGCCGCTAAAGAGCTGCATGCGATTTGCCGACCACTGTTCTAGGTTAATAGAAACTTCAAGATGAAACTAAAGAAGCTAGATTTAAAATGAAGAAAACAACTCCGTAAATGCCCAGCTTAATTTATGATGAATTTTAATTAGTCTTTTATTTTGTAAAATTCTATTTTAACTTTTTTCGTCATTTCAGGACCTTCGACTATTAGGAGCCACTGCCATTGAAGATAGACTTCAAGACGTAAGTGATATATTTTTCATTTTGGTATATTTTTCTTAGATTTCTTATTGCATAAATATTACAAGATAAAGTTATACTTTCAATACTATACTAGAGATTGTACAAGATTTTAAGAAGTATTGTCAAAGGAACTTTCAAGCTGGATGGCTAGGTCAACATTTGGCATTTTTATTTTTGGAATGGTTATATAAAGGTAATTTCCTCTATTTTTGCAATGATATGATATCAAAACTTGTTATACTCTTTTGAAGAAATAACAATAACTTAGTTTGTGACTACAGTAATCTTTCTTTTTGTTTTCTTTTTTTTGTCCAGGGAGTACCCGAAACCATTGACACTCTTAGCAAGGCTGACATCAAGATCTGGGTACTCACAGGAGACAAGCAGGAAACAGCCATTAATATTGGTCAGTTCTGATAAAATTCTTCACAATGACATTTGAAGTCGGAGTTAAAGTCACACCTACTTTTTGTATCTCATTCCATTACATGTCATCCCATCTCTTAAACGTAACATCTAATTCTGGCTAAAATTAACAAATCCATTGTGTAAACCAAAAATTAACTTTCTTTACCTCAGGCTATTCCTGCAAGCTGTTGAACCAAGGAATGGATCTTCTCATTGTCAATGAAAACTCTTTAGATGTAAGTATTTTAATTAGTGTCTCATAGAATATTTTAATTGCTGTATTATAAAATTACAATCGATTAAAATTAAGAGCGACTAGATTTCCCCTTTTCAACTTATTTATATTTGAATTTCATCATAAATTTAGTGAATGCTTTGGTATGCGGGGCAAAATTCACTAACATATAATCAGATAAAATGGATGAGAAATCCGTAAATTATAACAGGGTAATATTAAGTGTCTTAAATGAGAACTCAAGATTAATAATCTTGACCGATTAATAATCTTGGCCATGTAACTTAAAATTTCATACAAAAAATGTGAAAGTCTTATTTTTTTGGAGTGATTTTGTTTGCATCTAGCTGAAAATATTCATTGTGCTGGGCCAAGTTGACATGCACATACTTTCTGTATTTAAAAAAAGAATGTTATTCATGTTTTTGTAGCTTAGACTATTAAAAGATCTAAGAACATACCTTTGTTGCATAAGGACTTTTTCAAATAGTTTTACTGCAGTTCACACAATTTTTGTTGTTGTTGTCAGACGACACGAGATGCTTTAATTCGGCACAAGACCCACTTTGGTGAACAGTTAGGCAAGGAAAATTATGTAGGACTTATTATTGATGGCCAGGTTAGCATTGCTTACCTTTTATCTGTTCTTGCTGAAATTTAACCATCATCGTTATATAGCATTTATTTCTTTTTGACACTCTTTTGTATTTTGTGAGGAAGATGGCTGTAAATAGTTTTCATTTTTATATATGTATCATCAAGTTATGTTATCCTATTTGCTATATTTGATACACAATTATACAAAGTATTGTTTTAACCTTTATTTTGATTGTCCTTTCTGTTATATGAAATAGAAGTGTGATGGGTTAGCATTTTTAATCAAAATATTAGAAGAGTATAATCCCAGTTAGATAAATATATATGTTTTTTTCTGCAGTCTCTGAAATATGCACTGACTTGTGATTGCAAACAAGATTTTCTAGACATTGCCCTCAGTTGTCGAGCAGTTATTTGCTGTCGGTAAGTTCATGATTAAGTTAACTCTTTGTCATTTCAACTGATCTCTCTGACTGAATGAGGCTTGCATGTGTGTTGAAACTTACTTTCTTGTTTTCTCCTCTTACAGTGTTTCACCACTACAGAAAGCAGAACTAGTAGATTTAGTCAAGGTCTCCCAAAAAGCTATTACACTTGCCATTGGAGATGGTGCCAATGATGTTGGCATGATACAGGTTTGAATTTAATATGGCAGCATTGTTCTATTTTTTTTCCTCTAGGATAACAAAAGAAAACTTCCTAATACTTAGCCAAATAATATTTTTGAATGACAAATAACAATGTTTTTTTCCTTTTTCTTTAAACATTTTATTTTCTAAAAGAAAGGGCTATTATTTATTTTTTTTTTTCAAAATATATTCTCTAGGTAGAAAAATTGGAACAAGGATGATTTCAAAATAATGATTCCTTATTCATTAACTCTTGAATAAAGTACTTTTTACTACGCTTGTAATTTGATTATTATTATTATTTGTTTAATATGTTAACCTTTTATTTAAAGGCTGCTCATGTTGGTGTGGGCATCAGTGGAGAGGAAGGCATGCAGGCAGCGTGTGCCTCAGATTATTCTATAGCACAGGTAACATTCATAAATGTTAGAGTCAACTGATCCTCAGCATGCCTCATATTTAGTGATCTAGAGCTCAAGTTTAAATTAAGAAAAACTTCACCCCCAAAGTTGAACATATATCATTTCATTAATAATTTCTTCCAAATTACCTTTTTTTTACAATTGAAATTGTTCAATTTTTTAAAGATTTATTATCAACTTTTACTGTGTCTAGACCCACTGTCCTTCTGGCGTTGGCAGTTTTCTAAGTATTCTGATTTTTATTTTACCAAGTTTCACAAAGATCTTACAATTTGTGAAGGAAAGCATTATTAATTATGTTTAAAAAATATATATATTCTTAGTATTTTGATCAAAACCTAGTTATATTTTAATAACCTTTGTTTTAGTTGTTGACAAAAGCAAAAGTGATTATTTGGTTGCTGTTGATCTTACATAAATGTTTAGTGCCAAAAACTGAGTTCTATATGAGCTAATTTGTAGCAATTGAAATGTGGCTCATTCATCAAAAGGCTATTTTCTTGATTTTTTTTCATTGTATATCGTTACACATTTTAAGCTTGTTAATCCTGATTCTGTATTTAAACCCTAAAAAAACACACAGAAAATGTACTGGATTATTATTTTATTCAATTTGAACATTTAATGAATTTTAAATGAGAAAGATTGGTTACAAAGATTTTCTATATATGTATATATGTAATATAGTCACATGAATTTCATCAACCACAGGGAAACAAATTTGCTAATAATTATATTTTGCATTTCACTCTGCAGTTCCGCTTCCTCCAGAAGTTACTCCTTGTTCATGGTGCTTGGAGCTACAGTCGTGTTTGTAAACTTATTTTGTACAGCTTTTACAAGAACATATGTTTATATGTGATACAGGTGACTTGGTTGATTTTGTTCTTTAGTAAAAAAAATATATATAAAAATGGTCAGTTGAAAATAACACTATAAATTACAAGTGGATCATTCAAATTTTGCTCCATGGTGTTAATCAGCTGTCCTCAACCATTTGATAGCCATGAACTATTAGTTCATCGCAAAGTATTAGTTTAAAACTGCTGGTCGACACCCTTGAAAATCTTATTGAAGATGTACAGTTGAATCTTATCTGATTTAAAGCAAACGATTCAAAAAAAAAAAGTTTTTCAGTTAATTGAAAATTGCATGTAGTTTTTTTTATATTAGTAAAGAGCACTGGAAGAGAGAGAGATGAAAAATTAAAGGTTCTTCCTTTTAATTCTTTACAATATCATATCATAGATTATCTCAATGCAAGATTGCTTTTCTGTTGTTCAATATTTGACTGAGCTCACAAACCCACAAGTGCTCTAAAGATATAAAATGAGTAAAAAACAGAGTAGGGTTAAACCTGAAAAAAGAAACGCAACAAAATAACGAACGTGTCAGCTGAAAGCCTTCGTCAGCAAACCTGATTGCAGTTTCTCCCCTTATTACCCTAAGTGCTCTAAAGCCATAGGATGATTGTAAAATGTTTTTAAACAAAATGAATTCCCTCTTGAACCAGTTTTCTGTTGTTACCTTGATATTCTTTGATAAATGCATTGTGTAACAGTTTGGTTGGTCCTGTTCCATCTTGATTGTTGACTTTTCTCATAAATGCTGTTATCACTGACTAATCTCAACTCTTGTAACCTCAGAACATTATGACCAGCCTTGCCAGGTATCCATTCTGGTGTCCTCGCATATTTCTTACGAACTTTTCAGATCAATAACCTATGCATTCTTTTCAGTTCTGGTTCACTGTGGAAAATGGCTTTTCTGGCCAGGCTCTTTTTGAGAAATGGTCCCTTGGATTGTATAATGTGGTATGTGGCCCCAGTAAAAAAAAAGACACAAAAAATCAGGGGCACATGCTGTCTGAGATTTGTATAAATATATTTTTTCCCCTAATTGTACCTAGATGACATTTGTGTGTGAATGTCCATTGTTTTTTTCTTATAAACTTTCTTCATGTTGATCACAGTCTTGTATAAATGTTCATTGTGGCAATTAGCATTTTTCAGAATGTTTATACCCATGTGTCCCAAGAATTTGGATTAAAGTTGTCTACCTAAGCTCACATCATTTACACTACTGAACCTATAAACTTAGGTGTAATTCAAATATTTATTACATTTCCTTGATTAATTCAGTTGCCCATCAAATTATAAAGTAAAAAGCTCAAGTCTATTACTATAAAAGTGTATAAATATATAGCTGATGCCAGTTAAAGCTATATGAATATTATTTTAACTTAAGCTCTTTGTCAGCACGTTTTCCGTTGTGGTTTACCTTAAAATGGATGTCCTTAAAATGGAAGCTTTGCTTTCATATTTGTGATTTATACATTTCCTTTTGTTTTGTGAAATGTACATTATCAGGCTCTATTTGAAATTAGCATGAGTGAAACAACATTCATTTCTAACTTTAGTTGTGGCTCTCTGTTGTAAGATTTGTTTTTTTAATTCAGGAAATACAATGTATCAGTGGTCATTTAAAAATTGAGATCATAGATGGTTTATGACTGGAATGGTTCAATGCAAAGGTCTCTTTTTTTTTTCCTTACCTTCATTAGTCCTGGAGACTTGACAGCAACTTGAAAAGTTAACACTAATCAATTCTTTTTTTTTATGACAAAGATATATAATACAATTGTCTTACTACGAATTATTTGAAACAAATCACATTATATTTTTTAGTCAACCTATGTGACTTCCAGCTTTTTGGAGAAAGTTTTTACATTTTTCTCTAAAAAATAAATACTGTCTTTGTAGAGCCTCCTGAATAAAAATACAAACAAATGCTTTTGACCTCTGAAATACCATACATTTTTACAAAAAACACAGTCCACCACAGGATTTTCCCCCTAATTTTAAGATATTTCAGGTTGAGTGTTTATGTAGTCAACATGATCTGGTCAACATCAACACTTAGTTTTCAAAATTAATTTCGATATCTTAATTTTTAATTGATCCATTTATTTTTTTTTTTACACGAGCATTTTGTTTTATCCTCCTTTTCTCAACTATCCATGTGACAGTTTTGGTTCCAACTCAGCAATGGCTATTCAGGTCAGATTCTCTTTGAGCGATGGACACTAGGTCTTTATAATGTGGTAGGTATTGTTAAATTATCTCTTACCTTCCCTTCCTATCCATCTTATTAAAGAACCTTTTGATCTTGGATTGGCGGCACTTGTAAGAAATGCACATAATGTTTTCATCTTCTGATAGTGGATTACATTACTTTAGCACACTAGCAATGATTATGGTAATATATCTACCAATTCATCTACCACATAATCATTTATACTCGTACCTGTAAGCTAGTTCAGGATATATTATAATAAAGTATTTGCACTACATTAATTTTTTCTTAATGGAAAGCATTGTATCATTTTTTCTAAAATTAATTAATTCGTTACATCAGTATGATATCATAACGAAAATAAAACAGTGAACATATTTTGAAAAGGTTAATAAAACTGACAAGATAATTGTGATATACACTACAAAATGAAAGAATAACCTAGGTTTTAAAAAAATTAAATAGAACCACTGATCACTATTATATGAAACTATTATACATATGATAATAGTTAAAAGTTGCAAGCAGCAATTATTCCCCATAAAGTAAGGTTTTCACTTTGGCTTTGGGATGTCATAACAATATAAAACTATTTCTCACTGAAACACAACCCCCACAATTTGAGTCTGGCTCTGGGTTTTTATGACTTGATTGGTCGGGTATTTGTGATTTAATCTTATTAAGTTGACAACTTTGCTCTTAGGGTCCAACAACTGCTTGTCTTATATGCCGCAATCTCTTTTTTACAAAAATATAATCATAAAATCATTGGCCAGCTCCATCCTATCAAGCGTACCTAACATTCAATCATCACATCTTCCTCTTTCCTCTTGGTATGTAATTAATAAAAACCAACCTGAACATTTAAAAAATGGTCCATTTATGTTAGGATTTAAAACCATTGTATAAATGCCATTATCCTAAACTTAAAGGTATCATTTTAAAAAAAAATTCTATAATTACTTATATTTGCTGTAACCAGAGCTACATTTCTGACTCTGCAATCTTTTAATTGCCCTCCCCCCTTTCCCAACCACCACCACATATACTTTTTTCAAATGAATTTTTAAAAATTACTTTTTCATTCATTACTTTCATTTTATGCACTGTTTCACACCTTTCCATACTTGCCACTATTATCCCTTTTTTTGTGTAAATTTTAAATGTACCCCACCAATAAAAAAAGAAAGATAAATAAATTATTTTTTAACAAAATAATCTTTGAATTATCATATTTTTGCAGTCATAGTGGTTTTATGGTGAAGCATTATTTTTATAGTGCCAAGTTTAATTATCAAATCATAGATCTGGGTTGCTACATAAATTGAGACATGCAAGAAACTGCTATATCTGCCAGAAAATCCACATAAAATTGAGGCCTCTCCATTTATTAGCATGTAAATTATATTCAGTATATCCTTCCTGTCCCTTAAAAATTATACTAACCATGTTTAGAAAATGAATAGGAAGAAATGTGTTCATAGCTGCATCATATATGCATAACATTTTTAAGGAAGATATGTTAATATAATTTATACCTAGAATTAACGTTTGAATTCTTTAGGCAAAAAAATAAAAGCCAGGACAGTTTGTTTTCACCGTCACACGTTTTTTGGAAGGAAATGTTTAATAAAATCTGATTAAAGTGATCAACTTTTTCTGTCATCTAGTTCCCTTTGTGTACCTTGCATGTTCTGTTATAACCTGTTATGTGCATGTTGATGCTTCATAAAGCATGTCAAACATTTTGATTATTTAACTAAGTTTAAGAGATGATTGAATGGAATACTTTTAGCACTTTTATTGTTTTTTATCATCAAATTCCCAAATACGAGAAGAGATGACCGTCTAAGCTTTGACATTACGATTGATCAGTTCAAGGGTAGACCAAGTTAATAAAAATTAACTTTCTAAATCAAGATAAAGAAAAATAAGCATAGTAAAAATGGCATGAATGTTAGCAGATAAATAATAGTACAATAGCGTTTTAAAATTGTTCCACTGAATAAAAAATTTTAAACAAACAATAAAAAAATAAGTTAAGTGACTTTAAAAAAATTCCATTAAAAATATATTTCTGTTTCTTTTATGTTTCATATCACAATAAGCTGATGTGATCCTGTGCAAAGGTTTTTAAAAAAAAATACTTAAGGGATAAAAACACATGTTACATAATTGTGGCAATGGAAATACTCTGAACAGCTTAAGAAAAAAATTATTTATTCCTAAAAATTTTTATGTCTCCACACCAACAAAAAAGTGAAAATTCAAGAAATAAGAAGTTGATTAAATGTTTTCTACTTTCAACATTTAGTCAAAATAGTATAATTATGAAACATTTTTTTATGTGCTGAATCTGTACCAACATTTATGTTTATTTTACAGATATTCACAGCGGCACCTCCACTAGCAATGGGATTATTTGATCGGTACTGTTCAGCCGACACAATGATGAAAAACCCAGTTTTATATAAAGACTCGCAGAATGGCATTCTCTTTAATGTTTTGGTTGGTTCATTTAAATTGTTATTGAAGGCTTGAGTTTTTAACCAATGATTTGAAATTCAAGCAAAACAATAATGGGTGCTACGATGATTGAAGACTATATCAATTATAATTTGGGGATTCGAAGGTTGAAAACATGTTTTAAGACGTTTTATCTGTGAAAAAGTGAGGTATTAATCCTAAGGTTTTTTTCAAATTTGATTTTCACAGACTTTTTGGATATGGATTACTAATTCCATCTTTCACGCAATAGTTCTCTTTTGGATGACTGTAGCAGCACTTAGATATGGTGAGGAAAGTTTTAGTTAACATCTTGGCTTACACATTCTATTGAATAGTCAAATTGTGATTTTTTTTTTTTAATTTAATTTTTAAGATTGATGGTACTGAAAGCTATAAATTTATTAAGAACACAAAAATAATGTATAATGGTTGACAACTTCTACGTTGTCTAGGGTGTATGAATCTCTCTCTCACATAAAACACAAGGTCCAGTGTAACAATATAATAATTTATTGCATACTTTACAAAACAGGATACTGCTATTCAATATACTATGGCGCGTGGAACATACATCAGTCCCACTCACAAACTATCCACTCTCCTAGCACTACTCTCTTGACTAACGTGTCACTCGCTCCTATCGCTACCCGACTAACTCTTGACTGACAACTTTTGACATCTAACGACCAACCAACACACAGCCCTTTTATATCCCTACAAATCACTCGGCATACACGAACGTTCCACACCACGGGCTAACTTCACGCACTGATCTCACGATCAACAACTCACAAAACACTCTCACGATCCACAACTCCCCCTCCCCAACATTCACAACAATCTAGTTCACAACAATAATCAATATCTTATAGGTGTTGGTGAATCAACATAAGGTTTAGGATTTATGTACTTTGATCACCAAGTCATAAAATAATCACAAGATTTTTGTCATTCTTACAACATAACATCTTATTGGTCATGGAGGTGTTAACTCATGTTTTTGTTTTTTTCAGATGTGGCATTTTCTGATGGAAAAGTTGGAGACTATCTTTTCTTAGGAAACTTTGTGTACACGGTGAGAATGAATTTATAAATAAAAATTGCAACACATTATACCATTAGGATTTATAGAGAGGGTCTGACAGTAGCAGTGAATATGTTTTCATAATAATTATTATAATGTATAATCACAATTTCATTTCCATAAAATTCTTCAGATATAAGTTTTGGTAGGACAGTGAAGGTCGTGAGTTCAATACCTAGTTCAAATAAGACGTTCCTGTGATATCAGTTATATTCTCAAATTCGGTTTTGTCTTGTGCATTTTTTAAAAACCGATTTGCTGCCTTTAATTCAAGCCACATAATCTGATTTTGAATTTGTTTTTGCTTTCACTTTCAGTATGTGGTTGTGACAGTCAGCATTAAAGCTGGATTAGAAATTGTTGCTTGGACATGGGTATGTTGAAATGTTCTAGTTGTATCTTATGTTGTTACAAGTTGATCCTTGGCTAAAAAAAAAGTATTCATTAATAAGTAGTGGCTCACTATTGATGCCAGTTAAGACTAATGATGACAGGTTAAGACTAATGATGCCAGTTATGACTAATGATCTGTTTTTAAAAATCATGTTTGATCAAAAAATGTATAATTCCTTTGTTTTGTATTTATTGGGTTTTCTTTATTTTCAACCATAGAAAAATAAATAAGGGCTGCTCTTTTTACAAATGTCAATTATTTACTTATTTTAAAACACACTTTTTTTAACTATATATAAATATATTTATATACACACATATATAGCTCCCAGTGCTTTGATAGGCATTCAATGTCTCATCATATATGTCCACAAAGTTACTATTTATTAACTTTAAACAATTTCTCTCTGATCTTTATATGTGTGTGCTAAACAAAAAGATATAAATTGCTCTTTTCGTTTAAATACAAACCAAAGATTAAAAACTTATAACTCACCATCACAAATAGAAACAGTTTGATTGCTCCAGACTAGAATACCTTTAGACAACTGGTTATTTTTTTTACCCCCCAAAAAAGTAATAAAACTAAAATCAGAAATGCCCCTCAGCTGCTTTACTTCCTAAAGTAATATTTGTTATGATATATTTGTTTCTCAGTTGACCCATTTGGCGATCTGGGGAAGTGTAGTTAGCTGGTTCCTGTTTCTGATAATCTACAGCCATGTTTATGAACTTATTGGTTTCTCACCTGAGATGGCAGGAATGGTAAGCTATGCAAACAAGTACCACTTCAGATAGAAACAATCTTCAACATTATCTTTTGAGACTTTAATCCATTGGATATGGCTGAACATTTTTTTAATTGTACAATTTTTTTACTTTCCGCCTTCAAATGTTAGAGTAGCTCTTCAAAAACTTAAATTGTACATATATTCTTTTACAGGGAAAGAGATGGTCAAAAATTCAATATTGAATTATTCCTCGTAACATAAAAATTATTGAACAAACTTTTAATTTTTAATTTTTTACTTTATTTACATCTCTTTGTCCTGATTCGTGACCTTAAAATGTTTAAAATTTCATTGGAGAAGATACTGTTTGGTTGTTATCAACTTGAAAATGCAAATCTGGCATAATCCTATGTAATTACCAACCTTATGTTCTGCTCCATCTTATTTATAATATAGAACATTACATTATGATTTTCTGATGGATGCTCCCTGAATTCTCTTCAAAATAAAGTTAACTTACTTACTTTGCAACATTTAATTTGGTCTCAAATTTTGATTATTGTGGCTATAAATATTTAAAAAATGGTTTAATCTTCATACTTTATGTACTAATTTTGACTAAGGTCATGTTGCTTTCCTTTTTCTGTGAAATAGGATGAAACTGTTTTAACCTGTTCAATATTCTGGCTTGGTCTGCTAATCATTCCATTTACCGCTTTAATAAGGGATGTGGTGTGGAAAGTGTAAGTAAAATATCAAGGTAGGCAGTTAATTTAAAAAAATGGGACAGGCTATCAAATGTATCCAGGTACCGAAAATAATTTAAATTAATTTGTGAAACTTGCATGAGTCTTAATAATTCCTTTCATTCTGATTATGGTTCAGTGCTGTTTTCTTGCTAAAAATAAAGTGACATGGACAGTAAACAAGTAAATGCTATTAGGCTTACTAGAATCATGAAAGATAATTTAAATTTAAGGGGAACTTTGGGGGAAAGGGGGGGGGGGGGATATTTTAAAACTGTTTCTGTGAACATTAAAATATTTGAATGCTTTTAATGTTGATGATAGATTTTAAAGACTTCTTGTGTCAAAAGCGTCTCCAACATGCCAGGTTAAAAATAAAGTGACATGGACAGTAAACAAGTAAATGCTATTAGGCTTACTAGAATCATGAAAGATAATTTAAATTTAAGGGGAACTTTGGGGGAAAGGGGGGGGGGGGATATTTTAAAACTGTTTCTGTGAACATTAAAATATTTGAATGCATTTAATGTTGATGATAGATTTTAAAGACTTCTTGTGTCAAAAGCGTCTCCAACATGCCAGGTGTGTGCCTCGAGACATGCTTTGACATTTGTCCCTCACAGGCTAAATAATCAGTTAAACTAAATTTAATTTAAAGGTTTATTTAAAATTAAATACATTGAGCAAAGTTATTGTGGTTGACACTCACAAATTTTGTTCATGTTTTTCGTGTTCTTCATACCAAAGGAACTGCCAGCATTCCATTCTTATCATTTGTCACACAGGCCATTTCTGCATTTAAAAAAAAAAAAACATCTTTTGATGGCATGATAACGATACACACAACAATAATGCTAAACAGAATTAATGCTGTTGATTGAATATGAGCAAGCTTATCAAATAAAGTTCCAAGTGCATGAAACATAGGGTTAGCTGATCTTGAAGTATTTTTTAAGAAATTCCTCAATTATATTCGGGACCAATTAATTTAATTTACACTAAATGTTGAATTAAACGTTTTCAAGCAGATACACATGACATTCAAAATAAGTATTTTGTGAGGATCTCATAATTGTCAATAGTAACAATTATACATTCACTTAGGTGGCATTAAAGAATAAATCTTATGCAGTCAATCTTAAAATGTCACAAATTTCCCCTGATAAATTATGGAATAAAAGAAGAAGAAAATAGATCAAAATTCTGATGTATTGTGGATTGAAAAAGCTGCGGGATGAAAAAGGTTAAAAAGATAAAATGCTCATTTGGAACAAAAAGATGTCCTTGATATATTTCTTTCTCTTTTTTCTGTCCACAGGATACGCAGAGAATTTTTCAAAACACATCGTCAATCAGTTCAAGAGTTAGAGTTGGCCCATAATGAAATAAAAATAGAATCAACTCTTAAAAAGAGGTTAAGGTGAGTCCATATAAATAAAATTCTTACTTCTAACTTTTTTCATGTAGTAGTGGCCTTCTCATGTAGCTCTTTGATTAATTCTTTATCTTTTTTTTATCTTTCCAAAATAATCATATTCTTGAGTGTTTCCACTTTATCGCTTTGTAGTCAGTTTTCATAGAAGCCAGGAAAGCGTCTTGTCTTTCAACAACTCCCGGTTATAATTTTTCTTTTATTTAAAAAAAAAAAAAAATTAGCATGCCATGTAATTGTATTTAATCAGGTCTTGTTAACAACTTTTTTGATAATGTAAGTTAATATGGTTCTTGTCAGGGGTAGACAAAATTAATAAATCACTTGCCAGCTCCCTTATTGTCATGAGGCAGCATAATTTTTTTCTTTCAAATTATTTAGAACTGAATTTTAAAAAATTTAGGCCAGTTTAAAAATATTAAAAAATCAGGTGACATGATGATAGAGCACTGTTTTTTTGTCTACCCCTCGTTTTATGTTGAATCTTCATCTTGACACTATACATCAGAATCTTATCAACATAATTTATTTACCATTTGTCTTTTTTATACTTTTTTTTATATATTCTGTCTTATTTTTTTATGCTGTGTAAAAATTGCCTTGCTTTTCATACCTTATTAAACACAAATCCTATTGTCAGCAATGTTGGTTCCAGAATTTGGCCAGTCATATTTTGAATACAAATAATGTCAATGTAATCAGTAAGCTTGCTTCAAAAGTTTGATCGAGAAAGTTTGTGCTCTTATTCATTTCAATTGACATTCCAGTTTCTTGTTCATATTATGTTGAAGTCATAAACTGTCAGATTTTATGACATATTCTTTGTACGTATTCACGTGGCAATAATATCACCTGCCATTAGACTAACCGATGTTGCCGTTGGCCACTGGTGAAAAAATAGCCTGCTCTTAACTATCTGCCTTGTTACCTAAAGTCTTAAAAAAAGATTGAGCTTATTCTTAGCTTGTTATATTTTTTTTAAGAGATCGATATCTATAATATCGAGGAAGAAAACATTGCTGGTTCTGTATTCAGGGTAAACTAGGTGTTTATCTTGATTTGACATATTCGTTTATATAGTGTTGATGGGTTCGAGTTGATTTTGGCTTTGTGGGTACAGACCTGGTTACTCTTACGATTTCGGCATACAAATGTACGATTTTGAGATTTCTTTTGCGATTGTACGCCAAGAATTGTCAGAACTGCCATTTTAAGAGACCGGGTTTTAAAAATGTATTCCGGTAGTTTATACAATTAAAAAATAAATACATTTAAAAAATAATACATTTTCATTTGTTAGCATTAGCTCATTTCTACATCCGGCCTTAAATGTACTCAGAAATATTATTGGTTGGGGACCATCCATAATTATATTATTTACATACTGAGAGGGAAAGGGATGTTGACCTTTGAGCGTACAGGTGTTCATTGGACGGGTTGGGGGGAACTTGCTAGATTAGGCAAAAGTAATATTATCACAGTCGCCTTATTGAGAAATTTAGTGGACATTCCGTCATTTGCTTGTTTGCTTTGGTGCTGTATGATGCAATTTTGTTACATAATTATTTCGTTCTTCTGGTGAACCGCGAGGATTGTGAAAAGTGGAATAAACTATGGGTTAAATAAAAATGCATCCTAAAGGGCTGCACACAGCGGCATTAGATTTTCACAAGTTTTTATAAGATCAAGTAAGTGGAATTTGAAGGTTATCTTTAGAATTCATTTAGCAGCTGAACAATTTCAATAGCTCAGTTTTGTTTCAGTACTCTTCTACCAATAAAGCTTGTGGTAGTTATTAGATTGAATCATAACGGTCTATAAATCAGGGGCAGCAAACCTGGGGCCTGATCAATATTGTGGTTTGCTGGATGTATTACAAATTAACTTGTTTCTTCATTCAATTAGCAATTATTTTCCTTCTTGGCATAAACGCACATTTGAAATATATATATATCACCTTTTTGTGATGGTTAGAACTGTCAACGGTTACCTGCGCCCCCCCACCACCACACACACACTGAGGCTAACTGCCCGGACAATGCTTGCATACCAATTTTCAAGAAACTTTTTGGAGAAATTACAAAAAAATGATACAATTTCTAAATTTTAACCTCTGCTGCCATTAGTGCCCACTGTCGCCTCTCAAAGTCCCACCAGCGCCTGTCAAGGGTTGCACATCAGGCTAATTGTCTCTATGATGCTTGTTCAGGGGCCTAGCAGCTATGTACCATTGATTCATTTGCTAAAATTTACTGCTGCTCTCATGAAAAAGTCATGTTACTTTTAAATATGAAATCCTGGCAGGTGTTTCTCAATTTTTTGCCATTTTGGTGTAACTGCCCCTTTTTGAACTGATTTAATACACAAAAAAATCTTTAAAAAAGTAATCTCAAATCTTAAATAAAAAAATTTAAAACAAGTTTACTATTTAGCTAAAAATTAATGCTATGTAAAAGGAATCTAATATATCTATATTTCTCTAGCTTAGAAATTTGCCATCAATGAACTCCATGAGTGACAATAAAGACTTAATTAGTGATCATTTAGATCTGGCGGTGGTCGAAGTGATAGTGCGCTGCGGTACCAAGACTTCAAAATAAATTTCAATCAGTCACGGGTTCGAATCCTGGTGCTGGCACCCCTACGGGTAGATGATGCTCGTTAAAACCTTGGCTGGTAAGTTCATCTAGGAGAAGGAAACTCCGACTTCAAAATCCTCCGCTGCCTTGCGGCTATACCCTTCGGGAAAGGCTAAGGGAGTAAACCCCGACAGAAAATCAGGAAATGGAGCACCTACAGGCGGTCTATACATAAGACTCTTATGTACATACCGGCAGCTCCTGCGACGCCAACGGCAGCCAAGCCGCATCGACGCAAGTCGTTCCCTTGGTTACACCATTGACGTGGAGAGGGTGGATATGCTGTATGGGCAGCAGCTAATTCTCCATAATACCCGCCCAGGCTTGCATCACCTCTGGAGAGGACACTCCAGCGTCGCCGCAAGGTGTCGACAAAACACGGGAAGCAGCAGTTACCGGTTATAAGCCAAAAGCTCAATTGACGTAGAGCTAGGCGCCAGGGGCTGCTTCCGACGGTGGGAGAGACTACCAATGTCTCACTGGACAGCTACCGCCCGCCTCAAACTGGGCAGCCCCCAGTCAAATAGGTGCTATCCCGTCATGGCCTGCCTTCTCCACTGGGTGCGTGGAGATTAGAGTACCACTCAACAAGTGGGCCACTAAGCCCTGCACCAAGAAACACAAAAAAGAAAAAGAAGACCCCAGCTCTTCGAATCGCTAGCTGGAACGTGAGGACTATGTGTCCCGGCATCACTGATGACCCGCAGTCAATAAACGACACACGGAAGACAGGAATAATCGATAGAGAACTTAAAAGGCTAAAGATTGACATCGCTTGCCTTCAGGAGACCAGGCTCCCAGACAACGGTACACTCAAAGAGGCAAATTACACTTTCTTCTGGCAAGGCAGACCAACAAACGAACCTAGACAGCATGGTGTAGGTTTCGCTGTTAAGAACACTCTTACACCATTCATTGATCCCCCGTCATCAGGCACGGAGAGGATCCTCACTCTAAGACTCAGAACAGCTGCGGGCCCAGCAAACATTCTTAGTGTATATGCCCCAACTCTCTGTTCAACTCCGGAAGAGAAGGACCAATTCTATGGAGCTTTAGACCAGTCAATAGCCAGCATCCACAAAGACGAGGCAATCTACCTCCTGGGAGATTTCAATGCTAGAGTGGGGAGCGACCACGAAGCCTGGCCCACATGCCTTGGACTCTTTGGAAGAGGAAAGATTAATGAAAATGGACAGAGGCTTCTGGAATTGTGCTGCTCACGAGGCTTGTGTGTGACCAACACTTACTTCAAGTGCAAGGATATACATCAAGTATCTTGGAGACACCCTCGATCCCGCCAATGGCACCAGCTGGACCTCATCATCACCAGGCGTGCACAACTAGCTAGCATCCTACTCACTCGCAGCTATCACAGTGCCGACTGTGACACGGATCACTCCCTTGTCGCCAGCAAGGTACGAATAATGAGGAAAAACTCGTACCACTCCAAGAAAAAGGGATGTCCACGTATCAATACCTTCTGCATGAAAGACCCTGCGCTAACGCAGCTGTTCACAGACAAGGTGAAGGAAGGTATCTCAAGGATGTCCCCATGCGTCACCATTGACTCGAAATGGACGCATCTCAGAGACACAATCTATACATCCGCAATACAGGCCTTTGGCAAAAAATCTCACAAAAACACAGACTGGTTTGATGAACATTGGGACGAGATGAAACCTGTCACTGAAGCCAAAAGGAAAGCTCTTATGGCTTACAAGGAAAAGCCTACACCCGACAGGTTGCATGCCTTAAAAACAGCCAAGTCACTTGCCCAAAAGGTTGCACGTAATTGTGCCAATACCTACTGGCTTAACCTCTGTTCCAGCATACAGTCAGCTGCAGATATGGGCGATGCAAAAGCAATGTACGAAAACATCAAAAAGGCAACTGGCCCCTTGACGTCCAAAGTTGCTCCTCTAAAGTCCAAAAATGGAGAAATTATCCAAGACCAGGCAGCACAGCTAAAACGGTGGGTTGAGCATTATCTGGAATTGTATTCAACAGTTACCACAGTCTCCAGCACCGCTCTAGATGACATCCCAGCTATGCCACTCATGGAAGAACTCGATGTCGTGCCCTCACAGGAAGAGCTGAGCAAAGCTATTGATAGCCTAGCTTGTGGAAAAGCGCCTGGGGATGATGGCATACCACCAGAGGCTCTAAAGAGTGGTAAGATAGCTTTACTCCAACCATTGCACAAGATTCTATCCCTCTGCTGGGAACAGGGCTACATCCCCCCAGACCTAAAGGATGAAAATATAGTGACACTATATAAAAACAAAGGTGATAGGAGTGATTGCAATAATTATCGCAGCATTTCACTCCTCAGTATTGTAGGTAAGGCCTTTGCCCGTGTCATACTAACACGTTTACAGAGTCTAGCATCCCGTGTCTATCCAGAATCTCAGTGCGGTTTCCGGTCTGGGCGGTCTACCATAGACATGGTGTTCTCCATACGACAGCTCCAGGAAAAATGCAGAGAGCAGCAGATGCCACTGTACATTGCCTTTGTGGACCTTACAAAAGCCTTTGATTACGTCAGTCGCAACGGGCTATTCAAAATACTGGCAAAAATCGGCTGTCCCCCTCACCTACTTGCCATCATCAGAGAGTTCCATGAAAATATGCAGGGTACAGTGCAGTTCGATGGAGCCAAGTCAGAAGCCTTTCCAGTCAGCAGCAGAGTTAAACAAGGTTGTGTACTCGCACCAACACTGTTCGCAATATTCTTCTCTGTACTACTTCGATACGCATTCAAGGATAGCAGTGAGGGAATCTGGTTACACACCAGAGCTGATGGAGGACTTTTCAACACTGCCCGCCTCCGAGCCAAGACCAAAACGACAGATGTCCTAATTCGCGAGCTACTATTTGCGGATGATGCGGCACTAACAGCACACACAGAAATTGGTTTGCAACAACTCGTGTCAAGCTTCTCCAATGCCTGCAAAGAATTTGGTCTGCAAATCAGCTTGAAAAAGACAAACATCATGGCCCAAGACACTCGACCTCCACCTAACATAAAAATCGATAATGAAAACTTGGAGGTTGTGGACAGCTTCACCTACTTGGGGTCCAAGGTCTCCAATACACTGTCCATTGAAGAAGAAATTAACAGCAGAATCGGCAAGGCAGCTGCCACAATGGCTAAACTAAATAAACGGGTCTGGCAAAACACCAAGCTAACGGAGAAAACAAAACTGTGCGTCTATCGAGCTTGTGTCATCAGTACACTACTATACGGGAGCGAGACATGGACCACCTATATATCCCAAGAGCGCAAGCTTAATAGCTTCCATATGAGATGCCTGCGTCGCATCCTTGGTATTAAATGGCAAGAAAAAGTGACTAATAGTGAGGTCCTAAAGCGTGCGAATACCCAAAGCATGTTCACAATCCTTAGTGAAAGACGCCTGAGATGGCTAGGTCATGTTAAAAGAATGAGTCCCGGCCGCATTCCGAAAGACCTCCTATATGGTGAACTTGCTTCGGGAAAGAGGAAAACAGGTCGACCACGTCTGCGATTTAAAGATGTCTGTCAAAGGGACATGAAAGCAGCCAAAATACATACAAGTGACTGGGAGTGTAAGGCAAAAGACCGATCTACGTGGCGCACAGTTGTCAAAGAGGGCGTCATGGTAGCCGAGGAGCGAAGAATGGAAGAGGCTGCAGACAGAAGAGCTAGGAGAAAGGCCAAAACATTTAGAAGCATGGAACTCGTGTGTAAAAACTGTGGTAAAGACTGTCACTCAAGGATAGGACTGTACAGCCACTCGAGAAAATGCAACCCAACCCAACGGTGATGCACCATCGTCTCACGAGACGGAAGGATGCCGATTATTATATAGTGATCATTTAGATCTGGCAAAAGCTGTGGAGCACGCTGATAAATTCGTACAGACTGGGGAACAAAAGAATTTGTATATTTTTCGGTCCTAACTTTAAGAGAAAGAATTTGTCCTGATCGAGCTGATCTTAGGTATCTGAGCTGAAGGAGGTGTAATATATCATCCAAAATTTTTTAAAATGTAGTTTTACAATAGCATTTTATTTCACACATTTGTTCAAGTTGAGGATGTTTTATTTTGTGTCCAATTACAACCTTTCTAGATTAGTCTGTTTAATCATTGTTTGATGACAGAAGATGAATTCCCACACTAGCAGGTAATACTGAAGTTTAGTAAGTTCCCAATTGTTGCACTGTAGGAAAAGTTAATAACTTAAGTGTAGAATGTTGCAAAACTGTATTCAGGTGTGTGCAATCGTGCATCTCTTCATTTTGAAATTCTGTTTTTAAAAAACACCCCCATTTTAGCTGGGGTGACTTCCGTGAGCATCCTCGATTTCCGCTACCTCATCCCATCCCCATAGGCGGCTTTTTATTTGCTATACATTTCAAGTACTGTTAAAGCCCCAAATTATCTACTTTGGGATGTGACCTTTGGGATGCGAATAGCGACTGTATACATTATACTGCATGTTTATTTATGTACCATTAGAATATGGTATATGATTTTGAGATGATAAAGTACTATTCTGAAATGATTTGTATGATTTTTGTAGTTCCAGGGTAACCAGGTCTGTTGGAATTGATATAGCTGAAAGAACTTCTGGGTTTTTAAGCTCTGACGGTGATGTCATAATCTACTATCATTAGAATTTGAGATGACTGGCATAATTCATCCAAAGCTTATAGCATTCATACAATCTTTTAAGTTTGTGGTATTCAAATGCCATTCTGCAGGCTCATGATGGTCCACAGAAATTTCTTGCTGATCTGAGAAAAAGTAACTTCTGCCTGGATCATGTATTTGGCGCTAACTTAATTTGAAATAAATATTGCTATATATATATATTTTTTTTTTAACTGCCAGAGTGATACGCAATTATTATTTTGTCCTATTTTTCAGTAGTCTTAAGATTTTAAAAAGTATGAAATCTTGGCTCAGAGATGTTAAACAAGTCCTTACAATTATAATTTTCATAAAGTCATAATTATTTCATTTAGATATCATGGCATTCTTTGTTTGGCCCGAGAAAATTTATAACTATATAATGGCCAATTAAGCAGTGGCGTATAGAGGGTCATGGTAGCCAAGCCCATCTAAAGCTATGTAATTTGGGTTGTACACAAAGGAACTCACACATTGGTTTTCATTTTAACTCTCATCTCTTCATGTTATTGCAAAATGGCCATTAAAAAATAATCTGATCTAACATTTATTTTTGTAAATTTAATTGGTTCAATAAGAAAGAATAACTTTTTCTGGCCAAAAAAAGGGTTTAAACAAGATTAAAAAGCTTTTCTATGAATGCTATAAAAGATAATTTTTAACTATTATTTAAAAGGAATAAATACATTTTCAAATAAAAGCAGCTTTAAAAAAGCTTCCTTTGTTTTTGTCTTTTTGACATGTAAAATCTTTCATGTCAAATTATGATAAATTATGTCAAGAAAATTGTATCTTTATTAAAAATGTTCCATATGGACATAATATATATGACATGTAGATTAGATTTTTTTTTTTTTAAACTAAGAGGGCCAGTGCATATTAGCTCACAAAAGATTAAGTGATTGTGTTGCTTATGAGAACTTATGCAAGAGAAACCAACCTTAGGTCTTTCCTTTGAAGAGGCATTCTTTATTTTAATTTCCAATTCCTGTATTTAACTACAAGTGCATAATATTTCTGAAGAGATGGATCCACTGTATAAATTAAGGTAGTTTAGAATGGTGCCTATTTACCAAATTTCAGCTGTCTGGCTCGATGTGATTCACTGAATTTCATGAATACAAATGCCACTGAATGTTGCTCATGCTTTACATGTACAGGGTGATAGCAGAGTAGTTAAACATTCTAAAAAATCACTATTGATTAGATTGTTCATCTGTCATGATAAGTAGTTGATTAGATAGTTTTTATTAGTTATCCGTCAAGAAAAAACAAATCTTTGCTGTTCATATCTGAGCTGCAGCTCAAACTTGATTTTGAGTATTTTTCTCTCTGTCGATGAGACGTTTGATCAAAATACCTTGCCCTGCTCATGTTAATCTTTCAACCAAGAATTTTCGGATGTTCCATTTGCCTAATTAAATAGTACACTCATCTTTTTACTAAGTGTGAATCGTCAACTTGTTATTTTATTTCTATGAAATTAACCTTAAGATTAATCATTTTTTTTAAAAGATACCACACATTTAAAAACCCCACCCAAGCAACATTACCCCCCGCCCAACCCCCTCTGTACGCCACTGCCGTTAAAAAATATTGAGGGTTATTTTGTAAAGATATAAGACATAACCTTGATGAAGCACTACTCAAACTATAGACCTATTTTCAATCAGTCTAAACAACAAATCAAAAAAGGAATTTTCAAAACATCACCATTCACCAATCAATTCAAAGATGGCAGTCTGAAATTGGTGTGTTCAAAAAGGCAACAATTACAAAGGCAAGTTACTAAAAACGGGCAGGGAGGTATAAAAATGAATTTATAATTCAATGAATGGCAATTTATTGTGATTTTGGTCATTGTTATTATCAAAGTATGTTTGAGTAGCAGTCTCTCTCTCTGCTTCCAGAAGAAAATTATTGAAATTGAGGAAAAATATTTTAAATTGAAAAATAAATTGAAAAATCTTTTCCATTCATTTACAAATAAATTTGATATCATTGAGGGGGGAGAAAAAAAAGTTATATCATTTAAAGTCATCTCTTACTTTAATCATGTTTTTCTATACTGCTAATACCGACTGGTACATATTTATTTTAGATGAAGAAAGGACCTTAAGAAAAAACACATTTTTTTACCATAATTTTGATTTGTAAGTCATGTTAAAAGCTATGTTTGTAGTCGTCTAATTGAGACAAGAAAACCATTTAATCTATATTATTAAATTTCAGTTATTTTACTGAGAAGGTGAAATTTTGACTTTTATTGGTGCAGTTCAAACTTCTTGCCAATAGTTTTATGGGTTTGCATTTTCAGGTGGTTAATATGGTGGTGGTCTCTATATGTAATGAGCAGCTTACAACTTTTTTCTCAATGGGATGCTATCCTCCACTCGATGTTCGCATTGGAGACATGTCACTGTGTTAGGATGGGTGTAAATCCACTTGGAGACTCCTCATGGCCAGGCGTCACAGAAAGACTGTTATGTCCCTTTATACCCACGTGGAGGATTTTGTGTCGAGAAAAAAAAAAAATATGAACAACCCCACAGTTACATTCCATTTTGTGACAACCAGCTCATCATTTCATGATTATGTGTACACATATTACGTTAATGTAAAAATATATATCAAAATTTTTTATCACGATCACTACCAAAGCTTCCCCCAGTAGAATTTAATTTGTACTGTTTAACATATTTTTTACCATCATTGCCATTTTGGCTGTGCCTTTTTGCTCACACCAAATTAAAACTGCCATGTGACATTGGCTGCACTTTCCAGTCAATTTGTGGTAGCTTTTTGCTTGAACTGAAGCGAAGTGTAAATGTGATCTTTCCTTTTGAAATATTCTCCCTCTACAAAAATGAAATCTCTTATTGGAGAGAGGAAAGCAATGAAAGGTATTTAAAAGCATTTCTAGAGCACTGTCAGTAAAATTCTGAGTACTTGAGAAATTTTGTCTGAATTATTTGCAGACTGCTAAAAGATATTTAAACCCTTTTTAAAAAAAAAAAATGAGGGAAGATTCTCCCTAAACGACTCCCAAAAATCAAAAGTCATCCCCTACTAAATTGGGGCTACTTGCTTTTAAGTGAAATAGTCCAAGTGATTATGTAGCTTTTCTCAATGTTAATGTTAACTTATTTTTTGTTTTGTCTTTTGGCTCTCATCTGTTAAATGCATGAATATAGTGACTTTCTATTTTCTAAGCTGTTACAGTCTGGAGTGAGTAGTTGTTTTTTTATAAATATAAAACACCCTAAATTAGATGGTTTCCCGCAAGAAGTTCTAGTGCACGTTCAAGTTAGATGTGTGTAACTTATACTTTCCATGGGGTTTGTTTGGTATAAATTTTAAGGCTCCTCTTGACCCAGATTTATAGCAAGTATTTATAGAAATATTTATTTTTATATATATCATAGGATTTTCATTGAATATTCCCATTAAAATTAGGAACAGTAGTTCCCATCTCTTTGGGTACAGTTAAAAGAGTTTTTAGTCAACTTAAGCTTAAGTATTTTTATGACTGATCTCGCACAAAAACAAGGAAGAGCTTTGGAATTTCAACAACAAAAGATTTAAGGAACAAATCTATGAAAGTCAGAGGTATTAAATTTTAATGGGCATAATTAATCCGTTTGCAATTAGTTGTCTAAGTAGAAATGAATGGGTGACCCTTTAGTGATTATCCTCAACACAAGCTTCATTTTTTTTAATTAAAATTTTTTCTTTTAAATACACAACTTTTTGCTTTGCTACTACAATATGAGGTAAATGGACTTGTGTGTTTGGACCTTGGTTAATGAAACATGTTTGATTGAACAATGTTTCTGAGAACTGCTTTTATACACATGAGGATTTTTAAAAAAAAACTGTACTTCTGTAATGTTTTTAACAAATACTGCGTGCAACGAATGGTTATTTATTTTCAACTTACCCTCTGACCAGGGCCTACTTAATATGGAATTTCAGCAACGTGCAAGCAAGGCTTTAGTATTTTTTAATTTTTTTGTGTGGTTCCCATTCTTTTATCTTAGCATGCTTGATTACTTGTAGGCTTGGACTTCTGGCCTCCTGCACTGCTTATTTTACTTTCTTTCCTTATCACATTGTTTTAGCTGCATTGCAATAGTGGTAAAATAGCTTCTCTTCCAGTCACATACCTCCATTGCAATAGTGGTGAAATAGCTTCTCTTCTAGTCACATACCTCCATTGCAATAGTGGTACAATAACTTCTCATCTACTCACATTCCTCCATTGCAATAGTGGTAAAATCACCTCTCATCTAATAATAATAATAATAAAGTTCATTTAAAAAACACGCTTCATCCCCAAAGGCTCGAAGCGCGGTACAAAGTCAACAAAAAACATATCTATAATTCAACACATTTAAAACAAACACAACACTACAAAAACTAATTACAAGCATACAATATCAAAGTCTTTCTAGCCATTTCAACCCGGAGCAACACAGCAACACATGGAAAATAAGGTAGACAATCATCCCAGAAGGTATTTGCGAAATAGATGTGTCTTTAGATCTAGTCACATTCCGCCATTGCAGTGGTGCTAAAAATGCTACTGACTTGTGTTAAATGTGTTGTATTATACATAAATGTCTTGTTTTATGAAGTGTGGGCTCAAAGCCTTTCCATTCCATGGCTAATTTTGAAAATGCATGATTGCAAACTGCATGTTTTTACAGCATTTTGTCAGGTTGTCTGACAGCCTGCTGCCTGCTTTATTCTCTTCATGTTATTTCATCATTATATAGGACCTAATTAGTATTCTAGTTGACTCCTATTCCACGCTGATTAGTTTTCTGATTTTACTGCATCCTCGACCAAAAAAAATTAAATTAAAATGCTAATTTAATTAATTAACGTTAATTAAATAAGGAGAATTATATAGGCCATTTTTATGTCTGATTTAAACAGTTGTATGTCCAGTCCTCTGTCCAATGTATCTCAAATTAGAATGTTTTAATATCATTGAAATAGTTTGAAGTTACCACAATTCGCAACTAATCTTCTGTAAAAATAAATTAATAAAATGTAAAGGTTTTTCATTTTTTCCATTAATTTTTGTTTCATTGTTAAAAAATATGTGTAATGTGTCTTGCATATAATTAAAATATTTGATTAGCATTTATCTGTACATTCATTTAAAAAAATGTTGTTTCACTGGCGACTGTGTATAACCGTATTCGGGATATAACCAAATCAAAAGCTTTGTGTATAAAGCTACATTATGTTGTTTGAGAAAGAAAAAAATTAATCCCATACATCAACTATGTATACTCCTTTAAATTCTATGTATGCATGATTCATTGAGTAGCAAAGTATGATATGCAATTCAGGTCAAGGCTCATTTCACTGCTTTCTCAAAATGAACTTTCATGAACTTGACCCCATAGACTCTACTCCAAATATTCCAGCTAACCCCCCCCCCCCCCCCAAAAAAAAAAGAAAGAAAAAACCTGTATTACCATGGACCACTCACTTTGTTGACTACAACAGTTTCTGCCCATTAAATATGTATCTAGTTATTTGTTAGATGCTGGTGGATACTTACCCCACAATTTTCTAACATTGGGATGTTTATCAGAATAATTCTCTAATTATTTGGATAACTGAGCTTGTTGTTTTTTGTTGTTTTTTTAGCATTTACTAACAATAATTTTTAATATCACTAAGCTCGAAGTATGTTACTGGTATTGAAAAATGATGTATCCAATTTTTAAATGTTTTATATTTTATTTCTTCTTCAAAGTTTTTTTATTAATTTTTTTTAAACATACAGTTTTAATATAGATTTAATAGTATTAATCATTCTGTTAAGCATGAGTTCTATTTTGATCAAAACATTTTCTTGTTTTGTAATGTAAAATAACTCAACAACAAAATTTGAATAACTTGAGGCATAATAAGTCACCTAAATAATCTTTTGTGTGTTGCTTCCCTGAAATCTGCAAAGTTCAGAACTATTAGTGAACCATGTTTAGGCATAAGGATGAACAATGTAGAGGAATAAATACAAACCAGCTGATGGGATTATTGTCTGATCTTTCATATTAAAAAAATATGCATTATATGTTCTTATCAATATAAATTATGACATTCCTATTTAATTCAGATGGGCAATGTATATTTTGGACTTATGACTAAAAGATTCCCTTACATGGCTTTCAATTATCTGTCAAGAGTATACATTTAAAACTTTTAAATATTTTATTTATTTTTCCCTTTAAAATCCTGTTTCACATTGTCAGATCAGTGGCTATTTATTTTAATGTCTCACTTCATTTGAAGAATGTCAAAGTGATGTACATGGCAGTAAGAATGTATTAAAGGAACTTTAGATTTCCCACAAAATCAACTATATTGCTCCTTGTCTAATCTGGGTTTTCCCCATCATTGAATGACTTATTGTGTTTTATGTTAATCCTTATTATTTGGTTTGTAGGATTATGGTTTAAGATTGTATTTTTTAAAATGAAATATTTGAAAGCATCATGAAGGTCTTATCCAACTGTACCTCTAATTCATTGCCATCTGTGATTTATAAAATACTGACATTTTTTTCAATGCCAAATTTGGGATGAAAGTTACAAATGAGCTACTTTTTCTGGGTGTAAGGAGTTACTTTTCCTTTTTGTATTAATAATCAGAATTTTTAAAAATAGCTTTAACATTAAAGGAAATGTATACATTTAAATTTATCATTATTTTTATGTTTCCAAAAAACAGGGCATCAATTGAAGACTTTGGCACAGCAGTATAAAATTTAATTCAATATACCCCTTAGATTGAATATAAATTGTAACAGGACTTCTAAACAGTGTAATAAAACTTTTCATTTATCCATGAAACATGTAAATGTATAATTTAAAATAACATTCTGGAAATATGTATTAGATGGGTAGAGCTTGTGGACTTTTCCTTTAGTGGAGAAATAAAGAATCCCAAAGTCGCCATTTCTTTTCAAACTTGTTTACCATTTGAAGACCTGAATAATACATATAGTTTGAAATTCATGTCAGAAGATACGGTTATAAGGGAATATCTACACATTTGAACATTGACTCTAGACTCCTTTTAATATGCATGAAAAAAAAAGCATTTCATTACTGACAAGCTCTACTTGACCCTTGTAGGAAATGTATCTTCTCAAGAAAGTTTGGCCATAACCGAATTGAATCACAAACACTTTTGGATAGTTCAGTGATAGCTGAAGATTAGTTTTACGACTGAGGTAAGTTACAGATCCTGATGTTGTTGGAAAAGCCAGCCAAAAATAAGGACTTCTATCAATTTAGAACAGTGGAATTATTGGATTAATGCTGTGACAAGGAAAGAATTTTCTTGTGAAGAGAGAGTTGCTCATCTCACAATTGTAATTTTTGTCATATGCCTGGTGTAAAATATAATGTATTTTTTTTAAACAAAAAGGGATTATGGAGTAAATTTAACTTTTATCAAGCATTTAATTAATCTCTTTTTGCTTTAACAATTTTTTTAACTGCACTATCGTGATTGTTAGTTTGCTAGTGTTTTAACAAATTCTTCCTCATAAATAGGGAGGCAACCTGAACATTTGGCAAAAAAAACAACCATTGGCCAAAGAAAAAAAAACATTTTAATATTCTTTTTTTTCCAAAACTTCCAAGAATGTAGGCCATATGTCCAGTCTGCCAGTCTATTGTCCCGTCTTCCAAATGCTATTTTGTTTGTTAACCCAAATGTCTGGCTATGAATTAATATTAACTTTAATTAGCTTGATGGTTATGGGAAAAAAATATGTATATCATTTTTTCTTTTTACAGTAGTGCATTTTTGTGGTTGTTGAGCTGGAGGTTTGAACATTTTAACAAAAATAATGCTCACCACCAGTTAAGGGTTATTTGTCATTTTAAAAAAAAATTCATCTTTTGTTTTCCATTGAATCCATTTTTTAAATTTGTGTTGAATGTTGAGAGGCTGCTGAAGTTTGTAATCTCGTCCCATCACTTTGATTATTATTATTATTTTACTTTTTTAACTCCATGGTAAAATTTCAATGGTGATGTAAAAAGAAGGGCCAGACTTGAGTTTCATGACCTTAATAAATGTGTATACATCATTCTGACAGCAGGAAGCCTTAACTGATGAGCGTGATGAAATAGATGTGAATATTATGAATAATAATGACCATTTTTTTTTTAAAAATTAGTAATATTTGATGAGAAGTTTGAGTGAGCAAAGCTCAATCATGGAACTTGACTTATGCATAGTAAACATGGTCTTTTCAAATACTATGATTCTTAAAAATCTTGATATTCTACATAATTTGCGTTAATATTTGTGTAATTATTGAAGTGAAATTTTGAATAAAATTAAAGATCCCTCTTTTTTTTTTCTTTTTTTTTTTTTTTTTTTTTTAAATGTTGAACTTAAAAAAATTAACGAAGAGTTGGAAAGTACATGCAAAAAGGGATATAAAAGTAAATGAATTGGAAGTCTGGATTTCTAAATGTATATAACTTATTGGTGAATATTTGTGTTTTGTAATCACCATATGCCTCCTTTTCACATATTGCTACAATATAATGTTATTTTTAATTGTATTGACATTGAAGTGGACTGACTTTATGAAATAATAAAAATTAATGAGTATCAAAATATCAAGGCATAATTTTACCATAGTTGCGTCCTGTTTATTTTCTTCCAAAGTACTGTTATTTTTAGTTTATTAAGACAGGTACAACATTTTTTTAAAGAATTATTTAATGTTTAGTTTAAGGTTCTTGTTTTGTTTGACACACAAAGAATACAACATCATCAGTTTGGGAGTCTAAAACTTTGGATGGCATTCTCATAACCTACTTGAAATGTTGCAGTTTGATAGGCAGTACAAAAAAAAAAAAAGTTTTCATTTGCTTTAGAGATCCCTTTATTTTTTCGCAAAAATTGTTCAAAGTTATATTTTGTTTGATCTTGTAGTTCTAGTTGAGCTGTGCAGTTTAATAATGTGAATTTTGTTGGCTTTAATTTTAGAATCAAGTTGCAACACAATCCCAGATAATTCAATCCCTAATATCTCCTGTGGGCATTATAAGTTTCATGATTTTTTTTCTTTCCATTTTATTTTTTTTAATGAGCTTATATGAGAAAAAAACAACTTTGGTCTTGAAAAATTCACTTTCCTGTTTTGAGTATCTAAAGCTTTTAATAACTTAAAAATTGTATGAGAGAGAGAGAGCAATTTCTTTTATTTACTTCAAAATTTTAATATAGTTATATTCATGTTCATTTTTTATCAATGTTGCTTTTTAAATTCAATGCTTGTTAATAACTGCAAGACCTCAGCAAAGTAAGAATCCTTGGCAATATTTTATTATGGTCGTTAATAATCAACTTGGAAATGTATTAATATTTCTAAAACTGAGTGGTTAAATTCCAGGAATCAACGCAACTATAGAATCAATACTAAAAACTGAAATATAGCTGACCAGAGGGACAAAGGTTTTAAACAATTTTCTTTGCTACTATGTCATAAGGACAAGACAAGCTAATACAAACAATTTTATTTTCTTTAATGAGAAGAAAGGGCAATGCTGCATTCAAACAATGTGGCCCTGCTTGTCTATCTGCTTTCAGATTACCACTTTTCATGGGCTCATTTGGCTAATAATTAACATAATGAAGTTTTTTTTTTTAAATTGTGTTATAAGTTATATGATCATGTTTACAGGTATCTAGAATAAATATTTTTTCATTAAACATGGTAAGTTAGATGTAAGCCCAAACAAGAGAATGTAAATGTACATATCAGTTGTAAATTTATTTGAAGGGTTCCAGCATTATCTTTCTTCAAAAGTGAACATTATTTTTAGGATTAAAGGTTGTTTCCATTTGTTTTATACTTTATGTCTTAGGCTAGCTTTCTGTCTGGTGTCTCCCCCCCCCCTCTACCCCCCTTCCTTTCAATAAATAATATATTTGCATCTTGTCAAACTAAAATATGTATTTCAAAATTGTTTTATTTAAGAAAAACTAAAGAATCTAAAACAGTACAATATTTCCTTTATATGTGAGATACAAAAATATCTACAGAGTATAAGATTTGCCAGGCGTAAATATATTTCTATGTTCTTGGATTAATGCTGTGGCTTTCTGTGCGTTTTTAGATGTGTGGCAAATGAAAAATATTTTTCAGTTTTGCACCCTCGGAATTTTCAAACCCTTAAGCACACCTCCCTGGCTGCCCCTTGCATGGAACGCCACTGAGTACATGTGATATATTTTAAAATGGGGCAAAAGTTGTGACATTGTTTTTGTCCATAAAATTTTTTTTTTTGAATTTGAAAAAAAAAAAAAATCATAATTTTAATTTTTTAAATAATTATAAATTGAAAAGCATTTTTAAAATGATACATAATAAGTGTAGGAGGACACAAAATTACATGCATTGAGACACTTTGAAAAATTATTTGTATTCAAGAACATAAAATACATGAAAAATCTGCTGTCATATTTGTGTGTCTGAAAGCATAAGTAAAAAAAATTCTTTTTTTAAGCATAGCCATACATCTAAAAATGAAAACAAATTTTATTCTATTTTTATTTTTAATGTTATATTTAAAAGTTTTTCACACAAAAAAATTAATATATGAACTCAAATAATTGACTCTTTGACCAAGAATCAGTATGCTCTTTCAAACAGAACTTTGCTGTAGACACGGCAAGATTTCAATGGGTGAGACAAGATCAAAACCAAAATTTTAATATCTTTTCTTATAATTTCACTTCAGACCTATATCAGAGAGAGCCAGACTGTTGAGTCGAAACTTGATAAGCCTTGGAGACCGCATTGTTGGGGCTCGAAGGAACCAAAGCACTTCTTGTGAGTACCATATTTGTTTAAATAATTTTTTTTTACCATAATCCAAACCACAGCAATCATTTGCATAAATTTTATGAATGTGTTTTTCATTCACAAGTCTTTGTGCTCAAGTGTTCTAGTAATTATGTTTGAAAACTTGCTTGGGCTAACACTGATACTGATTAATCTATGTTGGGTTTTTCACCTCATAAGTAAAGTTTCCACTTAGAGCTTCTAACCGTAAGCTGGTGACAGCTATTTAAGTCATTTAAAAATAATATTGTCATATTAAGACCCAGTAAATTAAATATTTAAAATTTATACTTATTGAGCTCTTAAACTTTCTTAAATAAATAGTAGAACAAGATGTGATCAGGCTTGGAAAAAAGACAGGACAATTAATTGGATGTTTCAAGTTAATGCCTTTTTCAGCAGACAATAACACTATAAGAAATAAATTATTTTTAATTAAAAAAACGTGAGTGTCAACCAGATTCAACAGAGCATGTCGAAGAATCTTTTCAATGCTAAAAATGAGACTTGAGTCGTAAAGATTAAAGAATAATGTTAAGAGGGATTATTGCAATTTATGTAAGATTAAATGATTATAAAATTTAGTGAAGGGATTTTACATGAAGTTTATTCCTGATTGACGGAGTGGATATTATTTTTTTTTTAAATTAACCTTAAGCATAATTCTAGTCACCATTTACAGCCACACCTTGTAAGAGTAATCAATCATTCGTTATAAAAAAAATTTAATCAGCTGTGCCGTTTTTTTTTCTTCTGTTTTTTTTTTGGTTCATAATATTAACGGGCCAATTTCATAGTCCTTTCACTTGGATAGAGTAAAATCAAAGGAAACTGAAGTTATTCTTTTACTACCTGTAATTCTTAAGTTTCCAACATACAACTCAAGGAAAAGTGTGGAGATTTTTATAATTTTTAAGTTAAGTTCTGGGTTTTTCAAGCTGTAAAAAATTTGTGAGGTATGACACATTGGGCCTACATTCCAACATTGCAAACTCCTGGTCTATTGCCTCTTTTTTGTCCCCTTTCAATAAAGTGCTTACGAGACTGACACTTTTTAATTTTATTAATTTTTCCCGCGAACATAAATAATTATAACTGCTTCACCACACCTATTTTGATGTAGTCTATTTAAATGTCTGTTTGCCGATAGCATTGCTTTGACATGAGAAACACTCTCACTGGTAGTTTTCAAAAGGGGAATGAAGCTTATAAGCCAGCTCTAATCATCACATGTAGATGTTCGTTAACGTTCATATACTGCCCTAAACCACTGCACCTTTATTTTTGAATCCACCTTATAATTGATGCTGATCCGACACTGGGTTTTTTTTTTTATTTTTTTTTTTTTTTTTTTTTTTGCCATTGGAGACATTTGGCTTTCTTTTTTTACAACTGGGATTGAATGGTATCTGTGGAATTTCTATGATAATAAATGAAATATTAAGGGGACCAAAAAAAAAAACTTGGCAGTCATTTTTGTTTTTAAAATGTAATTGTAATGATCTATCCAAAAAAAACTTTAGTAATTATCTTTATAATGACCTAAAACACCAGCAAAGGGACATGTGCCCCTTGGATCCACCACTGCTTGGTAGTACATTAGATTTTTTAAAAGACTGATAACAGAAAGTTAGTTATAAAAAGCACAAAGCAGGGCAATGCTTGAGATGAGACAAGACAATAGTGTGTAGGCAGAATGCTGTCATCACCAGACAACCAAAACTTACTCTCAATTTGTCTTTTACATAAATTGTCCCATTCTTGGCCATTTCCTACTGTTCTTAAAAGGAATTCAATCCTGTCTCTTAATCCATGAGGGCCCCATTCATAGTTTAAGGAACAAAATAAAACTAATATAACTTATCTTGTGTTCAACTTGCACTTTTTGTTTAGCAAATTTAAATTTACTTCATTTCATTTGTGTCTTTGAAACCAGCACACTTTTTATTAACACTCAAGCAGTTGTACACAATTACACACAACCAATTTGGTGTTATTCAAGCTTTTTTTGTGTTGCTTGCAGGATTTTTTCGTTTCTATTATTTTTTTTTATCCTCCATAAGCTCGTCATTCAGTTGGCAAACAACGTAAGTCAAGTATTCCCATTTTCCATTTACCACCATCAACACTGGTGACTGGAAATTCGTTTTCATTGCTTCTTGTTAAATCATGAAAATATCATTCGATAATGCATGGAAAGATTTTATCACAATAATTTGTTATTGTACACTTCCTAGCCTGGAAATGGATGATATTTTTTTAAAGTTTTTAAAAAAAATTTTTAATAAAAATTTACAATTAAGGTACACATTTTGAAAATTTTATTCATTTACTTTTTTTTTAAAAATTATTTTATATTAAATTTGACAGTGTATTTTTTGTTGTTCATAAGTTCAATTCCTTCAAATAAGTATATTATTCACTATCGCTCTATAATAAAAATAAAAACGGAAAATTAATGTGAACCAAATGTATTCAGGAATGATTTCCATGCATGCCACATTCATGGATAACTTTGGAGAATAAAATGATTTAGCCATAATGGAAATTTGTCTGATTGTATGCTTCCTTTGTACCCTCATGTACTTGGTCTGACTTCCATGTGAGAAAGATTTACTTTAATACTAAACAGTTATTTCTGTTCTAAATAATTAGTTGCAGATAATCACTTATGTCAATTGATTTTCATCATTTATTAATTTTTGTGTGATCTAGTTTAAAAAAAAATGTTGCTTTAAATTTGAATTTAAGTTCATATCTTTCGAAAAATAAATTCCATTTAAAATTGTCATAATATTGAAAATAAAAGGTGAAGAATAAAATAAAGGGAAAAGAAGTCTCCTTTAAATGTAGAGATTTAATCATTTCAATCAAAAGATGTATTCTGCAAAAGGCTGAAAATGAAAAATGTAAATACTATTATAGGTTATGCTTGCTTGAAAATTGTGAAAGGATTGATCCCAAATTTTCAATAGAAACTTAAGCTTCACTATTTAATCCTCTACACCCTGATCCTTTCCAATGTTTAACTTTGTTGTATGATTTGAGTTGTTTGTACGTCATGCATACATGGTGAATAGTGTTGTGTGTGGTGTATTGAAGGTGTTGTGTGAAAGTATTTTACAACATGTACTTTTGTACAAGGATCTCTGCAACCATCTTAAACAAAAACATAAGACCTCTGTGAGAGATCAAAATAATTAATGTTATTCTGAATCGAATTATAAACTTCCTTGAAGAGGTGACAACCAAAGACTAAAATTTACTTTGAGAATTTATTCCAGAAGTTATCATCTCATATTGGTTCAGCGTTAATTTTTCACTCAGTAATGAGGTGTATAATATCATAAGATGGTTATTTGCTTTTTATGTCATGTTAAAAATTTTCCTTTTTTAAAAAAAAAAGGGAATTATTTGTTTTTTCTTACTTTCTTAATTCAGCTACATAAACTCTACATAACTATAAGCTTCTGCATTTGCACTCAATCTCATTCTTTCTTGACCTATCTATCTGATACTACATTAAACATGACTTTTTGCCACAAGTACTTTTCATTGTTGAATATGGAAAGCTTGAAGCTAGAAAAAAAAAATTTTTTACCCACAAACTTTACAAGAACAATGATTTTCAGGACTAAAAATACTGAGTCCAGAGAGTTTTGATGTGATTCAAGTTTTTATGGAATCTAGCTCATTGTTGTAGGATAACAAAGCTATAATTAAAGGTCAGGACTCCATTTTCCTAACCCTTAAATAATCCTCTGCTTGGTTCTTGTAATAGTTTCCTGAAGCTCTCCACTTACAGCAGTATTTACCCAAGCTACAATCATTACCTTTTAAAAAGTTTTGTCTTACCAGCCTCCCACTCTCTGCATCAGTTTGGGTTAGTTTTAAAATTGTTGCGTATCTAATTTATTATTATTATTATTATTATTATCACACTTGGACCTTAGATGCAGTCCAACATCAAACATGCGAACCTATGGCCGGTACAGGCCTTCTTATGCATGCCCTCAACCTTGAAAGCTAGCGTCAATTCATGTGACCCAGCTTCAAATACAAGCAAGAAAATGTTGCGTACATGTAAATAGGCATTTGCATATTTCTATTGTACAACATTCTCTTATATGAAATTTTATTAAAAACTTTTGTGGGTCTCTTTTATTTCATTTCATTAAAAAAATATATATATCTTAAAGAAAAGTACAAACAAAATTCTGCCTTGTACCACTTAAAACTCTTTTCGTGTACACCTGGAGGTAACATCTGCCCCACTTTGGTAATTTCTGATTTTGAATACTAAGAAATTTGCTTAATGTCAGTGTACCTAACAAAGTTCATTCCCCTTAACGCTATAGATGGCAACTTAGTAGAGGAAGCTATTCATGTTCAAACGATCAGCCAAGAACATCCATCTCTTTGTGGTAATCATTTTCAAAATTTCCTTAGCGCCTTTAACTTTTTGCCTAACCATGTGGACCTTTTGTCGATGACACTCATTTTGCCCTTGATAATATATATATATAATCATATTTCACTATCACTAACAGTCATACGCATGATGTGAAATGCTTATGCCGACACTAACATTTAAAGAACCTTATTTGAAAACCACCTCCTCTAGACGTGTGCTCTCGCTTTCAATATTCAACAAAATATTAACCTAAACCTTTGAAGACTGGTGTGTGCGTGTGGTTTTTAAACAAAATTTTTGTTATGATTGTTATTTTTTAAACCATGTAATTCACACAATCCTTCTCAACATATACCACATAGAAATAGTAATTTAAAGTCTAAAAGTTGACGGTTATTATAAGTGTAACTTTACAAGTACATGAGAGTTCCCATTGTGCTCAAATCTCTCAGACATTGTTCATTTTGTAAGATGGATTGTGAAATCGTCAGTTCATACAATAATTTGATATCATTATTACCCTTCTTACTTTTCAACAATCACACTGTAGCAAATATTATGTGCAATAATAATAAATAATCAGGTGCAAGATGATGATAGCAATAACAGATACGACTGTGTGTTGTTTATAAATCATCTCCAAGAAGCATAAAAACTTCAATAAGCATACAAACTTAAGCATAAAAAGTTTATGATGAAAATCTTAGAAAATCAAAGTGTTTTTCTTTCCAGATGTATAGTAGCCATTGGAGGTCACTGCACATAAACGCATTACTTGAATTAACTGTAAAGGAAATGTAAAGCTATTTGTGAAAAATAGATTTCTTATGCTATATTATAATTTTGATTCACATAAGGAGAAAAATCTGGTCTTTGAACACTAATTCGGTCATTTGTTCCTTTTATCAATGACATAGGGTTGCGTTGAGTGTTTCCAGAAGCGATGGAGGTCAGCTATTCATTGATAAAATTTTGCAGGCAAGGGGCAAGCTTCTCACAAGCGGCTAGTTTTGGACTTTTTAAACATTTCCTAAACCAAAACCCTATTTTTATCTTTGCAAGTTATAAATGAATCATTTATTAGAGGATTCAAAACTCTAAAAAAAAAGATGTACAGTCAGTTCATCATATTATATTGAACAATTTTCAAGACAGACTTGTTTGGTTATATTCATTTTTTTCTTCTCTTCTTTTTCTTCTTCTTCATGCTTTAAAATAAATTAAAAAAAATTATTCTTAGTTTGATGTTCACATAAGATGACAAGAAGATAAGCCTCTTCATGTGAAGGACCATTTCCAGATATTTCTTGAACTAAAACACACTGGCACTCTCACACAAACATCCCCCACCCTCAACCTGGACTCTCCCTTAACCTAGATAACTTAACTCAAATCCATATATTATGGCCGACGCCAAAGTGTTACCAAATGTCTAAAGAATGCTTAGATCAAATCCATATATTATGGCAGACACCAAACGGTTACCAAATGTATAAAGAAAGCTTAGATCAAATCCATATATTATGGCAGACACCAAATTGTTACCAAATATATAAAGAATGTTTAGATCAAATCCATATGTTATGGCAGACAACAAAATTTTACCTAATGTATAAAGAATGCTTAGATTTTCCCATCATACAGCTGCAGTGAAAGCATCCTTCCCATTTGTTAGTTAACTGAAAATGCTTTAAAATTATAGTTGTTTAATTTCAATTTCCTAATTGATCCAACACTTGTTTAAGTTGTTTCTATTGTACTTATGTTGATTGCTGTGTAGCTATATTACGACTGTATACTTTGCAGGTTTTAACTATTATGATTAGCAAATCTTTTACTTTTAACTAACTGACCAATGAAGAAAACAATTTCAAATGGAAAGATAGTTTTATTTTTTGCAACAATTCTTGTATAACTATGGGTTTCATTAACAACTTTTAATTATAAAATTAGAAATAAAATAATGTCTTTTAATAAAACATGATTTCTAATTCTGCAGCTTCAAGTACAGTTTGAAAATAAATACAAAATACTGCATAACTACTGGTAGGCCTGATATGTTTCTCAAGAGGATAATCTTGAAAATTGAGCAGCACTAAATTGCAATTGATTTAATTTAGTGTCTTTTATTGTTAAAAGTTTTGAAGAGTTAACATGCCGTTGATTAGTTCTTCCGTATGGTGATTTTTTTTTTTTTCTTTCTTATATATTTTGTTTTTTTTAATAATCTGATGGTTGTCACAGCCAAAGTTTGTGCCGTTGATGTGGATGATATAGATGAACTGTCAGAGGTAAGCGCTTCTTCCACACCCACGTGCACCTGCATCAGGGCAATCATTTTGCCTACAAAGAATGCTAACATAAATGCAATTTTCTAATATTTAAAAAAACAAGAAATATCCCTCTAATACAACTTCTAATAACGACAGGAAATTTATTTTTTTTTACCGTCAGACTTGTTCTATATAAAATGATTTATTCATTTACTTTTTGGCAGGATTATAAAGTTTCTTCCAGATTTTGTTTTCAAGTTATTTAAGTGGGCTTTCTGAAATTATTCTTAATTTTAATTTTTGACTTGAATTGCTTCTGGCTTTATTTTATCCAGTGATTTTATTTTGTTAACATTTTTTTTTTAAATTTACAATTTCATTTAATGGCATTTATTTTATGCATACATCATTAGTTTAAGCAGGGATTTTCAATATTTAAACTTGTTAAAAATTAAAATAATATATTCTGTAAATATTAAACCATATAATATATGAAAGTGCTGAAGAACTACCGCCATAACTGAACAGAGATTTTTTTTTTTCAATTTTGAAAAAAGACAGTACCTCTTATGGTGTCTAAATAATTTATTCATTCACTACAAAGCCCCCTCGACCCCCCCCTCCCCCCCCCTTTTTTTTTTTCTCAAAATTTTTTTTTTTGGCCAAAGAACTCCTTTGAACTTAACCTTAAATGCCATGCATTCTAAACTGCAATTCAAAACATAATAAATGTCATGCAAAAGAACTAATGAAAGCAATTGTAAGTTTTTTTTCAAACTTATCGATAAGGGTCGTGTATTAAGTAGGAACATATAAAATTATAAACAACAAAATGGAAGCAAAATGAAAAAGGCAACATTGGTTGGTGAATGTTAGTTTCCTGTAAAGCTCAGCAGTTTACATTACCAGAGTTTATTTTGACATCTGACAATCAATCAAAAGCATTTAATTGTGTTGACCAGTCAGCTTTTCACAGGTCACACATTTCACTCACACTTAATTTTTGTTTTTCTTCATATTTTCTTTTACTTTTTTTTTCTTCTCTCAAAGGCTCCTGTTTTTATTAAATTTAATGAGCATATCTAAATATAAATTGATAACTCTCATGTTTTAGTAAAATATACTTGTATACATTTTTTTGCCCTCACAAAAAAAAGTTTGGGGTTAACAAATACTTGTATCTTTCAATGTTATTTGAAATACTCTATTTATAAAAGACCATTTTGATAGTGGACTGGTAGGTAGCTTGAAATGACTGGTAAAGTATTCAGTGATACCCTGTGTTTTGCTAATTTAATTAATAGAAAGAAAAGGAAAACTAGGTTTCATCTGCTATCTCTTTATGCATATATATATTAATTTTTTTAAAAACTATAATTATCTTTACAATAAAATAAATATGTCCACAGAATTCTGTAAAGTCATGTGGCTTATTTTTTCATTGTTATGCTCTTGTATTTACTCTTTTTAATTAAAAAAAAAGAAAATCAAATATAAATTCTTCAATGTGACGAAAACTTGCAGTTATACTCAACATATATGTATTTCATGATTGAATATTCCAATTGTCAAGCGCTTGAATGCTTTGAATGCCTGCTGTAACCCAATGCTTTCTATCTTGATCATACAAAATGACATATGAACTCAATAGATCACATCTCCCATGAGTGAAAGAAAGATCTTCACAACAACTTTATTCAAATTAACCCTAACTTGCTTGGTCTATTAACAGTCATCGCTAACATTTTAAAGACATTCCACTTAAGCAATTACCGTGGCCTGCTTGCTGTCCCCCTCCTGAATCAAAATTAAGAAATAGCATGTGCATATCTATCTATTTTAACTAATGTCTTATGAACCAAATAAGTTGCAAAATTATTTTGCAGTGTCTCATAAGGGGTCCGTGGCACTCATCATATTTCACGATGGCTGCAATTTCTTTGTTTGTCAACTTTTGTTTGTTAGGATCAACTAAGAATTTGAACAAGTTCTCAATCAATTTAATATTATCTGGATTTTTATCTCTGACTCATGGGAAACTAAGTACATTTATTGATATTGTAAAATAAATATATTACAAATTAAAAACTTGGCCAGTGGCTAGTTTTATGGCTTTCATTTGGGGGGCCAGTGTGCATGTTATTACTATTCAAGTACACTCTACTCGTTTCACAAGTTGAAATGTAAGTTTTAACTCCAAGCATCATTATAATTATGGGTTGGAATGTGAAATTAATATGCTTGTATACAAAAAAATTATTTTCATGACGCTTATCCAAATGTGAGCATATTACACCCCTCTGCCCCCTATACTGGAAATTTTCGATTGCTATAAAACCACACAGTCAACAGTTTGATATTTGCAGCTAAATGAGCGAGCTAATTTGATTGGCATCAAATCAGCTTCAGCAATCTTTTCGCCTCTAAGAATTATTTATTATTTTCATATGCTCTACTTGATTATATTAGTGTGTGATTTTTTTTTTCTAAACCATTTAAAGGTTCCAGTAAGTACAGAGTTTATTTTGGAGTGTTCAACTTACTTGGGAATAGAATTTTATTAATGTTTCATTTACTTCCCAGAAAAATCTCATAGTCTGTGACATTATAAATATTCTAATACAAATTTTCAAGCTATCCAGTAATAAAAATTTCATGAAATATTTAACTTGTCTGCACAAAAATGTTATATTGGAATTAGAAATTTCTCTTAAAACTTGTTATGGTACATCGTGATTTGACACGTCAGATTACTCAATTACCGGTAATTGTCAAGAACTTTACTATACTTATAGGGTCGTCAGGCATATTTTAAAAAGTAACATTTCATTGAAGTAAATTAATTAATAAATCTACTAGTGTTGATTGTTTGTTTGTTTGAGATCACAGGTAAGTCCAGTTCTGACATAATACCTTCATTTCATGTGCAGCTCAAAAATAGTATAAAACCAGAAAGTATAATGGCGTTGATCTTGTTTATTTATAATTTCAGATGGATTTGCTTTCTCCCAAGAAGAACATGGCGTAGTAAACCAGGTAACTTGCTTGTTCTTCCAAGTGTTCTTTGTTTTATGACCCTTAATCTCATGGCATTATCAACCAGTTTAAACTTGTTTTGGGAAGTTCCATGGTGTAAGTGAACACAAACTTGTCTCAAAGTATATTTTCTGGAGCGTTTTGAAATTTTTGGGTGACAGAATGTTTAGAAGAGATTTGAGATACTGGACATTAATATAAAATGTGCCTTCTCTTTTCAGACAGAGTACATTCGTGCTTATGATACTCGACAAGCCAAGCCTGAGGGATTCTAGAAAGTGACTGCCCAGCCAGCACCTTTCAAATTTGATGGGACAGGCCGTGAATTTAAATTTCTGTATTTGATTACAGCTTTAAACACTGCAAGTGATAACTACTGACCTTGTGATACATTTTCCACAAACAATTTTTATCCTCTTTTTTTCTAAATAGAAAAGCTACTCATGTGGGAGCAGTTTAAAAAAAAAAAAAAGAAAACTCAGCTGGAATAAATCATCATCTCAGGACACCATCAGTAGCATTCCCCATTGAAAGCAACATCCAGGCATAATGGTGGCCATCCAACCATTGGAACCGAAATCAGGTTTTCTTGATCGAGATTTTGAAGAGTTATGCTGTTTAACAGAAATGGTGCTTCTTACCCCCAAAGTTTCTTGTGTGCCCCATTTTAACTTATCCACCCATTAGCAGTCAATTTGAGTCAACAGTTCAATATGTTTATCACTAAGAACGAGAGAATATCTATTAGTGGAAGGTGGTCCATTACAATTTTCTGAATAAGCCAAAAAACCATGTGGAAGAGCTCCAATGATGTTTAAATTTCAGCATTGAATGTTAGTATGAATATTCATCCCCAACACCAAGCTGCTATCTAAATTAATGAATCTCCAACTTTGTATTTAAAATTGCATCTGATTAAGTTGAAGGTTTATTTCTGAAATAGAAGCCCTGTGTTAATTATCAGATTTAAATAATCATGGGGGTGGGAATACAATCATCATTTTCTTTCATTTCAATAAATTGATTTTTTTATTTGGCTTTTTCTTTGGCATGTTTTTTGGCAATAGTTGAATGGTCACATTTTATTCACGTTAATTTGTTTTATTTTTAGAATTCAGCTCACACACACCCACCCCCACACCCCAACCTAATGGTATTATTAAAAGGTTGCAGCAGTAGAAACATATTTAACCATTAACATATATATATCTGAGCTAGAAGAACAACCAGGTTTTTTTTAAATTATTTGCAAATGCATTCTAAAGTTTAAAAACTTCTGGTGTTTATAAAATATAAAAAAGCAAAACAAATATAAATATTAAAAAAGAAAAGAAAAATGTATGGTGTTATGTGCACACATTTTAATTGTTATTAGTTTATTGTGAGTATTGAGATTATAAATGCATTTGAATGTTTAATACTTAAGTCTACTTAACAGATCTGACTGAAGTAGAGTGAAGGTTATCTCTTTGACTTGACATGATTTTTTTTTCATTCACAAGGGCCAATGAAGCAACATTCCTATGTTCATGATATATTATTAAGAAAATTATCTGCCAGAAACAATATACATTTATATATATATATATATAATGGCCTTACTGGGTTTATTATAAAATGAAAGTTTTGATCCCTAGCTCCCTATATTTTTGGGTTCTTTGGTGGTTTTTTCTCGGAGTGGATTTAGTAAGTGTAAAATATTTATTTCCTCAGGAATGCCATTCCTAAGTTATGTTATTACAAAAATCCAAATAATTGAAAAGCTCAAATTTAAACAAAATTATTTTCCAAAGCGGGCAAATCAAATTCAAAGGTGTTGTTTGTTTTTGTTGTTTTTTTAATATATAAAATATTAATTGCATGTAGTTTTTTTTTGTTGTTCATGTAACTTTGGGGGGAAAAAAAAATTTTACTCTAGTTTCTAGATTTTAATGTTAATTATAAAATTGTTTGATAAATTATCATTCATAAAAAGTATTAAACTTAAAATATGGAATGTTTTAGATTAGTTTGTCAGGTATTATTTGATTCCATTTTGTTGTTATATAGTTTGGTTTATAACCATAGAAAAATCAGTATTTATGCTCAATTTAAATGTAGTTAATGTGTGCTCTTAGTGGTGTACTTTTTTGTTATTTCAAAACATATTTTTATAACTATCATTATTTGCTGTGTGAGCTTAGGCCATTGGGCAATTCATTCAAATTAAATCTTTTTTCAAATAATATAATTTTTCCTTATCTATAAATCATTATTTTTAATGTTCCAAGCAATAACCAGCAGCAGTAATTGCTGACATTTTACTCTTAAAAAAGCACACAAATATCTTCAAATTGTAAAGCTTATTCTTTTAAAACCATCAATAAAAGTTTTAACAAACATTAACATCACACACATTTTTTTTTTCAATTTACTCAAATATTCTGAATCAGTTTCAATAACTCACCCTTCAAGAAATAAGAGAGTATTTTCCCTGCAATGTATTTCAAATTACTCATTGTTGGTCCTTTCAGTTTCATTTCACTCTCTTTAACTACTTACAATTTTCTTAATATATATAATCTTATGTCATATTTTAATGTACTCTGAAATGTTATTTATATCATTTACTGAGTGTATCAGAATGGTCTTGGTTACATCTTTTAATGTGACCTTCTATTTAACTATTTATTTGAACAATCAGTGCATCTCTAATTGAGAAATTGGGATGTCCCTAATTGATACAGAAGAGCAGTGCTTCTCAAACTCTGTTAAGGACCAGTACTTGTATATTAATCACAGTCTACCATTTTTTAAATAAATGAAATAATACTACTTCAGGTAGACTATAGAACAAATAGACTATAGAACAGTGCGAGCCTGTAACAAAACTTATTGCAGACTGATGTAGAGAGACTTAACAGGGAGAAACTAATAAGCTCTTTTTTAAAATATCCATTCTGTCCTGAAATGTAATATAATGGCCTTGTGGAAAGTTTCAGAAGCACTGATTTACGCTGTAGTGTAAATACTTTTTATGTGACTCTTTGAGTTGTGTTATTTTTAATTTTTTTTTAAATTTTTTAAATGTATGCTTATATAATCCTTAATTAAATTTGTAATTGTTCATTGTAGAAATCTGTTCAAATAATATTTAAAGGTATTTTTTAGTGTTCTTAACAGATTTATGCTCTGCTTAAAGAGGTTTAACTTCACTCATTACTTGGATTTACGAAATAAATTTAAACTCCAATGAGTGGCAATATTTCTCTCAGCAAATAAACGTTAAAAAATTTGATTTTTTTTTTCATCTGTGCCTGAGCTCTTCTTTATAATAAAATGCTATTCACCCCAATTCATTTATTTTTTATGGCCAGAAAAAGTATAGGTATAAGCAGTGTAAGGTAATTATTCAAGTGATTTTTTTTTTAATTATTAATAATTTGTGATTTCTATAAAGCTTTCATTTTAGTTTTTTTTTTAAAGATATTATGTAAAGAGGATTTCTTGGTTTGAGATTATTTGTTGTTAAATATAATTCCAAACATTCGTTTGTGTCCTCTAGTCTACTAATATTGTTTACATTTCTTTAATAATAAATTTTTGATTCCTGAAATTTTTTTTTGGTTTGTACACTAATAAACGTGTACAGATGCTGGTATCAAAATACCGTACACTTAAATTTTGTTAGTGCTTTGAAAATAAAATTTAGATAAAATCTTATTAACTGTTTAAATGTGTGCAATGTATTAAGATATTGGAAGTAATTTAAATTATTTTATAATGCACTATGGGTACATAAAAAAAAAAGTATAGCTTGTTTACTTTCATGCTAACAACAAAAATGACTTTGTTGCTTTCAATCGTTTTAATGCTGAGCATCCAATGTTAATGTTTTATCTGCAGAGATCTTTAACTATTACTGTAATTTAGTGTAATTATTGTTGAATATATTGTTTAAACTTAACCAGTCAATATACTTACAGGAATATTGTACTCTTTGTTTTGCTCCTTGCTTGGATTTAAAAATACTTTTTCAAGGTTTTAATATTAATAGGAATGTACTATTGTGGTTACACAAACATTAACAGTGACAAACTGAATGGAGGGACTAAAAATCAAGATGGAAATAAAATAAGAACATTTTCAGCATACCATTACCATAATGCAATATTGTATAAATTTTTATAACTGTTAACAATTGTGATAACTGAAAAAAAAACATCTATTCATTTCTAAAGTTAAAAGTAGTTTTAAAAAGTCTTAGCAGCTAGTTAAATTATATTTTTTAAGTAGTTTCTTTAAAATGTTTCTTTCGTCTACATTTGTAGTCTTTATTTATTGTAGAAAGAAGTGGGGAAAGGTTGTTTTTTTTTCTTTCGTTTTTTTTTTGTCTGAAATATTTTTAATAAAAAAGCAAAAGAAAAAAGAGATAGTGGGCATGAACAAAACTTATGCAGCCAAAAAAACATATGAATTATTTTTAGAGGGATCATACAAGATAGCTTTAACTTTAGATTCCAAACAGACGTTGGATCCCATTTTAACTTAAACTTGATTTCAATTTTATAAAAAGCTAAATAAATAAATCCACTCAACAAAATGTTTTTATGTAAAGAGACATTTAGTAATAAAATGAAGATTACACTTAGTGAAAAGATGAATCCACTTGAGCTTGCACGTGCCAATTTTTATTGATTTGCCTCATAAATTTCAACATCTTCAAGATGTCCATAAAAGCTAATTTATGTAATGTTTGAAGTGGATTGCAATATTCTTTGTAGTTATTTAAACCTATTATAGGTACATAATAAAAATAAAATGGATCAGATATATTTGAAACTGGTACCCAATCAACAAATTTTCTGATTATTATTACTATCTTATATTCATACCAATATTTTCTGCTATTGTAATTGTAATTATCAATCTGCTTTACTGTCTTCCATTTTAACTTGACTTTCCTTAAAAAGACTAAAAATGTGTGATACATTTAGCAGTTGCGTTTCTTGTATTTCTTCTGGTTCTTATAAATGGTAACCCAGGATAAGGTATGTGGTTAAATTTTATAGATGTCTCTAATTAAAGAAAAATGTCAAAATCCAAGTATTGTTACAGAAGCAAAGACAATTTACAATGCCACACGATTTTTGCCTCCAGTCACATATTTTTCTAGATAAGCCCTATCTCCATAATTAAATTTTTTATTTAGTGTGATAATTAAATGTTGTCTGGTTACATTGTTCTTGTGCATTTTGCCTTTGTGTATAATCATGAATAAAGTGACAGCTCTGAAGTAACCTTAAGTGTTGTGTTTTTAAACTAGTACCAAGTTTTATCAACTGTCTATTATAATAGTGTCTATTATAATAGGGGAAAGTATAAGTATATTACAGTACAGTTACAGGAAAGTGTGTAGAATGCCCATTTCATTCTAAGAATGAAATACATTAGACATTATATAAATCACCTTTTCTATATAAAATGCCTGCCTGGACATAGGCAAAAAAATATAATACAGTAGAACCCTTACCATTACACACAAAGGGTTTAGGCTTTTTTATACAGAGCTGGGGCAAGAACATTTTCTTGTTTTCTTTAAATTTATTTCAGCAGTCTGAACTTTAGGAAAAAGTACCAACTCAAAACATTTATACATGAAACATATCTACACTCTATTTCTACTAATACACAATTAATTATTATGATATAAATACTGGATTAAAAATTTCCATGGGTTAACTTTTCTCACCAAGATCAAGTGCAACTCAACTGTCTATTGGAACTTAATGTGTTATATATATTGCTTAAGTCCCAGGCAATGAAATACAAGGTATTTTATACTGAAATCCTCAAGTATTTTATTTTCTATACATTTGCAATGGTAAGGCAATCTATACAATGCCTGGATTTTATACTTTGCCAGTAACATTGAAGATATATATTTCTTGTTTAGATCACAACTTTCAGCAACTTTTATATTTTGGAGCAGTTTTATCATGAGCATCAGTATTAATTAGTACCCACATAAATCTTGAAAATTTTTTGTTTTTTCCTTGCTGAATTTTATCAACTGTTTTAGTTAACATCATGAACATCATGAACATCATGTAATAGTGTTTGTGTGGACATGATATTGAAATTTAGCAATTAACTAGAGATGGATAATCCAGATTGGGTCCATTTGAGATGAAGATGATTGATTTGTAAAGTTTACTCAAAATGTGAAAAACTGCTTATAAATATTTATAATTTATAATCATTAACTTGGCATTTACCAATTAAAAACTTCAGAGTGTCAGCTTAATTAAAGTTAACAATATAAATATAATAAACAAAATGCAATCATTAAAATTTAAAACCGATTTATTTTGGTCAAAAGAGGGAAATTCTTGTAGGGAAATATGCACAAAGTTTTGATGGATTTCAGAATGACCAAAAATAAAATAAACTGACAATAGTTAGTCTGCTAAACAATTACATTTAAAAATGAGTGAGTGAAAAATCTGGTCATTTCAAAATCTTTTTTTTTTGCCTTCCCAATATTTTCAAATATTGGGTATCGCACCACATGACAAAAACCAATCAAAATCATACATTGTGTGAAGCCAAAGACTGGCTCTGTACAGCTGACACCAACAATCAATGAACTTAAAAAGATCTTATTTTAAAAAAGCCAGCTTCCAGTAGGTCCCCTTGGCTTCCATTTCAATCATTGATATGGCACTTGGCTTTCAATGCTATTTAATGTCCATGTAAGAAACCATAACAGCAAGTTGGGCAAAGCGACAATATCATAACATCTGAACAAAAAAAAATTTAAAGACTTTTTTTTAATAAAGTATATATATATTTATATATATATATATAAAGAATTACAATGAAGGAAATAAATAGGACATTCATACTTCTAATGACTGATTTACAGACTAAAGATTTCATTGATAAACTAAGTCCTTTTTTTCAGATTTACAACTGAAACTATCCACGGTAAAAATATTGAATATGATCATCATAAATTAGGACTATTTGAAGTACTTTTGACTTTCAGAATTAAGCTACTATCATTTTTAATAACAAAATTTGATAATAAAAGAAAAAAATCTTGGGCTTTGGTATACACTGGGAATATGGCAGTGTGCCTGTACATAAAATATATAATCCTGTTTAAAGAAATTGTTTAAGGTTTAATTTTAAAATTTGTATGCTCAAGTTATGGTTTATAAGATTGCACTTGTTTGCACTTGTTCATTGCAGAAACTCTTGAGAAACTTTGGCATTTGATTTAATTAATCCCTGAAATAACATGTCACTTTATAAAATAAACATTCCATTTCAATTAGACTTTAAATGGTGATAAGCCAGGCTTAGTTAATTATTTTCAGATCTCCAAGAATCAGATTATTTTTGTTGAATCTATTAATGTGTAAAATCACTTCCATATATTACTTATTCTTAAAATTTACAATATACAAAAGAAATGTATAAATAAAACTGTTAAACTAATTTAATGTCACCACTGATCTAAGTCCTTCAATGGTCACTATTAGGATAGGAGTATATTATTAAACAGACTTTTTGAACAACAATTTAAATGTATCCATTTCTTTACTACCATTTACACTCACCCAAGATAAGACAGCCTAATAAATGCTATGCTTCTACAATAACCATTTTACAAAGCACTGCTTTTGTTTTCTTGTAAGAGAAAAAGGGGGAACTGGGGGTACCCCATGTGCTTTGGTGTGTTCTTTATTGTGACAAGAAATCTCATACTGTTACAATATATTAGGTGTGGATATTGATAACTTTTTTTTTTAAAAGTAGATACCTGTATAAGCAATTAAGAAACTACATTCTTACTTTATACAAAACGAGATGGTTGCTGTATTACCAATCACCACATTGAGGCCATGATAATTAAAATTAACCTATTTACTGAAACACGTTCTGGAGTAGAAGTCACAACGTTTATTAAAATTTAGGAAATAAGTGAAACAAAAAAAATGGGAAAACCTGAAAATAGGACGCAACAACACATACCTGCAATGTAGTATCCAAGAGGTATGATCACATTCCTCTTACTGTCCTCTCAGATACTACATTGCAGCTGTGTTTATTTTATTTGGTTTATACTGTCGTTTGTTCGCTGAAAAAGGCTTCTTGCAGGCATGTTCGTTGTTTTGTTGCATCCTTTCAGGGTTTTCCATACTTTGTTTCACTTATTTCTTTCTACCTAACCTGATTGCAATCTTATTAAAATTTACCAACCTTCTGAAGCTATTTCATTTCATTTATTTATTTTAACTGCTTCAAAGATGTGCCAAGATAATGCATCATTAATAAACAAAATAATGGACATAGATGATCATGAAAACAAAAAGCAATGACAGATAGCAATGAGAAATTACAATAAGGTCGCATAAATGCTTATGTACATGATGAATTTTGTGTGAAAAAAATTTACATCCTTGAACAACCAGTGCAAAACTTTTACTCATCATCATCATCATCGTCATCATCATCTTCATCATCATCGTCTTCAACTTTAGCTTTTTTTGGAGAAACCCTTGGCGCAGCAGCACTCGCACCTCCACCACCACGATATACTTGCATGTCCTTAAAAACAAATTAAATGATGAATTAATTAAATGTTTGCTGTTTCTTTAATTTCATTTTACATGCAACATATATCTACTGTAATTGCAAATTACTCATGCCAGTTTCTTTTATTCCTTTAAATACTCACCTTCAAAGCTGATCTTGTTCCAATGATTTGATAATTAAAACTTAAAAAAGATCTAAACCCTTTAAAATTTAAAAAATAGAACTGACATTTGAACATTACTAAAAAGACTGAATTACTTTTTAAAAAGGGATTAAATTAAGTTTAGTGAACATGAAAAGGTTTTTAAAACAGTCTAAACTAGAATCTTACCCTTTCATATCTTGCCTTATCCTCTAATGCTAGCTGCTCAAATTTATTCTTGTTTGGACATGTTTCCCATTTCTTGCCTAATTCTTTAGCCACATCAGCCACCCCTATACCAGGATGAGCAGCTCTCACACTTGGCCGTTCCTCTGCACAAAAGAAGAAAAACGCTGACCTGCAAAAATAATGAAGAAACTTTTATAAATTGAAAAAAGTCACAATGCTCTTGGAAAAATGTATTTCTATCTTACTTATATTGATGATGTACATTATGCATCAATGATGGTGTTGCTGGGACCCCACCACCCTCTCAAGTTATTTCAAATGGATGATAAAATCAAATAACATAGCTGCTTCCACTTATGCAAGGAAAAAACAAGCACAACTTTTCCTAAAAAAAATATTTCTTAGGTTTGGCAGAAAAAGGAAAACAAGCAAAACATATTGTAAAGCCACTTGCTAGGACTGATGTTCTGAAATGGTCTGATAAGTGATTAAAATATTGTGATTTGTTGTGAAAACCATACAAAAGAATTAAAATGAATAAAATTTATAGTGAATTAGAGTACAACTATGAATTTATTTTTCTTTAAATTACTTTAATCAATAAGAGCAAAACTAAATTGTATTTTTAAGTTTTATTTTATTTATATTTTACAACAGCAAGGAATTACAATCATATAGAACTAAATTAAACCATTTTTTTTAAAATGCTATATTTAAAATGGGAGAAGACTATTTTTAGTTCTCATTTTTAACTTCCCATAGTAACTTCCCTTGTATGGTGGATTTGTGTGATTTTTTTTTTTAATTTACATTTTTGTATTCATAATAAATCAACTCTGAATCTGAATGGATGAAGATGACAATTTCTCTCGACTGATTTATTGGCATCAAAATGTTAAGTTTTAATATGGTTTATCAGATAACCTTTCCTCTTGTAGTGGCAATGAGGGAAAATGAATGTTCATAGGGCTGAGGGACATTTACCAACAAAAGTATAGTTATAAACATCCTTTGAATTTTTTTTGCTTAAAAAAACCAACACAAAATACTTACAGTGCTCTTTTAGGAGCATTAGGATCTTTAGTCCGCTTTCTCTTTTTTGACTGACCACCAGATGGAACATATGAAGACATTTCCCTCTCGTATCTAGCTTTATCCCTTTCTGCCATATCCTCAAATCTTTTTTTTTCTTTCGGAGTCATCTCCTATGGATGCAAATCCTTAAATTATTAATATTTTTCAATATTTGTATATACGTACTTCAATTTTTGCCACATCAACAGAAAGCAGATGGGTGCAAAACAAGACACAATGAAAAAAATAGATTTTCTTGGTGAAGCTAGCCATTTCAAATGATGCCTCATGTATCTTTTATGATAATTTAAAATTTCCGTTAAAAGTAACTAATTTACATATTATAACATGGGAAGAATAATAAATGAAATAAATAACGTTTCCCCCATATATCCTATACCTTCCATTTTTCTGCACATTTCTTGGTGAATTCTGTAAAAACAACTGTGTCATTTGGATGTTTTTTCTTGTGCTCTTCTCTACAGGTCTGAACAAAGAATGCGTAAGATGACATGCGTCCTCTTGGTTTGCCTTCACTATCTTTTTTCCCCATTATTTTGGTAATTCAAATTTAATCTGTATTAAGAAAGAAAAACCAAATAAATCTTAAGAAGGTTATTTTCAGAGAAGAATTTATGCAAGAGTAAAAGTAGTTTTAATGTTTTTAAGTGCTTTCCAAACTATGAGGCTTGACACTGCAGGGTATAGATGTAAAAAAAAAAGCCATACCAACTTTTAAAACTTAAAAAAAAAACACTTGAAATGAAATAAGAAAAATTTATGGACAAAGTGAAAAAGAACAATGAATTTTGTGATCTAATCCAAAATAAACTTTGTTCACAAAATTGACACATCTTGATCTTGCTAATGCCGATATGAAAATAAAAATCAGCATGCAAGGAAAAGGAGAAAATAGCAGGGCATTACATCAAAATTGTGCTATGGGAGACAAGATAGTGATTTGATATGGAAATTGAAAGGTGAGGACGTGCTAAAATGTGACAATAGCTCGCTATTTCTTCTCTTTTGAATCGTACACCCTGGTAATGAATATTTCCCTTATTTTTCTTAAACCTTTCCACCATTTTGAAGCCAGTCATTTGTTTTAGAAAAAACTATTTGAAGGTGCATAATGTAGAATAATTAAATGATTTCTTAGTCTTATACCATAGACACAGGCAAACATATAAATTATAAGTGGGTTAGTTTAATAACCTGTATACTGTTAAAATAAGTTTACTTTGTCATGAAATGATGAATGTCTAAATCTAAAAAGTGTGATGCCAGAACAAAAATGAAAAGTTTGGAAAGCACTGACACTACAACATATCCAAGTTGTTTTTATTAAAATTAAGTGCTGGTAAACTTAAAAAATTATTATGTGATTTTGGAGGTGAACAAAATTTGTTACAAATTATGCTTATTTAACAAGACTTTATTTTAAATATTGGACTTAAAATACTTGAAGTCTTTTTAGATAATCTTATGATTTTCCCTGGAAAGTTAGACGGAATTTTATACCAAAAACTTCCAAGGTTTCACTAATCACTAAGCTTTCCCCAGAACTCATACTTCAGACTATATAACAACTGAGCTGAGATGCTAATTCTTAACATGTGTCAGTCACAGTTAACTAAAAAAAAACATTAAATCTTACAAATCTTAAATCAATTTTAAAGTAAATAGTAAGTTTTAGATGCATAATTTTTTTTTTAAAGTTGTAGTAGGCCTACACTGCATGTTTTTAACCACTGAAAAACAATCACTTTTAGATACCACCCAACTCCAACCAAAAACAGTTTTTCTTTTTTTTTAATGATTAACTTTGACTATTGATTTAAAACACTTTATTTAGGATTAAAAAATAAGCCTAATAGTAATAGTATGACAGCCAAGCACTGGCTTTAACTTTAATACAATTTGGTATGCCTGCCTGGTGGTAGCCAAAGTGACTACACTAATTTTATTATAAATAATATCATCCATTTAACATATAATTATCAAATAGGCCATTACAATGCAAACTGCTTTTTAAAATCACTCTTTAAAAATGCCCAATTGATATACAGATCCAGGTGTAAGCATATACCTGTAAGAAACACGAGCGGGTGCCCATTGTTATTGGTCTAACAACGAATGATGTATGTTACATTTATGATATGGCTTGCAAGAAAACACTATCATTGAAATGGCGGCAGCGTAAGTCCCGGCGAACGACCTCAAAGCCCACATTTCAATGTCAAATATTAATGATTTTGATAAAAATCTTCAATTAAAAGGTTCAATAAGTGTTCTGTGCTTTAAATTTTACAAGGCCCATACAATTTTTTAACGAAAAAGACTTAGTTGACAGGCACCCGCTGTCCCAATGCTTCTGTTATGGGCCTATGCAAACGACGTTTTCAGCATAGGGTTTACGGCAGCCCTTTTCACTGCAGCAGACGCAATGGAAGCTTGGCTTGGTACACTGCCATAGGCTCAGTGTTGTACAAACGGGAAAAGGGAGGGTCAGTTTACTTATATCCCGCTTAGTTAAAACATGGTAAAATAGTTTAATATTGACATATTTAAACAAAATGACTAATTTATGAACAAGCGGGCCAATTCTAACTAGGTCAAACATGTAAAACAATGCGAAAAAGAACATTTTGCGGACGTCATTTTTGTGGAGCCAGCCTCGTAGGGAAAATATGGCGTATGCCCACTCGGTCGGCAGCCAAGGAAGGCCAACTTTAAAATGCTACACTTACAATAATTAAGAAAAGAAAATCATAAATAACATATTGGGTTAAAAGTTTAACATTTGAATATATTTTTAGCGATATACTTTCATCTAATCTGCAAACATAACAAATACAAATAATAACCGAAAGAGTCACATAGCCTACCTCAAAACAGTGCTTTTACTCCCTATACAAAAAGCCTTGTTATCGACCCCACGCCAATATGTTTTCGGTCTAGTAGTGGCCTAGTGAGTTTTGTAGAATGAGTGCTGATTGGTTATTTCGGATTCGCGGGTCACATTCAACCAATAAGATTTCAGAACATTTGATGCTTAATACTATATGCTAATCATCTGACCAATTAAAATCAGCCTAAAAGCCACATGACTTTGTTGTGTTAGTTTAGCGGTGTTCCTTGCTCAATGAATACCGAACACATTCGAATGATTTCATCACTGTCCTTAAATCATCCTGAAACTTTAAGATTCTATGATCTTTGAAGTAACCATTTGTTTAAGTCTAAAGATCAAATAAAACAATACACCCTAAATTTTGTTATTCGATTTATTTTAATGTATTAACAAGAACGTACAAAAACTAACCTCAAAATTAAATGCTATTCATTGACATTTTTAGTGATCTTCTTAGTGAATTAGTCTTACTCTTAGTCTTAGTGTTGCTTTTATGTCAATTTATTGTGAATTGATTTGTCACATGCTAGCTTCGAAACTGAAATGAGGTGGGGGGGGGGGTTGTAAATGAAATATTTTTACTTTCATTGAAAGTTTCAAGCAGATAAAAATACAAAACCTTTATCGGGAAGAATTATATCAAGTATAACTAATATAATAATTTAGAAACCCAACCAATTTTTTTAATATTTCGCAATGGCAATGTACACGAAAAGATTAAGGCTCCATTGAAGTTCTGGAAAGTTACGGAATGACATGAGTCCAGGCAAAAGGACAGCTCCTATGTGATATCAGGGCGCTCTATTACCTACCAACAGTCAAATTGTTATCCCAAATAGACTCCGCTCGTGCTTGGGGGTAAGATCAGGAGTCAGACAGGGCTGCGAATATCGCCGCTGCGGTCCATTATTTATAATATAATATTATTAATATTTATCTGAACAAAATTACAAAAGATTTGTATCTGACTCTTGAGACATTCAACTAGTCGCTAATTGCAAATGGCCATTGCATCATTAATGACACCAAAGAACAGCTGAAGAACCATGTTGATAGCACGAACAGTGTCTGAGTACTGTATGTGATGAAAAATAGCACATATAATTCATATAATATTTAAATCGTGCCAGTAGGCCGTAAGCAAAGCAAAACTTGGACACAAATTTCAGTGTTCAGCTGCTCCAACAAGCCAAGAATTTAAATATCTTTAAATCATTTTCCCTGACGACGTAAAAATGGACATAGATATAAGAAAGATAGAACCCTAAAGGCAAACGCACTCATCTACCACATAGCCCGGCTACTAACACATTCAAGAGTAATGGTGGAAGGGAGGCCCCCTTTTCACCCCCCCCCCCCTTTTTTTTTTAAAGCGTGGCTCTGACTATTCCAACTACGAAGCGTTTGACCCAACAAAACTTACAGACGCCCAAGTTCACCAACAAGTTGATGAGGGCTCTGAACATAAAGGGAACATCCCTTTAGCAAAAAAAATAAGTTAAAAACATAGGGCCATCTATAAATTGCTTCACACATCTGTTCGAGTTTGGGGGTGGGGATGATCACGAATTTGTGACGATGTATTATAAGGGTGTCTAAACTGTGACAAATTTATGACAATTGTGGGTGACAGGTTCCAAAATATCGTGAAGTCATTCATGGATGGCCCACATATATTGCATTAAAGGACAGACTTTAAAACAAGGCTAATAAGGAGAGAGACTGCAATCAGGTTAGCACAATATAAAATGAGTAAAACAGAGTAGGGTTAAATCTGAAAAAAAGAAACACTTTTCTTTTTTCAGTTTTAATCCTACTCTGTTTTACTCATTTTATATCGACTTTAAAACAAGACTGGGGTGCTAGCAAACCACGAGTTACTTGTCTCTGGTTGCTCGGCATACTGGCTCGCTCATCTAAAGGGATATAACTCATTAAATATATATACTACCGGTATCCAGGGACGCCTTTTCATGTTTTTTTTTTCACAAAAATAAAGGTGTGTGGGGGAGGGGAAAAACCAAAACTTGACGGGTATTTATGCCACAGTACATAGCAATTTAAATAAAACCTGTGAATTCGTTGGAAAAAAAAAGGGGGGGGGGGATGCCCCCACTGCCCTATACATATGACGTCCCTGTTGGTATCTTTTGTCCATGTGGTTTTCCATTCTGACCATCGGGAAAAGTGAGGTGGGGTGGTTAACCAGTGGCGTAACTAGACCTTGACCACCAGGTGCGGTCTTCAGTTTGTCACTCATCTATCCCGAAAAGCATAAAAACAAAACGCATTAAATAAACTTTTGATAAGTTCTACCTTTGGCGCAACGGGGTAAGGAAAAGAGGGGTGGGGGAGGTAATTGAGGGTCGATCGCCCCCTTCAGAAGTTTTACTTGACAAGCGTCACACTCGTAGGTCTCCAAGAGACGATGGTGTAATTTCGTTGAAGTTCTCTGGTGAAATTACTGATGGGCTCCTTGAATGTCAAATGCTCTATACAGCTAGGCTCCAGGGGCATCACATGAGTTGTCGGAAGTTTCTTCGGACTTTACTCCCGTAGCTTTAACCATGTGGAGAAAAAAAGTGGGGGGCAAGGGTTTACAATGTTCCCTTTAAGCTGCGTGGTTGCGCGGTCACGCAGCAATCTCACAGACGCCGCGCAGCAGTTTTGAGTAAACGCGCAGAAAATTTCCATTTAAGTGTGTTTGTGGGCTGTAAAATTTTGCACACACAAATAAATTGATGCCGTAAAACTATGCACACAACTGTATGATTTTGCACACGAACCAGCAAACCTAAGAGGGAACATTGGGTGGTTGTGACCACAAGGATGCGGAGGAAATTGGTCGTAGTTTCCTTCTCCTAACGTAGCCACCATCCAAAGTCAACGAGTCCCATTTATGTGAAGCGTATAGATGTGTCTTCATTTTAAATCACCCACTCTCCCCTGACAAAACCCACGCCACAACTTATTCCATAAGTTACGAAACATAAAAAAAGGGGGGGGGATTCTGGAGATTTTGCGCACAGATATGTATGGCAAAAAACTGTTGGGGTCATTGGCGTAGTTAGGGCTAGTAACATCTGGGGTTGGTGGAGAATTTTGACACGCCTTTCCATCAAAAAAAACAAAACCTATGCAGTTTGCTATAATTGACGTCCTTCAATAAAGAAAAAAGGGCCACAACAGGGCGGGACCCCCCCTCCCGTACGCCCCTTCCTACGCCACTTGTAGGGGTGGAGGGGTATCTGCATGATATGTAGGTATATTTGTGCAAAACTTCTGCTATGACTGTCCTGAAACACTGACAGTCCCCAAAAGACTATGTAAATCAATAATGAAGCCCATTGTCACCTAGAAATCTAGGCTATAAAAATATCGCAGATAAGTTTCGTAAACATTGTCATTCTGTTTCTTTGTGTTTTCATAATTAGTGAAATAAAAATATGTCTAAAAATGAACGGGTGTCACAGGGGAATGGAGCTATGAGCTAACCTAATGATACCCCAGTTTTTAAAGATATCCATTGGCTTCCTGTGAGTGAGCGCATTGACCACACAATTCTGCCCCTGGCGTACAGCTGTATAGAAGGCTCTGCACCTGAATACCTTAAAGAACTGATTTCTATATATGTATCGTTAAAGAACCTGCGCTCTTCACCACAGTACTTAATGAGAGTTCCCAAGGTGGATGGACATAGAAAGAAGTCATACGGAGTGCGCTCGTTTGAAGCTATAGCGCCTAAATTATGGAACAGTTTGCCTCAATCTTTGAGCGAATTTGAAAATGATTTTAAAAAATCATTTAAGAAACATTTAAAGACTTTGTTTTTAAATAGATTTTAGAACACACGAGTATGTTACCACAGCATAGACACAAGTGCTTTAAAAGTATTCATCAATCATCATCATCATCACGTTTTCTAATCCATTAATTACGATTTAATTTGGACCAAAAATGCCGCCCCTCGTACACAAAGAGAAAGTTCCACCCCTTCATACGACCCTGATGTTTATCATCTATGGACAGAGGTCTCTTTGTTGGCTTAAGGGTCGTTCGCAAATTACGTCATGGTCATGGGGGAGGGGGGCGAGAATTTGTGACACTTTGTGACGGGGGGAGGGGGGTCAAAAATTTGTGGCGTCACGTTTTGTTTATTTGTTTTAATCTAAAATTTTCTTATTTTAAAAATTCTTTATTTAATTAATTTTAAAAACATTAATTTGAGGTCAAAATTACCTCAGGTATTAAAGGTACCGTGAAACTCATTCGCTAACACCTTTTGCGCATATCGAAAAGGGACGAAAAACTGTTGTGGCCATTTTACATTCGGCTTGTGGATGACTTCGTTGTTTCGCGTCACAGTGTTCTAATAATACTACACTTTAATCTATTATGGGAAAGTGTTAAAGAGTAAAATAAAATCTTAGTTTAGTTATGAAAATTTTATGTACGTTTTAATTTTTATAATTGTGACGTGGCAGGGGGGGGGGATTTGTGACACTTCGTGACAGGGTGGGAGGTGGGTCTAAAAGAATAATTTTTTGCGTGACGTAATTTATGAACGACCCCTTATCCAAAGCCTATTTCTGACCTTCACCATAATGAGGAAACATTAGAGAAAAATCATGATAGCAATTGAATCATTAATATTGTGGGGTGACGGAATCCGAACACCCTAGAACTCGAACAACTTGGAATCGAAACGAACTTTTGAAGCAAATTTTTGCTCAAAATTGAATTATGCTATACAACTGTTATGATGCAGTTAGTAAAAAAAAAAAGAGCCCCCCCCTCCCCCGGGTACTGTTTAATTTACGTCTTAGTAGGCTACACCACTACCAGAGGCGTAGCTATAGTGTTAGGAGTATTTTGCAACACATTAAAACTTGAAACCCATTATTTTCATAATTAAAATACCACCCAACCCGGTTTGGTGCCCCTTACTAATCTGACGCCTGCCACGCCTGCTTAGCTACTGACCATTTCATAACTGCTGTGCACAATTGACGGACATTCATTACTCTAACATTTTTGTGTGGCTTAAATTAAATTTAAATGAACTATTAAAGTTAACAGTGGTAACATGTTACAGAAATTGTAACTTAAATATATTAAATAATAATACCTCCTTTGACATGACAATACCAAAATTGCATTTAAGTTAATTTAACGATTTTTAACATTTTTTTGGGGGAGCATATTTTAAAGGTTTCACCGGAGGCAACACACCATAACATATCTGTTGTCACTGTGTGTAAATATCGACGATGTGTGAAGTTTAGTGTGTTGCGTTAGCTGTGTATTATTTATAGTCATAGTACTCCATAGGTAGCACAAACAAGTGAATTAAAAATAATATTTGGAGATCTAATGCAGTCTAACGCGCTCCTGAACTCTAAGACACCCGCAATGAGGTAGGCCTAAACTTAAAATTACTAACTATTTTACTTTTACTTGGGCTTGGGACTTGGGACTGAGTCAGGTCAGGCTCAACTCATCAAAATCAAGACTTCAAGTTTGGGATCGTTTAAGTTAGCCTAGGCCGCCTAACTTAATACTTAATATTATAAATAATTTAATAATGTATCCCCATGTACCATATTATAATCTAAGTAAATTACTTAGTGGTCCGGTAATAGTAATAATAGTACTAATAGTACTGATAGGCCCACACGTCACACGTCAATGAAATTAAAATTAAACATATTGTTACTTACGGCTACGAGTTAGTAGTGGTGGTAAGATTTAGTTACTAAACTAAGAACTAATAAGTCATCTAATTAATATACTAAGTCTAAAAGTTAAATGAATAAAACATAAAGCCGTGGTGATCAAATATCGTTTTGACCCGATCGGAACCAGGGCCAGGGTTTTGATCCAAGCTAGTGGCACTGGAGTTCAAACCACAGCAAATGCCTACACAAGCAAAAACATCACCAGCACCAGTTGATGATTCTCAACTCATCTAAGAGAAGGCAAACTCTGAAATCAAACCTGGATATTGAGTCCCGTACATTATATAACATTGACACAACAATAAAAATTCTTACAACTCCTGCGGCATAGAAGCCTGAAGCAGAGGCAGAACACATAAAGTGCACAGTGAAACACATACATGGGCACACTGTTGGCTATCTACTGAATTCTGGTTTATTTTCAGTCATCTTGACTAAGTAAAGCCATTGCCTCAAATAGGCAAGGACTAGAGAGTAAGGCTGACAAATTGAGCAACTCTCTCAATGTAAACAAATTACTCAAATTGATGCCTTGGTCATCTTTGTGTGCAAAGGATGAACAACATGTGGGGGAGGGGGTTGTTTATTTTTTAATTTTTTGAGTTTCTGACATGCTATAATACCTTTAATAAATCCAACTGTAAACTGAAACATCTGTGAAATCCATGATATTTAAATATAAGTCTTAAAAAAATCACTGCAAGGTTTCATATTTATCATCATTCTATTACTTTGTGTTTACAATGGCTTGATATCACAATAGTAATAGCCTCAGACAACTTTAACTTCAAGTCAACCTTACATGATTCTTTGCCTGAGATGTAATTATTTTATTGGACTGAAACAAACAAACACACTGGCTTAAAGCATTATTTTTACAACACGCCCTACACGTTTCTGCAGGACTCCATCCCTGCGCACAATAAAAATACAAGTTCTACTTTTTAATCTTGCAGGCATAAATTGAATTTTTAAAAACTAGTTTTAACAAGAGTATAACATTAATTTAACAAGCACTTCTTGAGCCAAAGAGTCAAAGACTGGCAAAGACCTTGGTTTTGCTGCCTGTACCACTGCGGTGTACACAGGCCAAAGCCAATGGTTTTGCTCGGTTCACCGCCACTGCGTACATAGTGCCAGCCTCAATACTATTAACAGAACAGGGGTGGGCAAACTACCCCCTGCGGTGGCCTGGCAACTGATATTATACGGCCCTCGAAGGCAACTAGAAATAAAAAATTTACTTTATTTTTAAGTTATTTTGTTGAATTTTACAGCATTTCATGTACCGTTATGATTTTTAAAACATTTTTGATCTAATTTCTTTCTAATTTTCTATTTTTTTAAACAGTCCTTGACTTTAAGTCAGGTAATGCTGAAATGCGAAATTACCGATTTTAAATATAGAGAAATGTTTATCGACATATAAAAATTGGACATAATATACATGTGGCCCCCAAATAGCTTTACATTTGTCAGTGCAGGCCCGTTCTTAGGCATACGCTGACAACGCATCCGCGTAGGGCCCTGAACGTGAGGCGCCCTCGATCCCCCGTTTTTTTTTTTTAAACTGGCACTGCAGCCGTCTGTGTCACTCACGTTACCTTCCTCATCCTGAAATTTATCATTCTGAGTTGAATTCGGAGGCAGGGGAAGGGAAGCAGCGGGGGGGAGCTTTGGGGTTGGGAGACAGGAAATCGGGGGCTTGGCCGTGGGAATGGGAAAGAGGAAACATTGATGAATGCAGAAGGGGGGTGCCGCAGTGGTGGGTTTTTTCTCTTCAGCTCGGGGGAGCTCCCCCCCCGGAACCCCCCCCCCCCCCTTCCGGGGACCCCAACCTATGCTCCATGCTTAGGACCCCCAAACTCCTAAGAACGGCTCTGGTCAGTGTGGCCCTCTGCACAAAAAGTTTGCCCACCACTGGTAAAGAATATGAACTATAGGTCTAATATGTTACATTAATAATATTAAGCCAAAAACTAGTGTGTAATGACAAAATGAGGAAGCCTGAATAACTATTATAGGCTTGATGATTTTGTCATGGTATGGCAAATGCTGTCTGAATCACACTATTTCCTCAAGGTGTTGGCTTGCCTAGCCTGTAGTCAGGATAGTAGATATAAAAGGCTTAAGGTGACCATTGTTTTCACACAAAAAAACAGGACATTGAACATCATTTTGCACCTTGCGTGTCTCACAATAAACAACTATTTGTGATTACACAGAAACAATGAGGCATTCTTTCGAGAAAAAATTTCCCTGATTCCATTTGGATTTATTATATTTATTTTAGTTGTGTCATTTATTTATGCCCAGACAGGTATCAGAACAAGTGATACAATTTTGTATTCTTAAACTGTGTAGTCTATAGGCTACTTGTTTCAGCTAATAAAAAAACAGGACAAATGTCCAAAAACAATTGATGACCAGGTAAAAACACTATGCAAAGTCAACTTAGCCTTAGGCATAAAATATTGATAATTAAATTACGCCTAACAATAATAGTACTGGATATATAGCATTAGCTATTAGCTTAACTAGTCCCACCTTAGTCTTAGCTTTAGTTTACTGAGACTTAGTAGGCTAAGAATAAGATATGTTTTAATTATGTTTAATAATTATAATTAGGCCTATTTTAAGCTAACTTTAAGTCTACTACAGCAACATCTTTCCCTCAACATGTTTGGAGATTTTTTTCTACCACTTGATCTTGTCCATGCACCTATTTAATAATAATAATAATAAAGTTCATTTCAAAAACACGCTTCATCCCCAAAGGCTCGAAGCGCGGTACAAAGTCAACAAAAAACAAATCTATAATTTACCACATTTTAAACAAACGCAACACTACAAAAACTAATTACAAGCATACAATGGCAAAGTCTTTCTACCCATTTCAACCATAAGCAACACAGCCATTATGCATTAACTGGAAAATAAGGTAGACAATCATCCCAGAAGGTGTTTGCGAAATAGATGTGTCTTTAAATCGGTTATAAAGGACTCCAGTGTCTGGTTGTTTCTGAGATCGACAGGAAGTGCGTTCCAAATTGTTGGACCAGCAAATGCGAAAGTGCGCTTTCTGTAAGTCTCATGGCAAACACGTGGTGTCGAGAGTTTGCCACTATCGGATCAGCGGAGCTCTCTAGTGGGTACATAAGGCGTCAGCAGCTCTTTCAGATAGGACGACGCCAGGTCATGTAAGCAGCGGTAGCACAAAGTTGTGATTTTGTATTCTATGCGAGCACGCACCGGCAGCCAGCTCAACTCTCTCAGAAGTGTTTTTGCATGGTCGAACTTGCGTTTGCGGAGAACAATGCGAGCCGCATTATTCTGTGCTATTTGAATTTTATCCAGGAGCGTAGCTGGAAGACCCACCATGAGAGCATTGCAATAGTCCATGCNTGCATAGCATGTTAATATGACTTTCAAAAGTTAGTCTTCTATCTAGGTAGACACCCAGGTACCGCACTGTTTGAGCTAACTCAATACGCACACCTGAGAGAGTAATGGATGTCGTGTTATTTGCAGATTTTTGCTTCTGAGCGGTCGCGATGGGGAGCAGCTCAGTCTTATCATCATTTAATTTGAGCTTGTTTATGGTCATCCAGTGCTTAACCGACTCCATTGTCTTCTGTGTCATACTAAGCAGCTGAGGGAACTGAGAAGGGATCACGGATTGATGAAGTTGTGTATCGTCCGCGAACATGTGATACAACATGTCAAACTGTTAATGTTAAGTTTTGTAAAGGTCATATTTGTTTGTCTCCTATTTCTGTACCATATTTTTTTTTAAGTTACAGGAGTATCACATATGTTTATTGATAAGATTTGTTTAATTTTCACTTGTTTTGATCTCCATAGTGTTTAGCATTTAAATAACTATGAGTTTTGTTTTGCTTTTTTGATGTCTTTATCCAATATCCTTTACTGCAGATTCCACTCTCCACATATTTAAATGAGTCTTTAGGGCTTTTTGTATCAGTTGTATTGGCACGTTTACCAAAAACTTGATCAAAAGAAATTTCGTCGACTCTACTATATAGTAAAACACAATAATGCGTTCAAAAAAAAAAAAAATTGAAGCAAAATTTTAATGTAAAACCTGAAAAAAAGATTCAACCAAATGTCCGTTCGATCAAATTACCGTCGATCTGTCGACTAAATTTCTTTCAATCAAATTTCCGGATACGGTTTTGGCACATACTAATTGTAAGCAACTTAAAAAATGATAATTTTTTGACTTTGAACAATTAATCCTAAATTATGTTTTTCCTTGCCAGTACCTGGGAGAGAAATTTCTCAGAATAATATACAGGTCTGTACAGACTAATGCTGATTGGCTTTCATAACATTAGAAGAAAGAAACGAATTACTAATCAGCCAGAAATAGGGCATACTTCAGTAAACAGAAACTACTCAAAGAAAAAAAAATACAAGAAATACAAAGAAAAAAAAATACAAGAAATACAAAGAAAATATTTATAAAACTGTAATGAGACCAGTTGTAACATACACTAGTAAAAATTGGACCCTAACAAAAACATTTGAAAACCAATTAAACATATGGGAGAGAAGAGTTCTCTGTAAAATTATATGGACCAACATAGGATGAATATGGATCGAGAATATGAACCAACCAGGAATTGGCCAGTCTATATCAGGATCCCACACTAGTAGCAGAAATAAAAAAGGGTAGGCTACGCTGGGCAGAACACTTAGAAAGAATGCCAAATCACAGAGGAGTGAAGAGGCTCAAAGGCAGACCTAGGCTTAGATGGATGGATGATGTGGAAAAAGATCTACAGCAGCTGGGAATCCAAGCATGGAAAAGAAAAGCATTAGGCAGGTCTGGGTGAGGCAGGCCAAAGCTGTACATGGGCTGTAGCGCCACAGGGATGGATGGATTTTCAGGATAATGATGGATGGAGAATTCTGACAAATAAAGAAATATACCAGTTGTTCCAAGACCCATCCACAGTCATGACAATTAAAAAAGAGATGTTGTGCTGGACAGGACACTTTGAGAGGAAGCCCAGATCATAGGGGAGTAAAAGTGGTTTACACACAGAAACTTAGATACAGATGGGTCACCGGTCAACCAAGATAGAAGGCTTGATAATTTTGAAATCAGATGGGATTCCATGCATGGAGATGAAGAGCCATGGATCATTAAGAATTGAAGGATATGGTGGTGGAGGCCAGAGCCCTATATGTGTTCCAGCGCCATTGATGATTGTTTTTTTTATGCGACACACACAACAAATGTAATTTTAAAATCCAAATACACTTGAAATTTGTTCATGACTTCTACTAACAGAGCCGTTCTTAGGCATAGGCCAACTAGGCGACCGCCGGGCACTTTATTTTTAAACCTACAACTTGTACATATATTCAGAAGTACACATTTTCTCTAGCCTCGGAATTATCAATATGGTTAGTGGTTATACGCGAGCAAAGAGGAAACAGTGATGAAGGCAGAATGGAGGTGTCGCAGTGGTGGGTGTTTTTTTCTCCTCAGCTCCATGCCTAAGCCTCTAAAATCCTAAGAACAGCTCTGCTACTATGTAAAATAGAATAATTTGTGACTTCATAAAAGCCATGAAAAAAATAAATAAAATATTAATCCATATAAAAGTTGTTGTTGACTATTGTGGAATAAAATGAACTAAAAAACCAATTAATTCTTCTCTGATCTTATTAGGTATTTGAAAGACTTTTACACTTACATTGACCCCTTAACTATGTGATGTGTGGAATTATATAATTATAGCAATTGACACTTTGCATTGATAATTATTCCTCATCATTTACAGTACAAATGATTTTAGCACTGAGGATGAAAGCAGATCCAGCCATGATCAAGTTTGTTGTTTGATAGACAGTGGTGAAAAGTGTCAGAGGCAAGCAGGGAATGCCAGTTATAGCAAACGAATTCAAAATCAAGCTCGTAAACTGAAACTCACACGCGATGAAATGGTAAGAATAAAACGGTAGGGTATAATTTTGTTAACATGAAAACTGAGCCGATTTTAACATAGCGTTTGCCCTTGTGTGGAGGGAGGAAAATGCAGGTCAAGAAAAAAGTGTCCTTTATAAGTCGACATTAATGTACATCGAGAGTCCAAATCGTCCGATATTAATAATAAGCTTATGTTATCCACTTACTTTTAAAAAATGCAAGACATAAAAAAACAATCAAAACACGTTCTTTTTAATAATAGGAATCTATTTTTGGTTCTCATAATTGTTATAAAATATTCTAATATTTTTATTTTTATGTAAATATTTATGTATTAACATATTTAATATAATACCGGTACACTAAAATTTGAACCTTGGTTAAAAAATTGAAGTAATTTTGTGGTTATTTTAATTTTCTCCCAATTTTTATTCTCCTACAGAGTCCTCACATTTATATCTGTGACTATCATAAAACACAGATTCAGAATGTCAGAACAAAGAGGAAGCGTAAAGATAGTGAAGATGACCAAGGATTTCACGATGGTGTTGAAGAAATTGTAGAGGTACTACTGCATTGTCACATCAATTTTTGTACAATACCTGAGCACTATAGTCTAAATCAGTTTATTCATTTCTTTTTCAAAAGTATAGATAAACTGAAACAATATTATATTACCCTAGAAAACTTATTTATTGAACTTGTAAATAATACAAGACAAAAAAAATGCATGGGTAGAAATCAGGGTTATGGTCTAATTAATCTGCTATTAGTTATTGAGACTAATCATATGACCAAATGACAATTGACTGGTCATTTTGGACTCTTTTCAACTTTAAGTCATCTATTTAAGTTTTTTGAAAACTTAATTACTGAATCTTTTCTAGATTAATGTCCCTTTTTTAAAAAGAGATACATCTTTACTTTTACTTTTATCTTAAAGTTTTTAAAATAAAAGATTATTTTCTGATTTTCATAAGATTGACTTCTACCAAATGCCAGTGAACACGTTAAGGAAGTACAAACGTCATTACAAACTACCCACTCGTCCAGGCCTGAGCAAGGCACAGTTAGCAGATGTGAGTCAATTTACTCTTGCTGATGCATACATAACTTTGTATTTAATTCTTATTTTGCCTTATAATTAAATAAGCATAATGTATAAGCAGAAACTTGATGAGAAAAAACGAATGAATACAAAAAAATTAACACACGTTCTATTCATCGTCAGTTCTCAAGGAAAAGTTTTGGAGTTGCCAAAGCTATTAAATAAGTATGAAGTAATTATTGAAATAATGGTTATTCAACCCGTATCAAATTTTTCATTTCATGGTCACAAAATTGAGGACTCAATTGTACAAGCATCAAGTTGTACAAACTCATCAAGTTGTACAAGCATGTACAACTTGATGGGTTCTGCTGCCTCTAAGCCACAGTACATTAATTAAAATATGTTTTCTAGATTAATTAATTCAACATAATTCTCAAGCTAGTATAATTCTACATAAATCTGAATCTTCATTTCACATATTTTTGTTCTTCCACAGGCAGTTGCAAGTCACTTCAAAACTATTCCAGTTTTGGAAAAGGAAACTTTGCAGATGTTCTTTTACACAACAAAGACAAAGCGTTACGATAATAAAGATTCTACATAGACCACTATTATCGTTGATGTATTTTGTCTGTTACTCAAGTTTTTATGTCCGCTTGCATTAATAACTGTATGTTGGTTTTTTTTCAAAGTTGAAGGCTTCAAATCTTGTTTTGGATGGGACACACTTTCTAATTGAAAAAAATTCAAAATAAGCTTGCCTTTCAATTTTTACCAATGAAAAATAGTTTAAAAATTCATGTAAATAATGAAATCTATTTTATCATTTAACTTAAGGTAGGAATTCTAATTTTGAGCCTTAGTTTCTGAATAAGAATCAACTTCATGTATATTATCATCTATAAAAGTAAAAGTAGAGATGTCTGTATTATCTCTAACTTATTTACTGTTCATCCTAGGAACAATTTAGGGACCACTTAAATCTTTGCAGCTCTTCATTACCTCCTTTTAAAACCAAGCCTTTACTCTAGTTTATACATTTAGACATAAAGTGACAAGTATAAATATGTTACAATTTATTTGAATAATCATAATGGAATGTTTGTTTACAAGCTGTTGATTTGAAATTGCTTTAACAACTTTTTAAATTAATATTATACCTGAACCTTGTTTTATATACCATGCTTTTCCAGTTTCGAGTCTTTGTGGGTGGGGTGGGGGCTGCAAAAGTCAATGACTCTTGTCACCCCCATTAATTAAATAAGCTTAAATATATCATCACTTTGTATTTGTAAAAGAAATGTATGTTTTATTTAAAGATAAGCACAGGTTCATTATGGATTTTTATCCCACATAGTTGTTCCTCAAGATATGATTTACTTTTACATGATTAAAATATTTTTAAAAAAAATCTTGATAAATTCATGGAACTGATTCAAATGCTGTAGTGGGCACACATAGCATGAGGGTCAAACCTTCCCTGTATGAGTATCAGATCAGATAAAATTAATTTATCTTTGTACCAATAATTAATACCCTATAGTTTTGTCAATCAGTCACTAAGTAGTAGTAGTTGAGAATATTAAACTTAAACTCATGAGATACAATTATACAAATTCTAACTAGTCAAACACATAAGATAAAATACTGATAAATAACATTAATATAATTTTATGTAACTTGCTTAATTAAAAATTCTTTAACTTTAATGGTTATTTAATTTTCCACATTTATTTAAATCAATGAAAATAACTATTTGTATTCATTTCAATAATTTCATGCAACCAATTGGATAACGAGTCCCAACAAATATGTACCAGATTTTATTTCTCTGCACTGGTTTTAATTTCCATTCTAAAATAGTGACTACAACTTAAAAAACAATATGCCTTAGCTGATAGAATCCTGATGTTTTCAACCGCTAAAAATGGACTTCTTACAACAGCTTAGAAACTAACAATGAACAATTTTTATGTTTTGACATCAATCCTTCTGCAGAATAATAACTAATTTGACATCTTCATGATTTCTTTTCATGGCACATAAATTAACTGGCAGCACAGTTCTTTATCGCAGAGGTATCTGTTTCTTGCCAAATTTCTTTTTAGGAAATAAAGCTCAGTTTTTTTTATTGCAGAAGTATCTGTTTCTTGCCAAATTTCATTTTAGGAAATAAAGCTATTGGAATACTTATAATGAGGAACTTGGCACATGATGATTACATTCATACTGCATAAGGCTGTTATCTAAAAAGTTCTCAAAGTAGTCCCCGCTTGAATAATATACTTAAATTTTAACATTTGAATGAATAACAGTAAAAATTATTAATTAAATGTCTGAAAGAACATTGAATAGTTGTATAGATATTATATTTAACGAATCAAAAATCTGAAAAATAAAAACAAAAACATGTTCTTGATCAATTATTGTTTTTATTATATTTCAGTTAAATTAGAAAAAATGTACAATGCTTGTGAGATGTAGCTGTGGTTACACAGTGCTAAGCTTCTCATTCAGTGCCAGCTGAGTCTTGGTTAGGTTTGCAAGGTACACTACCATCAAAAGATCCTGGTGAAAATTAATAAGTGTTTTTGTTACAAGTGCCTGTAGTAAAAACAATTCAGTTGATTGAAACAATCATATCTGGTGGTGTAGACTTAAAAAGTATAATAGATCTCATTTTTTAAAAAGCAGAAAGTTGCAGAAGAGCGGATATTTGAAAAATGAATATGGGAAATTTTTTTTCAACACAAAGTCATCCACCCAAAAAAAAACAGAACATAAAATGGAGAATCTGAACATGATCTTAACCGGTGGTTGGCAACTTTGAGTGAAGAGCCCTTTGATAAATTATATCTTCTAAGAAAATATTTATGCAGGGAATTTGGAGAGCAAATTAATGTGCACTTAACACCTGCAGTAATATTTTACTTAATATACAAATTTAGAAATTTTTAAATTTATAAAGTGCCTTATATTCAAAAATATTACAGCTAAATTATTTATTTTTCATTTCACGTCGCTACAGACTTAAAAAAAAAAAAAATCGATGAAATGTTAAATGATGAAATTAGCCGCATTTATTTACTCAAAGGCCAGAGTTCAGGCAGCTGATCAAAACCAAATGTAGAGTAAAACTAAAGGTATGAAACAATGGCAGTTGACTAACAAAAGAGCTCCCCCTCCCCCACATTGCTAATGCAATTCCAGTGGTAGGATCAATGATGGCAATAACTTAAAAGGCCCTGAGCATGTCAACTTTCAGTAGGAAGGCATATTAACACAAAGCTAAAAATTGCAAAGCAGTACCTTCATGTTGGAGTTAAGCATATCTTCAAATTTGTCTGGTTCGATATGAGGTACACCTGTGACAAGGTCCAGTAGAAACCTACCAGTGACATTATCAGATGGTATTTTGCCAGCCTAAGTGAAAAAGGAGAAGTTGAATATATCAATAATAAATGAAAAAAATTAAAAATAATATTCACTGAAATATCTTTAGATTTGCAATCATCTATTAAATGAGATATAAAGTTAGACTAACCCAAACTATTATTTCCTTAAAAAATCCTTAAGCTTTATTAAAATAGGTTAACTCACCAATACATCATCAACAAATTGTATAACATGCAGCAGATTATCTTTCAACCAATGTGAAGAATTCTCAATCTGCCTCAGGTCTGACTTGAGCTGAACAATACGCTTTGGGTTATATTTACCCTTCTGGAGAATCTCAACTAAAATAATAAATCATAGGATTTTATCAATTATTTATAATCAATAAATAAACTAACGTTTAATATACAGTTTAAAAAGATATATATATAAACAGCTGATGAAAAATATCAAAATGGGACACAACTAAATTTTTAATCTGGCTAAAATGTTATTTTGTGCAAATTGTATAACTAATGTTCTGGATAAATAAATTTGCATTGGTCTTTCATTTTATCCCTGTGCCTACTTTTTCTAAAAACTGTTATAAAAGATAAAAATCCAAGTTTGATATCATCACAAATCTTTTTGTTGTGAAGATTTAAAAATTAATTTACCTCCAACTTGTTCAGGATCATAACTGGTTGTCTCCACCTGCACAGGTGTGAACATAGTGCCAGTTGTCTTCCCTGGAACTCCAATGGCAGTGCTGTGAAATAATTTAAAGATTTAGGTTGCTGCAAGTAAATTTTAAATACTGTAATAAATACCTCTTTAACATATAAAATTGATTCCAGATAAAGACAGATAATTAGGTTCTTTTAGAAGGTTTATTTGAGTATAAAGTTTTGTATTTAATGATTATATGGATTAAGGATTATAAATTTCCTGAACTATATTTAATCTATGTGAGCTTTGGCCAGCCTATTGCCAAAATTGTGATGTGCCTGGCTCTCAACCAAATTGAAACAAGTACAACTTTGGGTAAATAGCCATGAGAAATGTACTCATTAGCCAAGTAAGACAATTATCCTCGGCAGGTGAGTAAAAAAACCTCAACCACCTGAGTGGGATGACTGCAGCGAATTTGGTTTTTGAGTAAAAATTGACTTTTCATTACGGTACCAGCACCAGAATCACAAATGAAAAGTTCATTTATCTTTCATTATTAAATAAATAATAACATGTATGCAAAGAAAATAATTGAAATACCTGTGATAAGCCTTGATTCCCATCTTCCCCCCCCTGACAAATGTGTCAACAGTTAGATGGATAGGGCTTTTAACTTCTCTTGAATAGTAATCATGAATGAGTACCGAATGTACTGAGACCTCTGATCCTGTTGAAAACCTGTCAATTAAAAAAAAACAAAACATAACTGAATCTATTGCAAATGTGCAGTCCTTTCCATTGTACAGAACCTCATGATTTAGACAATGAAGAGTAATTTAAAGATAAACAAGAAGCAAACAAAAAACAACATATTTTATACACATAAATATATATTAAAATATCATTGTTGAAATTTTCTAATGATTTAGCTTATAAAAAAAACAACTGAATGTGTGATAATATATTTTTAAAAATTATTTCTTTACCATCCCACAATATTCTCATTGCTGTTAACCTTTCTATGAAGTTCATACATATTACGTGCATACTCAATATCCACTGCAACCTGGAATAACAATAATAATCAGAATGTTACAATATAGACAAAATGACCATTAAAAATTTGTTTAAATGACTGAGAAAAACTTTTTAAAAAATTTGACCCATAAAACTGAAGCTTTCAAATACCTCATCGTCTGATTCATTGTGAGGAACAGCAAAACAGTTTGTTACTTCCACTACACCCTTTTCAACGACCCCTGAAACCACAAAAATAAAAGTTATGGGATTTTAAAAATGTGTTATAAAATGAAAATGTTATCTGAATTTGATTTGCAAACCTGTGCAGAGGACTCCAACAGAGAATGTTGTTTAGCACTCGGTCTGTTGGCGTATTGTTTTCGTGTGATCACCAGATTTTACAAATTTTGTATTAAGACAGTTTCGTAATTTTTTTATGTGCAAAGTGTAATAACCTATGCTAAAATGTCTTCGAAAAAAACAACACAAGAAGATAATCATAAAAGAGAAAAAATAACTGTTGAAATTAAACGTAAAATTATTGAAAAGCGAGAACAAGGTGTGACCGTGGCTATTCGTGCTACAAATTTATTCAATGATAATGCTGCGACACATTTTCGTCAAATTTTGAAGCGTCTGCAAAAACAAATGTCTTTAGACAGTTTTCTAGTTAAAAAGGATTAATTATTTGTCATAAAATCATATTTTTATTTACGTTTTTTGTTTCAAATCTAAATTGTATTCCAAGTTGTTACACTCCTTAACAATTCATAAGTAATTTTATTTGAATAAATGTTAATAAAATTTTTTGAAAAATTAGTATTTTTTCAGCATGGAACGCATTATCGTATTTTACATTGATTTGTATGGGAAAAATTGTTTAGTTTAACGAGTTTTTCGCTTAACGAGTAAGAGTCTGGAACGAATTAAACTCGTTAGGAGTGGTTCCACTGTATATGCCTTCCACAAAAAAATATATAAATGAGGAAAATTAGCATTATTGTACCTTCAACTTTCAAAGTTAAGACCTCAATTTTAAAAAAACCAAGCTGTCTAATCATAGAACATCTTGTCTAAGTTTTAGGTTTTGAGCGGAAATAGAATGTAGATGCTGGGCTATAATTAGCAACAAAATCATAAACAATGAGACTCAATGTAAATAAAAAGTGGAGGTAGCCATTTTGACGATATTCTGTTACCCGGTTTTCGTCATTTCGGACCTTACCGAAGTGCCTACTAAAGAGTGGACCCGGATAGCATCAATTTACTGTACCCTGTTTTTTAAAATTATTTATTTATTTAAACTAGATCTTTTGCATGAAAAAGAATTAAGCTGCCAGCAAGCTCTCCCAAATATTTCATTTGACACCCCCCCCGGCCATTCCCAACAGTCCTAGTAAGCGTCACCTGGTCAAGGGGTGCAGTCCATCCACAAACCCCTATAAACTCTAAAGACAAGAGTGACGCTTCTGAGGCATAGTTAGCTAAGTAGAACCTATATTATTTTAAGGTAATCTACCACTTGAGTGTGGGCCATTTGTTCCGGTTTGAAGGGCTATTTTAACAATTATTCTTATATTAATGTCCGTTAATAGTTCCGCTTCCGTATAAAGTTATTTAGCAGAATTAATTAAAATAATTATTACTGAGCTACCGATATGACAGGAAGAAAAAGTGGAGAGACTACAATAGAGCCGATGCCTGAAGTGCTTGATACTTTCAGATACGCAATGAAGAAGTATGGCGGCTGTCCACACTACTGCCGAATTTATCGCACCCTAATTCAGCACGATAATGTGAGCATGGACACCTGATAAAAATCAGTATGATTATGTGGTGTCTGCAGGGCCTGTGCTGTATGCAGCTACTGAAAGTCAATACGGTACGAGAGGTCTCTTTCTTTACAGGACGTCACCTCAGCATCAAGCAAATTATTATTTTAGTTTACTGAGACTGCTAGTGTTGTGATATGCCACAGTTGCAGATGGCACACGAGGCTGATGTCTGAAATGTCACTATTGGTCCGACTGGTGCAGACTGGTGCAATTTTAAGCGGGAGGAGTGTGAAACCTGGCTGGCTGTGATTGTGAATGCTTCTGAAATTGGGGGGATGCTTAAACTTAAGTGGTAGATTACCTTATTTTATATTAATTACCATTAGTTAGTAAGTAGTATAGTATTAGGCACGGCCGTTGCCATTGGTGACTGATCTATTTACTGCCGTCGGTAACCAGTAAGTTCACTTAGAATTAGAATAAGCCTGAATAAGGCTACTAAACTTGTACTGATGCAGATGGGCCGACAACCGACCAGCTGTTGAATTGGATATGCCAAATTTTTATTTTCTTTATAGATCGGTGTATTAAATTATAATTGCATTATTCACCTAGTAATGTTCCAATAACACGCTTAGCATCTTCATTCCTTCTTTCATAAGCATCAATAACACCAAACAGGACTAATGGGTGGACCTTACACACGAGATTGGAAGCCATTTTAAAAGAATTATCCTACCAAATGATATTCGATACTGCTGCTGGGTTTTAGTCTCGACTATATTTCTAAAAGCTAAGAATGCTTCAGATGGCTGATCAAACCCTCTTGAAGTCCGGAGACACACAGTGAAAAACAAATATAAAATTATTTTTTTTACTTCTCTTTTATTTAACTCTTCAAATTGGAAACAAACGACATTGATTTAAATGTGGAAAAGCATTTAAAAGTAATCAGCGTTTCTTTGGAACATCATGTTCGATTATTTTAACATTCATCGCGTTATGACGATGCCAGCTGTTTAGTACAACGAGACTGGTGGTGCAACTTTAATTAAAACATGAAAGTTAACACAATTTAAATAACAGTTTTGTTTAAAACTGTAAAACTTTTATTAGCCATTAATAAATATGTGTTTAAACAATAAATGAATTGCTAGTTTGTGGTAAATAAATTTTTAATCCGTGTATATCTATCCATTTAATGCGTGATATAAATACATATAGTATAGCAATATTATATATTTTGTATTGCAAAATACATCACCTAGTTAGGAAAAATAAAGGAAAAAGAAATAACAAAAAATAAAATACTAGATAAAGAAGGAAATGCTTTTAAAAATAAATAATATTACTGTTACGGTATTTTACTGATTATTATATTTAAAATACAATGCTATTTTTAAACTGTGTTTAGATTGAAACGAAACTCATTTCATAACCATGAAAGAAAATGTACAGTTTGGTTATTTTGTGTTAAAAAATAAATTATTAGAGTTAAAAAAAACAAATTGCAACTTAAAATCATGCTCTTGAAATGTCTGTCAATTCGGCAATTTAGACCTGTTGTTAGTCTGGATCTGCAGCGTTATTATAAAATAATTTTAACTTCCGGAACATGGTTCTCTTCTGTCCAGTATCCGCTACTCTAGAGGTTTTGAAAGGATATATTCATTTCAAGATCAAAGTATACAATTCACTGAAATTTAAGCGTATTATTAGTTTTGGATGGCATATACACTGTTATATTACTTTCAATTTGCATGTGGTTAACTATAAAATATTACCTGAATATCATATCTGTTATATTACTATTAAATCAAGGCCCCTACATTGAAAATGAAAGTTAGAAAGCTGAAACTGAAAATAATAAATGTTAATTTTTTTATAATGCCTAGCCTAATACACTATGCGCGTAATAGCTACTTAAAATTAGGCTTTATTATGCTTTTAAACTTAGGTGTATCATGATGAGTAGGCCTCTATTTGTACTACCCTTTAAAATGATTAATAATGAAATGAATCAATCATGAGAATGAGTGACATCCACCCCACTTACTATCTAAATCTAAGTATAGGCCGCCTAATAGAAAATTAGGCGGCTAATGTGAAGAGATAGCACCCTGGTTCTGATAGGGTCAAAACCCTGGTTCCAATTGGGTCAAAACCCAGGTTAGGGATAAGTTTAGGGTTCAGGTCGGTTAGGTTGAGCTTAGTGATACGTTAGGACAGCGTTCCCCAAACGGTAGACCCGCACCGGTCCGCAAGCCTTACGTTACCGGTCCAGAGAGCATGTATATTGATGTTTAAATAGAAAGAAAATGTAATTAATAAATCTGGCACCGGTCCCTGGTGCAGTTTCGAAACTTGTCCACCGGTCCGTGAAACTTAAAAGTTTGGGAAACACTGCGTTAGGACATAAGATTGCGGGTCACGGCAACCAAAGTAAAAAAACTTGTTGCCATCTCTTCACATTTACCATTTGGCTACTTATTTTTTTGTTTAGGGGCCATCCATAAATGACATCACAGATGTTAGGGGGTTGCATTTGTGTGATGAGGGGATGGGGTTAAGCATTGTGATTGTGACATAATAAAAAAAGTGAAATATTATTGAAGCAATAGCACTGAATAACACTAAATTAGAGATTTCTTTCAATATATTTTTTTATAGTACAATTATAATTATTTTACTTTGTATATTTAAACTACAATCACTGAGAATGAATACAGGTATGCGAGGTGTGAAAATTATTGACTCTGTTCAAGTTTCAGGACGTCATGTAGGAGGAGAATCAGGGTTTAGGGACATTTGCAGTCTTGAGAATTTATGTCAAAATGTGGATATGAGTGTCATAGAATTAGGGCTACCACTTCAAGTGGTATGGACGGAATGAAAAATGGGTTACCTGGGGGGTTGGATGGAGAAATGATCTTAGTATACCGGTAGTAAAAGTTCTAGCTCAAAGATTCTTAACAGTTTTGCATCACCTCTCTATTTTAAATTATTTAAAATAATCATTAACCCCATAAATTATATTGTAATAAAGAAATAATGTAGTTGTTGTAATTTAATTTCTGTAATTTAGCTTTCTAGAAAAAAATAATAAAATTCACCAAAAGAATTAATACCCAAACTAAATTAACCACAAAAACATTTACTGCTGATAATCAAAATGCATCAAAAACATTTTTTAAAGGCAGCAACAATTAGCAATGGCTTAAAATTTAATTTTCTGGGTATTCAGCACCCCCACTGTAGGGAAATGTTTCTGACACAGGTGCAGATTGGATCTCCATGGGATATGACTTTTTAAGGGTTTGTAAAGAACTGTAGTGAACAGAGTGATTTTTTGAGGGGGGGGGGCGGTTACGAGGAGGGTGCAGAGGTTTGTGACATTATATTTATGGGGCGTCTTAACTTTTTGTGCTGATTGTGGGGTGGGGGTTGGTAAAAAATAGGTAAAATTTGCTTGAGTCATTTATGAATACCCCTTAAACTTGTGCTTAGGCTTAGCTGTAATTAAGCATTAAACCTATAAAGTAGTCTAAAGGGCCAGCCATAAATGATGTCAAGCATCAAGCTGGGCTAGATTTTTTAGGGTTTAAACATTTGCAATGCAGGATTCTAATACTAATTTTGTGTGACTATTGTGTGGGGATAAAAACTGGCAAAAATAGCAATATAGTGTATTTTAGGTGGACCTATAAATACTAGATTTGGGAAAAGAATAATTCATGAAAATAATATTTGATGATTTTAATTAAGACCAAGCTCTGAAATAAGTAATACAGAGTAGGCTTTCAACCTAGGCCTACCCAGTTTTAATTAGTAAAATTTTGATGTTAATGTTTTAAAAAAAAATAAAACTTAATATTTAGGCTTAGGCGAGAATTCATGTTTCTCTGAAATTGTGTTTGAAATTGGTAGATTAAAAGATACTGAAAAATATACCCAAAATATAATAATAATGAAGGAATTTAGCTCTACTTAAAGTAATTTATATTTACAACTAAGACAATTCCCAATAAGAGCTCTACCTTACTTTGTTTGTGATACAAAAAATTAATTTTGAAGGTTAATTTATTCATAATGAATTCCAAAAATAGTTGAATGTGATTGCAACAATACGATTCTTTATTTGAGGATGTCTATTGATAAATTGCATTTAATTGATCTTATCATTTTTATCATGATCTACAATTTGGGTGATGAGATTTATTTTCATACAAAATTAAAGATACGATTTTTTTTTAGAAGCCTTATAACAAAGCAGGAGTTTAAAAAAGAAACAAATGAATTCTAAATTCTGATCAATCCTCTTATTTATTAATGTATTCAGTTAGCTACAAATAAATGATCTGAATAAATATTCAATATAATCAAAATGTTTCAGGATCATTTAACATAACTCTAAAATATGGAAGATTCCGATCAAGATGTGAGTGAGGAGATTGATAGTGACAATGATGTCTGGGCTGGTTTGATACCAGGCCCTGATGAAAGAACGGAGCAGTGCAAAGTTGGCAAGGAAACATTACATTTACCGGAACTCTTTTTGGAAAAGGTTGGTTATCTGAATGAATGGGAAGTCCCAGACACAAATGCACATTTATGAAGTGCTTTTGATTGTCTTCAGGGAGGCTTTAAGTTGAGGCATATCCTACATTGTATCAATGTTTAATTACTCTGTCTAACAGGTGCAAGATGTTTCACTTGTATTTGCAGGCCTTAAAGGGCAATTTAACTGGGCACTTTCTTGAAAATATTAGTATTTGAATGAATATATATATATATATATATATATATATTTATATATATAAAAGTGGGGTTTTTTTTTAGCGGCTAATTCACTGCTATAAAAAATGAATCACTTCACTAAAAGACATGATGTTCGGATGGCTTTTTTTCACTAATGTTTGTGGAATATTTCCGACTAGAATACATTTAACTTTTCGTTCAAGTATCTTCACTGTGTTGATCACTTTGAAGGATTTATTTTGTTTTTATTTGTGAGATTAAGGACTGGAAGGAAAAGTATCAGATGCAATTCATCTGAGATTAATTAGCCAGCACATAACCAGATGCCATCAGGTGAAGAGATTTGACCTTGTTTCATCTTCCACCCAGGCCTGATTGTAATTTATGTTGACTTCCAAGAGAACATTTTCCTGAAAGCTTATTCTAATTTATATATCATTAACAGTAAAGGCAGTGTGATATCATATCATTAACAGTAAAGGCAGTGTGATATATTATCCAATTTGAACCAATTAAATTTTGATTTAGAACATAATACTGGTAACGTCTAAGACTGAAGATATAATTTTGATACAAGTGTTCGCTTTTTTTAAATTTCAGAAACATATTTTTACATCTGTGTTGTCAATGGAAACTTGGGATACAGTTTTAACAGATGAGCAAAAGGAACAGTTAGAGGTAACTTCTTCTTAATTTTATTTTTCATTACTAATTATCAATTGTCTTAAAATGAATAGCTTCTTTATGTATTTAAAACACATTTCTTTCTAGTGTTTGGTTGATGGAAAGCAAATGAATACTTATTGAATTGAGCTTTATTTTTCTTTCAGAGTTTATTACCAAAATTTCCAAATGGTGATGGTGAAGAGAAACGCGAGACGTTAAGGTCAGGATAAAGAGTTGTTTTTTTTCCACTAATGTTACCTGTTTGAATTTATATAAAACATTTTGAAAAGTTTCAATGATTTATTTCACGTCTGAATTGGTTTACTCAATAATTGGACTTTTTAGGGGTGATTTGTAATAGAAATATATTTAAAAAAATAAAAAATGCACCTTGTTCTTATAGTTGCATCTATGGTAAATAAAAAATTAATTGAAACCTGGGTACAAAATGTATAAAATACATTAAATAGTTAGGAATTTATTAATTATAAACATGCAAAGCACCTTGAAAAAGAATAACTGAATTTTGTCCCATAAAATCAGTGTTAAACTTCCCTCACTCATTACCATCCCCTTAGAACCAGCCCCCATTAAGCGCTTATAGAAACCAGTCCAACTAGTTCAGCTGATGAGGTAGTCATCCATCTTTCGTACGTTGAGCTATGAGACTTTTCCATTTAACTGCAGCATTTGTTTATCTTAACATGAAATTGTCCACAACTTATTCTTCTGACCTGACCATTATACACTTCTCCTTCTACCATCAAATGAAGTTGGAGTTGAAGGTTAAGGGATTTAGATTTAAGACCAAAAGTTGTAATACAGCCTTAACAAGTGCTTCAATATTGATTGTAGTAGCTGTAGAGGATGAGGTGGAAGCAATACATTATTTGTATCATTTACATTTATTTGATTCCCAGGCGATTGTTTACTGGTGAAAACTTCAAATTTGGGAACCCTGTTGAAGATTTGCAAAAGAAGCTAAAAGGTAATAAAAGGATTTTTCATTTAATGTATTGTTTTGAACTTAAATTTCGCCTGTTTGTGCACTGCCGGCATTAAAAAAAATTAATTCCTATAGTTCATTATACATAAAATTTAAGACAAATTCTTGATAGCTTTATAAACAACTTCAGTTGCTAAAATGGTGGAGCTTTAGGACAGTTTTCTTATTATCTCAGACCCCAACTTTAAAGCCCATCAAGGGTACTCAGCCTCCACACAGGGGGGGGGGGAATTATCATTACTTTAAATAGCTTTTACAAGGAGGTGTGGTTATCAGTTCTTTTGGATGTCAAGTACCTCCAGTGATACTGAGGGTGGACAATAATGAATTTCAATGTTAAAACATATGATATACTAATTTATAATTAGTGATTTGCATGATTAGTTGTGTCATTCTTTGAAACTTAGGTTTAAAATGTATTTGTAAAAAGGCTTGTACAAATTGAAGTGATCTTTATTTAAAATAGTAAACTTTTTTTTTAAAAATGAAAATATTGTTGAAACATTTACATTTTTTTTTATTGCATGTATGTTTCTTTTAAAAAAAAGCCATTTAAAAAAATTCCAACAATTTGGTAAATAACGTAATCTACATTGTTTATATTTATACCATGAGTGCATTTTTTTGACAATGCTTGTTTATATTTTTTAGAGGGGTACTTGCATCCAGAAATAGCTCGATACAGAAAACAGACTCGACAGTTTCGGCACCGTGATTACAAAATGAGGCAGCAGCGACACTTATCAGATCTGTTAAAACATTTACTTCTCTCCAGACAGGTATCTGGATTTCTCCAATTTGGGATTATGTAAATGAAAAGCACTTATTACCTTAAATTTTCGTTTTACAAAAAAATTGGAGTAAATAAAATGAAAACATATATTGCAATATATAAAAGTTGAAGTAAAAGTAGCTGCTTATCTTTTAATGAAATAAATTTAATGCTCATACATTCTGCAGTTTGTTTAATCTGAAGTTGAGAAATGAGGTGGCCAAAAGATGGCCAGTGGGGTAATGCAAGGAAATTCAATAAATAAATAATTATTAATTATGGAAAAGGGTCAGGTTTAAAAAATAAACGTAAAAAAAGTTGTGAAATGTTTTGTTTAAAAAAAAAAAAAATAGTACATCTCTGTTCTTTTATTCATGCTTCTAATTTTACTTTATGTATCAATGAAAATTGTACAATTATTGGACAAAAAAATATATTCATCATAAGGGTCTCTTTGAACATGCATCAACATTAGCCCCCGGAGAGCCTATTAAGTTTCAGTGTCGACCACCACCTAAGAAGAAAGCATCTGCAGTAGAGCAAATAGTGAAGAAGAAGACAATTAGGTTTGTTTCTGATTTGACTACTCTTTAACATTTATTTAGGTGATAAGTGAAAACACTGTTGATGAACATTTGTCATATTCTCCATTTGTTAAATAATATTGCGTCAATTTTCAGGAATGACTTAACTCTTTCTCTCCGGATCAACGCTCCCATCGTCGATTTTAAATGAGTTTTCTGGCGGATCGACGATGGCATCGCCATTGAATAAAACCCTGTTTATTTCGGTTCTTTTCTTAGCTATTGGTTTTTAGTTATTTTAAATGAAATCTAGAATGATATCCCTTTGAAAAACATCCTGTATTTCTTTATTTGAACGAGTTTTTACATAGAACAGAGTGTTTGAAGTAGTTGTTTTGATCGTCCATTTTATTTTTGTTTACAAACATGCAATCTTGACCTGACCCATCTGGTGATCGATCTAATAAAAGTTGAAATATTACTCTGATGACAATTCAGAACAGTGATTTTATGATTTAAGATGCAGAATTGATTCTGATGAATCATATAATTATAATACTAGTGCTAGTACTGGTAGTACTAGTGACGAAATAATGAAATTTGTAATTCATCAGCTGATGGACAAACAGACCCGTCCCGAGCTAAAGTGCTTTCTAGAAGAGCTAATACTGTTCCTACTATAAATAATGTAGATTCTAAAAGGAAAGCTGCTGGTCTTAGCACTAAAACTGAGTGCAATTTCAGATTTTTACCTTTGAAAAATGTAGGTGTAAATTTGGAGCTTGTAGTGTGACTAGTTAGTCAAATGAGATTGACTGTTTTATTTTACTTTGCTAGACACAGATATTATTCACAAGCTTGAACTCTCAATTAGTGAGTATCCTTCCTAAAGTATTAAAATCAACACTCTAACAAGACTTATTAGAGCAAAACATGTGCCTATGAGCTCCAAAAAGAACAGTGTGCAAACATAGAACAGGACGAACTGTACTGGAATATGTTTGTGCTGGATGTGAGTTAAGTCCGCATATCCATATGGATTGTTTTCAGCCTAACCATAGCTAAACCCAGATGAAAAGATATGACAAATTTATGGTAAATTTTCCATTTACCATAATAAATGTTAGTTCATACAAGGATACGGTTCAAATATAATCTTATAGCAACAGTTGTTTCCATTGGAAAAAGTTTTTTGCTGAAATATTTTGTGTAGTGGTGACAATGGATAATGTTCTCTGGTGTTTAATTTGTTTTATTTTTTTTAAGTTAATCTTTATTATTTGTGAGGCACATATGGATATAGTTCAGAAAAAAAAATTTTTGTTACACTTTGGATTATAAATTTCTCTTTGTGTGACTTGGAATGAGCGTTTTGTGAACAGCTGGTGAGTTTTTTTAAATTTAAAATTTATATTGACCTTAAATGATAATCACATTTATATATTAAAATTTAAGCCCAAGTCTGTATTGATTGCAAAGAACTTACATTCCCCTTTAATTCCATACCAAACTTAACATTTTCTGATGAAAAACAAAAAAGTTATGATGATTTTGAGATAACATAGTAGAGCGTAACAAATTTGCAAAATAGATAATTCCGTCAGAACGTGGAAATTAATTCGGAGAGAAAGAGTTAACCTTCAGAATTTCAGGATATAAGAATAATTTATTGTGGCACTTAAGTTATTTTTATTTCAAATGGTTATAATTTCAGTACGTATCTTAAAAGATATTTTTTATTAATTAAAATTATTATTTTTGTTAAATGGACTATCATTTTCTTTTATTTTAGGATTTTAAAAGAAGTAAGAGAAGAATGTGGGGTACCTGACACATCATCGGAGGAAGAGGATGAAACTACAAGTAAGAGTTGTTTTAGTGTAAAATATTATATAGTTTTCTTTAAAACCAATCTGTTAATTTTAATTTTTTTTTAAAGAATTTTTTTTTTCTAAGTGTCTAATTTCATTTTGATTAGCACCACAATGGTTTTGTGGTAAAATTATTATTTTTTCTTCTATACCTTTTGATGTTCAGATTTACATAAAAATTTGGTGACTACACTCTCGGTTGCAATTATTAATGAAGCATTTTTAAGCAATCGACGCTTCTTTTTCTTTTCTTTTTTGCGTTTATAAATTCCTACAATGATTTCAAGTCTATAAGTGATTAAATTATATCTAATGATTATATTTTAAAATCTTCAAATCCTAAAACTTGATGGTCTTATAAAGGTCCTGTTCAAAGAAGCAGACGTCAGCTATTCAAATCTTTAGGTCCTATCCCATCCCCGGAACCGACTCTCCCTAGTGTTGTATCCACTTTTGCAAGCAAGCCGTCAATGGTTAATGGTGACCTGGGGGCTTTAAATCATTTAGAAACAACCAGTCCTGTTCAAAATCAGATAAACCACAAGAGACCAAGGCCCATAAGTCCTATTGAGGTCACTGAGGAAAGCTACAAACTTATGCTCAAACTTCATAAAAAGAAAAAGTTATTAGATCCAGTAAGTCTTCTTTGTACCTTTTTCTAGAGTATCTTTTATTATTATTAATAGCTATAATAATTTATTTCCACCTTACTAAAGTAGTTTTAGCAACATTGCTATAATAATGTATTTTCATTTTACTAAAGAATCAGAAGTTTTAGCTACATCATGATCAAATATTCTTTAAAGTATTCTCTCTTAGTCTAAATTAAAAGTGGACAAAAAGAGTGTAAAAGAAGATAATCTCTGTCTAATTACAGCTCTTTATTTTAATTGAAATTCAATGTATTTTTTACTTCTGTGTGTTAGGAGTTACCAGAATTAGACACAACCAACATTACACTTCAAGATATACTGGCTCGATGTCAGGCTAACAAGAAAAATTCAAAAATTAATGTTGGTATGTATTTTGTTAAAAATATTTACAAGATACTCACAAACATATTATTGACACTAATTCTTTTATAAATTATTCACAATAAATTTGTTTAAACTTTTTTACTGAAAAAACGATTTTCAGCATCAGCAATCCTGCTTATCATCTATTTTCTTATGTTTAGAAATGCCATTTTTAGCCGGGGATAATGCCCCAGGAAACCCTGCAACCATGAAAAAACGCCTCAAGATGAAAGCCAAGGGGGAGAAAAAGCGGAAGCTAAAAATGAAAGATGTTACAGCAGGAGATGATGATGATGCTGTCCTTACCCCACATCTTACATCATCTGAATTAGACCAGAACTCAAGTTTTCTAGGTGTTGATGAAGAGTCAGAAGAGTAAGTACAAAGTGATCCACCATAGCTTATGGGTCTAAAACATGTTTTATTTAATGACAAATATTGTGTCCATTTATATTTTTTATTATTAATCTTTTAAAGTAGCTTAGTAAAGAAAGAAGAGCATTCCTTAATGTATGTAGTTGTATTGCAATCTTTTTAAAAGTTGTATATCTTCCCCCCTCCAATATTTCCAGGGTCTCCAAAACAGTATTTGGTCCGGCTACAAACTTCTTCTGTTTATTACGTGATATTTTGTCAGAATTCTCTGAAGGAAAAGGTTCTACTCCAAAGGTATTATTTTTAATAAATTACACCATCCAGTGTTGTTTTCTGCCCAAGAAAATGGCCATAGTTATCCATTGTGCATGGTTCATAATTAGTCCTCTTTTGTGACTAAATACTTCACCAACATGAAAGCAAAAGTGTTAATGTATTCTAATTTTGGCCGATGCAGGTAGAGGACCGTGTGAGAGAATGGCTAGACTTGAATGATGAGATCTCAAACCCATGGTTGGCACTGCAAAAAAGCTGGATTGATTTAGTGGTATCTGCACTTAAATTTCTTTCAGGAAATGAGCTAGGTAAGGTTCATTCAGTGCTACAGTGAGTCTTAAACTTTCATCATATGAAGAATTTTAATTCAATTGACATTTGGTTTATTCTTAATAGTAAAATTAGTTAATACATACAATATTACCTCTCAATTTTTCTAATCTTTTTTGCACAATTAAACAATGTCTGTGCACAAAGAAAAAATTTCATTGGTAAAAATATGTTCACTCCACTAATATGAAAAGTTATTTGCTAAGAGCACATGAAGTATAACTCTTTAAAACTAGTAACTTTGTTGTTTGTTATTTTGTTGCTGTCGAGTATGGTTATTCATTAGTAATTGTTCATTCAGTGCTACAGTGAGTCTTAAACTTTCATCATATGAAGAATTTTAATTCAATTGACATTTGGTTTATTCTTAATAGTAAAATTAGTTAATACATACAATATTACCTCTCAATTTTTCTAATCTTTTTTGCACAATTAAACAATGTCTGTGCACAAAGAAAAAATTTCATTGGTAAAAATATGTTCACTCCACTAATATGAAAAGTTATTTGCTAAGAGCACATGAAGTATAACTCTTTAAAACTAGTAACTTTGTTGTTTGTTATTTTGTTGCTGTCGAGTATGGTTATTCATTAGTAATTGTTGGGCACCAAATATTGTGATTTATTGTGCACGGCGTGTCTTGTATAGTATTTTCATAAATGAACAGAGCTTGTGATGTATTTTATGGTAATTGTCACGTTGTGTCTATAGTTTGTCTTTTTTGTTCATGCATTTTCATTGAGCAGTCGATGAGAGTCTGGTGAAAGGTTGTGCTTTATTCTCCTACCTATAGCGTGCTGCATTATATATGTGTTTGATTCATTGTACAGCCTGATAGATATGTTGCTGGATTAAAGTTTACATTGCTAATTTAAAAATGACCTGTGTTCATTTCGGTGTGATTATGACATATGAATGCTTTAAAGAATTTGATGAAAGAAACCAATTGTATACAGTCAATCAATGACAGTACATTTTATGGCAATATCACCTGTAGATAATTGTCAAGTAGACTAAATTTATCCATATATGCACAACTTAGATGGAACATTGCGTATAGCATTTTAATTATTTATTTATTTATCAACAACTTTAGTGTTCTCATGGAAAAAGTATATATATCCTGGTCATGTGATTTTATACATTCTCTTTTTCCACATTTAAACATTTGAGAATGTTCTATGTTATACAATTTTGGATCACAGGATTGAAAGTTGAAAACTTTGTACCTTTTGTGGACTACAAGGAAAGGGCTCAGCAGTGGAAATGGATTGGCGTTGGTCGTGACACAGATCCAGAATTGACATCACTCTTTCGCTACTGGCTGCAGCATAAGGATGATGTCACTGTGGATGGCCTTGACTCAGCTCAAGGTTCTCCACCACCACCCAAAGTGTAAGTTTTAGTCTGATACTGATGATTTACAACTAAATGTCTTACAAAATAATAAACAAAAATATCCAGTGTTATTTTAGGAAATTTTTCATGGATAAAAACATGAATGAGCTTGAATCCACTTATAAATAATAGAAACAAATGCTCTAAACGGATGTAGACAAATGTAATCATAGTAACATATTATTATTTTTCTATTCACAGCAAAACCAATTTTATTGTTAGGCCCACATCCAGTAATGAGAAAGCATTTTTTCGTGAGCAAGAGCGTCGCAGATTTGCGGCCCCTCACAAAGCCTTCACTTTTATGATGCATGGATACGATTCAGTTGTCGGGCCTGTAAAAGGAGTTTACGACAAAGATAGTGGGACAAATAAGGCCAGGGAGCACAATTTGTTGGTTTCTGACCGTCCCCCTTTTGTCACTATTCTTACTCTGGGTGGGTAAAGTTAAGAAAGATCTCAATAGTCATTAAGTTTGTCACACCAAAATATATCAGATAAGTTACATTCTCCTTACATTAGGTTTGCCAATTTTTATTTTCCAAAATTAAAAGTAGCAATGTTTCATATTATCTAGTGCGTGATGCAGCAGCCAGACTTCCCAATGGTGAAGGAACGAGAGGAGACATCTGTGAACTTCTTAAGGATTCTCAATTTCTTGCCCCAGGTGTAACAGAAACTCAGGTAGTTAATTTAATATATTTTATTATTGTTTAAAGCTCAAATTTTTTGCTCAATTACCAATCAATGTCTTAAAAGTCATATTATCCTTAAATAAAATCACTGATTTTGAATTAAGTACTAATCATTGAACAATGTATGTAACCAAGCCCTAGGGTTCTTAAGGCGAAATCTAAAGATTGGCAACTCCTGTGTGAAAGAAAGAGCATATAAAGCCTTTATCCGTCCGATTTTAGATTATGCATCTTCAGTCTGGGACCCATTTACCCAGAAGAGCATTGACAGGTTGGAGGCGGTCCAGCGACGAGCAGCACGCTTTGTCCTAAACCGCTACAGGAATACCTCTAGTGTTGGCAGCATGCTAGAAACACTAGGCTGGTCACCATTGGAGAAACGACGACGACAATCCAGGCTCTCCATGATGTACAAGATAAATAATGGGCTGGTCCACTGTTCCAGTATTAAACAGAAACTCATCCCTCTCCCCCATAGACAGCGACGAGGCCATGACAGGCAATTCAGGCTCATACCAGCAAGAAGCCAGTATAGGAGCTGCTCATTCCTGCCCAAGACAATCAGGGACTGGAACCATCTTTCAAAAGGAAAGGTTGAGGTGACAACACTAGACACATTTGTGTCTATTGACACATTTGTGTCTATTGCCTCAAGCCTTCAAACCCCTAGTGCATGATTTCCTCATCAACACCAGTAACAGAAACATTGCAAATCCTATCTACATGCATAGGAGCCAAAATGATCAATAAATTGATCGTGGGCCCTTAAGATATAGAAGAAGAACAGTTTTTAGTTATACAACTACCAAATACTCTCCGATTCTCTTCTCTTTTTTTAATTTATTAATTTTAAAAAAAATGATCTGTTACCTTTACTCTATGAGCTAAGTTACGCATGACAAATGAATTTTATTTACTTTGGTGGCAATATTCACTTTTAGATACTTGACTGTTTTTGACATTTATATCATATCATTCACAGATTAATGCAGTAGTTAGTGGAGCTCTTGACAGACTTCATTCTGAAAAAGATCCTTGTGTGAAATATGATGTAACTAGAAAATTGTGGATCTATCTTCATCGGAATAGAACAGAAGATGAATTTGGTAAGACCATTGCTTGTATTTGCCATTTGTCATATTTTAAGTCTTTCAGTATGACCTCATACCAGCACTGCTTAGTTCTTGCACCAATGAGAGAGAAATAAAAAATGTTAAAAAACTAATTATAAACATTGTTAAAACTTTATGTAAAACTATTTTGAGAAATCACAAATTAAAAGATTCAAATGATTACATTTTTTCATCCTTTGCTGTGGCATTACACACCGTTTTGAAACATCAGTGTTGTAATTAAATTTAAAAAAAAAAAAAATTGTTGCATGGTAACAGCTTATTTTGCCCACTCATATGCCAGACTGTTATGTTACTATCTACTGTGAAAATATCTGTTCTGTGGCATTTCCATAAAAATGTGATGTACTTTGCAGAGAGAATCCACCAAGCCCAAGCTGCAGCTGTGAAAGCAAAGAAAACTTTATCCAGGCCAAAAACAGCAAAATTGGTGAGTTCATAAACTTTTTTTTAAAATAACAATGCGATGAAGCCATAGAATTCAACAAAAAAAATCTTTATTTTATAGCATTAATTTAGGAAAAGAAAGCTAAAGAAACTTTTAAGTGTTGTTTTATGTCCACCAAGTAATGAACGAAACCGAAATTTAATCTGAACGTAAATAAAGTTATTTGATTACTTTAAACTTAAAATTAAATTGAATTACCAATTGTTTTTTTCAGACCACAACCGATTGAATCAAAACAATTTCAAATTGATATTTTTTTTGTTCATTTAACAGACTAAAGAGCCTGGCCTGCCTGCTCCCCCAGTAACCCAGACAACCCCAACTGCACCGTCACCTGCACCCTTACCTACCAAGCAGAATTTTACCCTATCCACACTTCCCTCTTCAGCAGCAGCAACGAAGCTAACCACCTCAGATACTTTGTCATTGTTGGGTAAAGCTTCCAAATCCCCAGCGTCGCTTGTTCGCACAGCTGTCAACAGCCAGGCTGCCCCCGCCAACCTGAACCCAACGATTGCCCAGATGCAGGCTGCCAGGGCCTCACTGGCCAAATCTGCTGCCACTGTAAGCCAGCTACAAACAATTAAACACCTCACTGGTCACCAGGGCTTAACAACAGCCGTGGCGTCAACAACAAACGTAACCACTTCAGTTTTGACTGTCACGTCTGTAGGTTTGAGTGTAAATTCATCCCTGGCAGCCCAGCTTCTTTATTCGCCCGGTCTGGCACCAACAAGTATCACAGCTGGAAAGCTACAGAAAGCTAATTCATCGCCAGCTACAACCGCCACAACATTCAGTTTAGTGACTACCATGAATGCATCGCAGTCAGCAGCCAATCAGGCTAAATCTCACTCTGTGCCAACAATAAGCATGCTGCAGACTCAGCAAGTTCTCAAACAGCAGCAGCATCACCAGCAAACAGTCTCCCAAAGTGTCCTCAAACAAAACGCTGCACTTGTTGCAGCGGTTGGGCAAACTGTGGCAGCATCTGCCAATTCTAATCCCTTGGGGAAGTTAACCCCTGGAGCTCCCAAACAGACATTTACAATGACTGCTCGGCAAACACCTCCCCCTAATGTGGTGGTCACCAAAAATCAGGCAGCTGTTTCATCTTCTAAAACAGCTGGTATAAAGCAAGCTTCTTTAATTTTGTCTCAGGATGGGATAGCGAATCTCACTTCAGCAACTACCGCAGCCGGAGGAAAGCTGGTGGCATTGACTTCCATGCCTGGTACTCAAAGTTCAGATGGTACTGTTAGGGCACAAATTATGCAACATGCCACAAACCAATCGGGAAATCCTAGGAGTTTGCAACAATCAATTAGACTTCAAAGTATGTGTTACTTGTACATATCATATTTAAAAGTTGTGCACCCAACTGTGAGTGTTGAATGCGTTCTTCTTTTGTCATAGAACACAGACAAACAGTTTTCCAGCACTTCCTTTCATAGGAATTTAACTAAGTTATCTAAATGTATATTTTTTAAAATTTAGATAAAAATGAGAGTTCCAGCACCTATATTCTTACACACAAAAAAGGCACTGCTTAAATGACTTATGAGAATTATATGGACATAATCTTTGGGATGAGTTTGATGCGTTAAGACTATTAAAACTATTTTAATAGATGCCATTTATTGTTCTCTACAATTCATACTGCTCTATTATGATTATTAAACAAAATTATTTTATTTGGTTGTGCATTTCTTATGTGCATTTTTTTTTTTCTTTAATGAGATTTATATTTTTTATTTATTTCTATCATCAATTTTTTCAGGTGGGAGCCTTGTTCAGTCTGTGATGGGAGGAAAACCTATTCATATTGGAGGCAAACCATTTACACAAGCTAAAGGATTGATTCAACTTGCAGGAAAAGGAGGTCAACACATAGGGCTGATCAGGGCACCTCAAGGTCCTCTCTCGACCATCAATCTCATTCCTCATTCAGCTGTCTCCTCTGCCTTATCTTCTGCATCAGGGAAGACTGCTACTGTCCTAGGTAAGTTGGGTTAGCATGTGGCATAGTCTTTCTGATTCCTGAGCAGAGGTTTAGCTGGGGGGGGTTTGTCAGATGTCCCGGGCGCCAGATTAAAATTGAGGGGCCAAAATGGTAATTGATGGTATTTTATTGTTTGGTAATTTATTGATAAAAAAATCATGAGTTTCGGAGTTGAGAAGGGAAAGGGGTGTAAAAATGAATCTTGTCCCCTGGTGGGAAACACTCTAGCTATGCCTATGTTACTATGTTTACATTGTTAAGTTCTTTCCAAGTTATTTCCACACAAGAAAATCTTCAAAAAGTTTTCTTTACAAAATCATGTTTATTGTTGAATTTTAAAATCTCATTCACTGTTTGGTAAATTTGAACCCTATGTGAGGTTATATTGTTAAAATTCCTAAAATTAAAAAGAAAGGATCAGACGCCATGTCGTAAAATAAGCAGACAAATGTTGTGTAATTACACTATTATCACATTTTTTAAAATGCAGCGGTTGTTAGTCCTTCCCCTGTGCCATCTTTACCATCCCTTCTCTCAAGTACTAGTATCACTACAGCTACCACCGCCCTGGGAATGAGCGCCTCTCAGCAGACGGCAGTTCTTGCGGCAGCCGCAGCCTCCTCTAAAGCCACCAACCAGGCCAAGGTGTTAAACCCGACGCAAGCTGGACTTGTGGTCACCCAATTGGCTCAAGGGAATATAACTCTCAGAACAGGTGAAGACTGGATAGGTTTAATCCTGCTTAGTTATTTAGTTGGAATGAAAAAATCAACTTCAGTATCTTCAATCTTCCCTTTTGGTTTGCCAACTATTCAACTATATAAGATATATTTTTGGATCCATTTTGAGTATGTATCTCTTTGTATGTACAGCGCTGTGAGCCCAGCCCTGGGCTGGGGTACCGCACTATATAAAACCACTAATAATAATTAATTTGTTTAATTTGAGATACTTAAAAATGTTCACTTATGAGTATTCATTTTCATCAAACTGAAGAATTGTTAAATGTTATTGATATTAAATTTATAACGATCTTGCTGGCTGCCGTCTATGGCTTGCCTTGTAAAAGTTATTTGGTGGGGTAGGTGAATATACATTGCTGTTCTTTATTTCATAAATGTATTTTATTTTAATGTCATGATTATGTCTCTTTTGAGACAAATTTTATGTACAGCGCAGTGAGCCCAGCCCTAGGCTGGGGTACCGCGCTATGTAAGACCTCTTATTATTATTATTATTACAAGTAACTTCTGAAGATGTCTAGGTACAAAGTAACACATCTTCAAGTTCCCGCCACTAGTTATATCTTCATTTATCTTATATAATAATTACCCAGTGACTTTCTCCACCTCCACCGATGTGGGGATTTGCAGAACCACTGCCAAATGCTTGTCCATCATCTATGAGACTTCATCTGCTTCCTGATCTAAATAGTGTTGTAATGGATATGTCGATACATTATTACCACAATTCCTTTTGAAAATTCAGGCATTTGGGAAACTTGCCCTCACTTTGCAATTGGAAGAACAGAAAATGTTTTTGGGATTAAAATACTGTATGTTATCAGCGTATAACACGCACTTTTTCTCCCTGCAAATAGGGGGCAAATGATGTGTGCGTATTATACGCCAATATAATTTTTCCTGAAATTTCCTTCTTAAAATGGGGTGGGCGTTATACGCCAATAAATACAGTAATTTAACACTGGAGGCATTCTCCCACTAATGTTCTCTCACAACTCCACCAGATACATCTGGAGTACTTTTTGTTATTTCTGTGATTTGTGTTAAGAGTTAGAATGTTATGGACTGTCAATCCCAGTCAGCCTAGGTTAAGCTAAAAATTTATGAAAATAATACTTCACATTTTAGTGAATGTCCAGAGGCTATACTTTGCCCAATCCAGGGGTAGAGTATCCACAATAGAAAAGTATTATTTTTTTTTGTTATTCCATAAATATTGTTCTATTATTCCATATATCTTGAAACAAATTTTGTGTAAATGATCTGTAAAGTGGTGTGACTGTGACTTTTTACAGATATACTTTTGTATAAAATGCCACACTTTCATGTTTCAGAAGCGTAACTTCACACTATTTTAAGTTGTTTTTATGACAATCAACCATGTGTTGTTTTTTTACAATGTTCGTCCCATTTTACAGCTGCTATGTGTTTACGACTACAACTTTTCATTCTGTTCTTCTATTACTCTATACAGCTGGTCCAGGGAACAGTACACAGACCAAAGTGATTCCTGCTGGAGCAGCAGGGCTTGTCCCCACACAGTTTATCCTTCATCATGCCCCTGGAGTTACACAAGCATCTTCTGGTGATTAGACATCTTTAGGAGATATATTTACAGCAATTGAGGATAGTGAATGAAGAAAAATATAATAGATTAGTAATAAGAAAGTTTCTATCCAACCTTTTGTTTTGTATTAGTGTATTTTTTAAATACATATATTTCATAAACAAAGCTCCATTTATCAAGTTAAAACTAAATGCATACATGTTACTGAAGTCAGCAAGAGGCTAGACTGTCTGCACATGTTTGTAAATGAGTAAAAATGTTACACATTTTTTTATGGTTAAGTTTGTCAGTGTAGAGATGCATGCTTTATAAATGAAAGTTCCATTTGTTTTTTTTTTTTCATTAAAGGTTCCTTTATTGTCAGTAATGCTTCAGGTGTTAAGGGAGCACAGAACCTCCAGGTACAAATATGTTCAATGCTAAATTTAATGTGACAAATGTAACTGTGTTCATTTAAATTGGAGAAAGTTGACAGAAAGAATCTATAAAAAATTTTCAAGTACAATATGGTTTGCATCTTTTTAAAAAAAAATCAAATCCTCCTTTCTTTGTACTTAAGTGAATAAATGTTTAGAAAACCACTTAAAGTAAAAGGTTTTAGATCTGCTGAGGGCTAGATAAATAAAAAGATTTGTTTTGCCTGATCCAATCTTAGACCATACAGAGTAATGAACTCTTGCACAATTGTATTTCTAGATGGTGAGAACAGTTTTATCTCAAGGCAGTTTAAAACCTGGTCAAGCAACAATACTTATATCTCAGCCAGCTCTACCACAAGGAGTTGTGTCTTCTACATCAGGTCTCACCACAAGTCAGGTCAGTACATCACAGGTTTTCCTGTTACACTTTCAAACTCTAGGTCTTCAGATTTGGTAGGCTGCTAGAGGCATAGTTTACTGAAATTACTGGGTTTAGAATTAACACAAAAATAGTTACGTGGAGTTTCAATACCAATCCCCACTTTTGGAGAGAGAAAAAAAAACACATCCTTGTGAACAAGTTCAGTAAAGCAAATACAAAGAAAATCTCTTCACCAAAACTACCATTATTTCTAGGAAATCTCTGCTAGGGTAGAACTAAAAAACAACCAAAGTTTGCATGCTGTGTCTCATGGGACAAAATTCAATCACTCTATTAATAATCATAGCATTAAATAACCAATGGAAAAATAAAAAGATGCGTTTATGTATATTGGTGTACAGTAATAATTATACTTTATAGAATTTTTCATTTATTCTCAACACTTTGATTTGTATAAATTGAAAGGTAAAAATAAACTTTTAATCTGTACTAATTTAATCTCTGATTTATGTGCAGGTCGTCCAAGCTGCAAGTAAAACATCTGGTCGTGGTTCACCAAAGGGCAAGCCGGTTTATGCTCGTATCATCACACCGCCTCCAGGGATGAAACTCACCAACATGGCCCAAGTACCAGTGACAGCTGGAAATGTTAACATGCTGCAGACTGTGTTGGTAACTTCTGCAATCCTCAATCCGCCCCCAGCATCGACGACTGCCACAAATAGGGAAGAGGCTGCTGGAGACAAGATGAAGCAGGATGGCTCTGGAGATAGTTGATTGTGTGTGCTTGATAGGCATTTCAATCAAAACAATTCTAACCTGGGCTCAGACGCCCGATAGCTACAGAGAGGTCACAGCTACGGATGACTTTTTGTTTATGACTTGTTTCCGATGCAAAAAGTGCTGGCAACTCTGTAAAATTATTTAAAACAATTTGTACGATGAGAAGATTGTTTTCTGAGTGGACTGTGAAGCATGTGGAAACATCTCTATGACCACTGGCTTAAAAAGACAGTGAGCTTATTTAGCTTTATGTCTTACAGATAAGGGTCACAACCTAAAATACTCTGGCAGCAGGACATCTATGATCCATAACTTCAGGAGTCTTGCTCTTACACAACAAACATTATTAAAGATACATCTTTGGAAATGATCTTCCTAAATTGTCTATTGAAAAGAAAAGAAGAAATTTAACAGCTTTTGGTCATTTAACAACTCTTCCCTGACTAGATTCAAACAGCTCCCATCAGAATTAACATGAAATGTAGGTCACTTTTGTATTGGAGTGACCATTGGACAGACCATGAAAAACTGATCTATGCATGGTATTGTTCCCCGAAGTTATGGATTGAAGAACCCTACAATAGTTTCAGCTTGATTTTGAGAGCTTATAGAAACTCTTAAAAGTAGGGAGTGTGTTTTAAAAACAAGCCTTGATTTCACCAGGCTTTTTCTTCAGGCTTCCTGAAATTAGGGAGGAATTAATTATGAAACAATAGCAAGCAATCTGGACATATGACACCAGTCATACAAAACATGTTCATCAGAACATTTCTCTACAGCCTAAGTGTGGGGTTGATGTCATCCATTAAATTTAATGTAGTCTGTGACATGGAAGAATATAAATTAATGTGCATAAATCATTTTTAATTACATGTAGCATGTTGATAACAGTGTGCAACAACAAAAAATTGATGTGCATGGCTCCAATAGGTGACAGTGCACTGTTGTAGTTGTACTTAGCAAAAACTGTGATAAATTGCCTTCTTAGTGAAACTAAGCCTGATCCACTGGATATGACGTGGAGTTGAATATTTGAACGTTATGTAATAATTGTACTTTATTTCAGTCTCAAGTGCATAATCATTTTATAACCTCACATTGTGCTAGATTCATATTTGTTTTTGCCTTCCCAATAATTTGTTTCTAGTTTCCTATTGTCAAACATTGGTGACTGTATTAGATCAAGATCAAATATTTTCTCATAGACTCACTTTTTATTTGTTCAGGTTTGCTCCAGGCCACAAAACACACAGAAAATAACAAGGAAATAAAAATTAATTCTATAAAATGAGTATAACAGAGTAGGGTTAAACCTGAAAAAAGAAACGCAACAAAACAACGTAAATTAATTCTACACAGTTTTTTAAAAAGTAAATAATGCTCAGAATTTATTAAATATGGTAGAATTATGTTTTTGCATAGATTGTGTCCCTTGGTGATAGGCTTGTTGCTAAAAATAACTGTTCACTGGCCACCAAGTTGCAGAATTTCACTATACTATAATGACATTAATACTTTCTTTATTTTACAATTTTAGATTTCCTTTTAAATATAGAATCTCTTTAAAAAGATTTTTACCTTAATTTCAGTTTGTTCTGTTTCAAAAAAATATAATTATGTTTAGTTTAAGTTAGAATTGCAGCATATCCCCCACACCCATTCGCTTGGTGAGACTAAAAAATACATCCTGATATCAAGAAAAAATGTATGTTAGAAATATATGTTCAGCTTGCATGAAAAATTAAATATTGGATAAACAGAAGCTAAAAGTACAGTTAAGAGCAACATATAGGTCTGTTTTATAGGCTGCATGTTCTCATTATGTAATACTAATAGTGTTCTGTTTATTGTTTTTTATATTGCATTTCGTCAAACAAGTCATTCCACGTGTGCAGTAAATGTACATAATGGGTCATTAAGTTTATCTGTTATATATATTAACAGACATACTTACAATATATTGTTGATTCTTTGTTTTAATTAAGAGGTGAGATGAGTGCATGTGCCAAGTCTAAATTGTACATATGTAAATTAAAGAATAAGAATTGTAATGTTAGTTTTGTATATTACAAATAGAATTATTCTATGCTTTTGGTAAGGACAGATTGTCTTTTTGAAAAAAAAATGACTAATGGAATATATAGAGTGAAAGATTGTATAAAAAAAGTTTCACATAGCTTGCTGGATTGTTGTAATGTTTAGCCTTACTTGTAATAATTTGAACATCTGGTACTATAAATTAATTTTGTGTGTGTGTATATTTTGATTTTTATTAGTAAGAAATGTTTGATTCCAGGGTGATGTGTAACAAAGTAACTAAAGTTGGTGGTTTTTTTTGCATCCATTTAATATTTTTCTATTTTGTAAGAACTGATGTTGAGGAAGATGATCTAAGTACCAGTACACACACCATTCTTGAGGCAGAAGGGAATTATATCTTAATTAGATCTAGATATGTATAATAATAGATTTATCTGAAATGTGTTCAAGGTGAGTGCTAATGTTCACTTTGTTATTAAAAAAATTAACCTTAACAGCTTCATTTGTTTTTCAATTTCATCATTCGCGTTTCCTTGTGTTGGAGTTAATATTCAATTTGAAAAATCACTCCATTCTGTGTTTCAGCTTCAATTATCAGGGATGTTTAAATAGAAGTTAATAACAAAATGTATTTATATCATTGATATATTTATTTGTTTATTGATCTTTTGAGAAGTTTGCTGCAATATTGCCTAAGCAAGTGGTCGCATTTAATTAATCAGTTTATTTTATTTAGTATAACAATGTTAATGTAAAATAATATAACGCATGACAATCTGCTTGGTCATATTGTTTATTGCAACTCAGCAACTTGATTCATTTACAAGAGAACATACTGCAAGTAATCATTTGATGTGAGTCCTGCCTGATAAAGAAGAGTCTACATATAAGAAACCTGACACTACATGCACCTCCCACAAATGGAGCTGAATGTCAACAGTGGTGTTCAGTTTCTCGTGTGTTGTCTTACACATGCAGGCTGAATTAATGCTAAACAACATAGTTCAGCTGGAGTGTAAAGAAGTAATCTTAATATGCATAGTCTTTGTATTAATGTGTTAAATATTTGCCGTCAACCATGTTTTTAGTTAATAATGTAAAAATAAATTGAAATTTAATTTAAATTTTATCCAATAGCACATTTATGAATATGAAAATGCAATCATTGACAATTAATCACACACTATATACAGATGAATGTCATATGAAACATCTCATAGTTACATCAACAATTAGATATTTGAAATTTTATATACACAGCTTTGCTAGAAAAAAATAAATCAGTGCAGGCTTTAACCTTTTTTCAATTCAACAATTTTTTAGATAAATTGAAAAAATATTTTACTGATATGTAATAACAATTAGCGGTTTAAGTTAAATATTTTTTTCTTAATGCAGCTAAATTCCGAAATTCTATTGACAAAGTGTTTTTCTTAACAACATTGGCCCTAGCCATTACTTATGTAATCCAGGCCTATGCAATTACGTGCATACCATCTGATCAAATCAATAGTCCTTAAAAAAAGTACATCAATCTAATATCAACAAAATATACTCAAAACAAAATTGTTCAGAAAATGAATAAAATGTGTGTAAAAGTAAAAAATAGGAAATATTTTAGGCGCTGCCAACCAACAGGCAAACATGCTTATGTTTCAAAATTGAGCATCAATAATGAGGGGGGAAATAATCTTCTTCTCCTCATAATGGTCATGACACAAAAATTACTGTGTAAGAATTGCAAGTTTATAAAGTTGTATTATAAAATTCCTGGGAAAGAAAAGTCAATAGTGCGAGCAGAAGATTCGGTTTGAATTTTTTAAATGTGTTCCTGTTGCCATTTGGTGACACAACAAAATAGAAGACAAATGTCAATAACCATCTTTGTAGGTGTATGGCTTTTTTGCGCGAATACAGACAAATTATTTTTAAAATACACACATTGATTTTTTTTAGATATCCTCACCAATTTCAGGCAATGAAACTAACTAGTCCTGTAATCATCTCCCTCCTCAGTGACATGCTAAAGTGAAGGCAAATGATGAGTTTTTGGGAATAAAATTGCAATCAGAAGAGCAAAAAGGATGACTGTGAGAGACTGTGGGTTAGGTTTAACAGAAGCATTGCAAAAGTCATAATTGCAGGCACACGTATACTGCTTCACGTTATTGAAGTACTCATCAAAGCATGACTCCGACAAGCGGTTATAACAACTGCGGATAATTTCCACTCTTCTCACAGAGCCTTCTGAAAATATATTAAATGCATTCAAAATGTGAAAGTAATTTATTATTTAAAAAAAGAGAAGATATTCTTTTTTTTTCTTTCTTTTTTCCTTTGTAAAACCCTTGATGGTTGAAACAAAGTAGTAAGACCATTGGTAATAAACTATTTTTAAAAATTAAGATATAAAAATCCTAATTAACAGGGTTTGGGGTTAAGCTGTTTTTAAATGTTAAATCATGCAAAAATTCTATTTAAGGGTTTATTGTTTATATTTTGAGATTAACTTGTAAAAGGTTTCTTTTTAAATTGTTTTATTTTCACTTTTTTATAAGTACAGAATAAGCCTATAGAAAATGTAGAGTTAATTGGTCATATTTTTTATGAAAGAATTCCACCACAGGAAGAAGGAGCGGTTTGTGTTTGTGATTTTTTTTTAATGAATGTATATAAATCCATAGATTTTGTCAGTGACAGTACCATTAAACTAATTAGAAACAATTTGTGTAAATAAAAAAATATATGTTCAGCTTTAAGGATGATTTTACAAAATACAAATGTCAACGTTTCGGCAAATGCCTTCATCTGTAAATAAATACAACATTTGAATAAGTAGAAACTAAAATTACATAATATATTATATCCTACCTCAAAAATTGAAAAGAATAAGAGTGGGCACAAACCCAGACAAAAAATTTACTTTAAAGCTTTATCGTAGTCCAACACTCTTATGATTTGTATCATTAAAGAATAACTAAAACAGCCAAAAGTTTTAAAAAATAGGTTTAGATATGGTGGGGTCACAAATAGTTATATGTAAAAATCCTGTATTCTGATATTTCTTGGTAAATCTAGACATTTCAAGAAATTTTTCTCTCTCCCAAAACCAACCTTTTTCCAACAGATTGCATAAGGTAATCTTGTCAGAGTGAATTTTTGATTACTTACCAACTCTTGTTGCCCTGCGCTTTATACAGCTTCCACCATCACATTGCATTCTCAGTTTACTGTCACTCGTAGAAATGCGAAAATCATCTCCACAGGCGTCATTATTTATAGAATTACACACAAAACAGTAGATACCACCACCTGCAAAATAAAGTCAAGAAAAAAAATTAGCTAGAAGTGGAAATATACTTTATTATTAAAATTCATTACTAATAAATTTTTAAAAAAGCTAATGAAAATAAAAGTTGGAAAGTTATAATAAATATAAACATAACTGAAAGAATTTTAATAATAAATGGAGAAAAAAAAAAGGAGATGTGAGTTTATGGCGTCAAACTATTAAAATTTAAATCCATAGGTCTCAATAGTCAATGTGTCAATATGATATTTTATTATTAGGAATATAATTATAGTGTGCATAAGTCAAAATAAAAATTAAATGGCCTATGACTATGATTGAGGCTTATGAGTAAGACTTAAGTGATAGTTACCTATGATATGCATTATCACTATGCATCTAGTAGACATATAACTATTATTATTATAATTAATATTAATAAAAGGATTGAAGGCTGATTCCTTTTAACTTATAGTAAGTCACACAATTACTGACAATATTTCAAAATTGATGGCACAAGTCTACTAACTACTAATACTTAGCTACTAGTTTGTTTAGATAATTAATAGTATACAATTAGACTCTTAGTTGTACAAGTACTTACAACCGTCAAGGGCGCATAAGATAACAATTACAAATAGCCACAATTGCGTTGGTCCGTTCTTCACTGAATTGGTCATCCACATTATGTCGCATAAGCCTGGTTAAGCAATGTGATATTTATGTTATAGTCTTAACAGTAGCAGAGTTTACTCTGTCACAACTCTTCAATTTTCGTTTTTATAATGATATAATGTCTATGACGACTATGATCTTACTCTTCTTATAGCTTGGCACAAACAACTGTATGAAATAAAACTACTGAACTGTTTGTTGTGTATTCATATTCATATGTAGAGGCAAGGATTATTAAAATTAGGCCTCATAATTTTTTACCTGGTCCTAACCTACAAATAAATAACACTATTAATAAAAATGGGCCTATTACATGGCCAATTTGATGTTTACTTCCGCCATCAACAGTGGAAATAACTGTGCTGCAAATTTACTAAACTAGTACCAAGTACACACGATGATTTTGCTTGGGGACCGTTGGATAAGCGTCTCCCCCTGTCACACGGGGCGCACCTGTGCTTCATAGTTCATTGCTCGACATTCGGTGTTGTATAGAAATAATGCTCCATGCAAAAATTTTTACTGTGGCGTTAATTTTATATATATTCATGAACAGACTCATTCGTTATTTTTAAATATTTTTTTCTAAAATATACCAATATGCATGCATTCACTGTTTCGAGATCTCATGTTTCCTTTCACCTGGCTGGAGATGGACCACTGTTGTGGTGTTTTTCGGTTGTTTTCCCGGTAAATCTTTACATGCCAATTAACAGCCTTGATATTGTTTTATCAATGGAAGTCAAACAATCCATGTCGTGCGTCTGGATTTAACGCTGAAAGTGAGAGATAGATAGAGAGAGAGAGAGAGAGAGATAGAGAGGGGAGAGAGAGAGGAGAGAGAGAGGAGAGAGAAAAGTTGAAACGGTGTTGCATTTAGAGAATATGCGGTTGGACCTCCTTTAAATTTATTCATACTTTAATACAGTACAGACACTACAGTATTTAGCGGCCAATTTAGCCCAGCAGGGTTCGGCAACCTTGTGCCCACAAACATCTTATAAGACGTATTTTTAGTAATTTAATATAGTTTTCCATTGAAAATCGCGCTTGGTGCCACGTCTGGCGCGTTGCCGTAGGATGTCGACCCCTGCAAGACCATACAGAGTACAAACGTCAACGACGTGAAAGTGGTAAGTGAGTCAGTTTAGGAAACTGATGAAGCGTCACGTGCTGGGGACCATCCTAGCCACCTGACGGAACTTGATGAGCAAGCATGTACGTCGAGCATTTTTTAAAGTCACTTTCTGAATAACCAGAAGCTTAGCGGGGGGGGGGGGGGACAGATGTCCCCGGGCCCCAGCTAGAAAGGGGCGCCAAAATGGGCTTTGATATTTTTTTATTGATGAGAAAAATGGGTTTGAGAGTTGAAAAAAAAAAAAAAAGGGGCGCTTTAAAATGAAAATTTTCC
>CAXITT010000365.1:493362-528967 GCA_964033795.1 Lymnaea stagnalis | reverse complement strand
ATATATATATATATATATATATATATATATATATATATATATATATATATATATATATATATAAAGGTTATTTTGTCAATATATCTTTGTTTTAGTTTTACTATTACTGAACAAATGTGCGGTCAGTCTAATGTTTGTGTGTGTCGAGGGGATTGTTGTTGTGAGTCCGTGGGGTGGTTGATGATGTGGGATTGCTTGTTGCATCGACTGTCCGGCTGCCACCTCTAAACAACACGGCTCTTAACCTACAGCGACGAATGCCGTGTAGATGGAATGTTTGCGTTAACAGTGCAGCTGATGACAGTGACCTCCCACGAGATGTAGGCTGCATGATTGCTTAATGTTGGTCATTGGGAACAATTAGTCTACCCTACAAGCAGTTCTCGTGCAAAGACTGTCTGAGACCAATCATTAGAAGCTCATTATTTCCGACATTTGCAATTTTTTTGTCACATTTTTCTTAGAAAAAAAAATTGGAGAAAGGGGGTCGGGGGGCGCTGGGGTGTAACCAAGATATCTGAGTTTTAGTACGATACATGACATATTTTCATTATTATCCACAGCCCAGACTATAGTCGCTAGAGAAATTCAAGGTCACGTTGTTGGGGGTTTAAATACAGTTACATAATTGTAACATCGTGATAAAACCCAGTCCCGTCTTAAGTACCGAAATTCATGATTGGTATTAATAAGCCACGTGAATCTTGGATGAGTTTTACTCTATGATCAATAAACACTAAACGGAAACGTAATGATGTTATAACAATACTGGGAGTCTCAAACCAGGCCGGCACAACTCAAAATTTAAGGCGAGCCGTAATACTTTATGAAAAACTTGTGTGGGCCGAAATATAATAGGAATGGGGGGGGGGAGCTATTAAGAAAATGATAATAATAAAGAAGATTTCCTTACTTCGCGGTCCGCCAAGTGGGTCGCGGGGTGTATGTTGTGCACGCCTGGTAGAAACAAATTAGTTACTGTTGTTGACCACAGTATCGTTAAAAAAAAAAAAAACAATTCAAAAACAACGCTTGACTGTAAACGACATAAAAAAAAAGATTTCGACACCCTATCCCAACAAAACAACGAAACAATCCAGCAACAATCGATTGTCATATTCTCATATATACATTTTAAATCCCTGAAATTTTATTTTAAATCCTTCAATGAATACACCTACATAGGCATCCCCCACCCCTTTTTTGTCTCTATCTCTAGGCAAATAAAAAACCAACCCAAAATGACATTTAAAAGCACTTTGCGATGAGCCCTATGTGCACAGTGTGAGATCCAACGCACAAATACAACAAGGGTCAGTGACGTGTTCATTTACCAATGCCATCGCTCAGCACTAATAAATTACTATAGCACACACGAGTGGATGTCGGCAATGCTAAAAACTAAAATGGAAGAACTGCCAAGCGACAGTCCATACGTGAGTCAGAAGCAATGGTCTCGGAGAGCTGCAGCTGACGACAACTTGTCCAAGATCCAGTGTTTGTCCGTCAATGGGAACATCTCCACGATCTCACTGTGTGAACTCTCCATACGTAAGTCAAGCTTTTTTTTAAAAAAAATCCTTATACTTATATGTTAACCCCGCTTTTGTTCGTGTGTTTTTTTTTCTGGCTGGGTGTGTGGCAAAGATCTTCGGAAGGCTAAATTGATCCACTTCCCGTCAACTTATCAAGCTGAAATTTGGCTCATAGACTCGTTGCCGACGACAATACATTCTTTCAAATTTTCAGTAACTTTAGACTCGTTGCCCATGACAATACATTCTTTCAAATTTTCAGCAACCCAAACCAAAAAAAAAAAATAAGTTCTTCCCATTTCTCAAGGGGAAGATAAAGGAACTTTTATGCTAATAATTTCATGAAATAATCTTCCCAATACCTGCGCTAAAAGAGATTCTTTAAAAAAAAATAGATACTCGCAAGTGCATTTGGTGCGTAATATTTTCTCTTCTTTTTTTTTCTGAAATAGTTGGTGAAATAAATCTTCGATGTAAAAGTTGATGGGAAATTAGAATATTAATATAGAATTTAAAATGATAAAAAATGCATGAAAATTATTTATACGAAAACTTTATTTTAAAGAGATTTTATATTGCACGTCAGTCGTAGGATTGATCCGATTATAAAAATACATAATTCTCTATATGTAACAATTAATCTCACTAACGCTAAGGTTCAAAAGCGCGAAAAATAAAATTCCCAATAGCTGAGATTAAAAAGACTCGTAAAAATACCGCAAGTGCGTTTTAGGCATAATATTTTCTTTGGTTATACGAAAATAGTTGGCGTTATAAATATGCGGTGTAAAAGGGAGTGGGACATTAGAATATTAATATAGCTGACGAGGAAGGCTCACTGTTTGAGCACAATCCTCAGAGAATTGTGCTCACTGTTTGAGCACAATCCTCAGAGAATTAACGCACCGCTTTAGTAACATACTAAAAAAGGCATGGACCCACTGGGCACTGGCCCAGGGCCTCACGCTTCTAAGGGGCCTCAAGCGTCTAGGACACGCACTCTTTTAGAGGTATCATACTTTACATATTTTTAATGACTTTGAAAGATTTTGGCAATGTGTTTTAAAAGTCAGTAGAAAAACGTTTCCTAATTGTAATTTAGGATATTATCGGCACATTCTAAAAATTAATATTATAAATGCGAATCACAAGTTGGCCATTTCTTTTAAAGGGAAATAACTCTTGTCAACAAGTTTCATTTCTTCCAGATATGGATCGAAAAAAATTAAGTTAGAATTTTTGTTTACACTCATGTTGGACTCGAGGCCAAGGTGTTAGTCCCGAGAGGTAATAACCCTATCTTGGCCGTACTGAGTAGTGATTTTAGCGGAGAAAAGCAGTGCCGTGTTTAGGCATGGGAACAATGCGCACTTTCCCGGGGTCTCATCATACCTCTAGGTGGTCTCATGCTCGAGGAGGCCCTCAAGCCTCCAGTCTAGGCCTTGAGGGCCTCGGCTCTTTGGGTCATCACCCCTCTAGACTCTAGGGAACCTCACGCCTCTAGGGAACCTCAGGCCTCTAGGGCTGCCAATATTATTAGAGAATATTGACATATTTCAAAGAGTCTTACAAAAGGCACCAAAATGTCCAAACGTTCATTATTTAGTAATTTAAATGAAGAATGTTATAGGAGTTAGAAATTCCAAATAAACTTATTATTAAGTTACTGAATTTGTTTGGAAATTTATGCTGTCTCATTTTCCCTCAGATAAATCACATTAATAAATATATGACTTTTTTGTTAATATTTCTATTCTTTTTTCTTTTAAATAAATTGTTTTAACTAGCCATACACAAGTCTACAAAACAGCATTTTTCTCATTTTTTAAACTGTAAATTTTGGGAAAACCTACTTAAGTTTTACATTAGATCCAAAATGATAATTATTAAAATAACATACTTATAGATTGATTTTGTCATTTTTTTTTCTTTTATAAGACAAAACAATCTATAAGTATATTACTTACTTACTTACTTGGATGCGGCTATTCGGACCCGTTGAGAGTTTTGGTTTATTAAAAAATATTTAAAAATTATTGTAGGGTTTGTAATACAAAATGGAACCGGATAAGCATCGCCGCTATTCTGACCCAGGTCCCATTAAACTCAATGCTATTCGGATTTCATTTGTGGTAGTTTATTTTAGTTAAACTGAAGAATTAAGTTTACAAACATATAGTCAATTCAATTATCTTTCATTTGATACCAAATTTTATCTTACAACCTAACAATAATATTTTATTTTAAATTTTAATCCCAAGCTCTCACTTCGCGTACCCGGGTTCAAATAGCCACTTCGTACTTACTAATGCCTTTCTACCTCATCTGGATCATAGGCCATCTACAAGAACTTTCCACTCATCACATCCTGTGCTTTCCTTTCCAATGTCTTCCAGGTGTATCCCATATTTTGCGTGTCAGCCTCTAGTTCGCGTCTCTGTGTATTCTTAGGCCTTCCTCTCTTTCTTTTTCCCAATGGGTTCCATGTTAGGCATTGTCTGGTGATGCTATCTGTGGGTTTTCAGAGCGTATGCCCTATCCATCTCAACCTTTTCTTTATGATATCTTCATCAATGGGCACCTGGTGTGTCCTTTCTAGTAGATCTTTGTTATTGATAGTATTTGGCCATTTGATTTTCAGGATCTTTCTAAGGCATGTGTTTATGAATGTCTGCACTTTCTGCTTAAGGCTCGCTGTTGTTTTCCAAGTTTCTGCACCATAAAGTAGGACTGTTTTGACATTTGTATTAAAGATTCTGACTTTGGTTTGTAGTTTTAGCTCCTTCGACTTTCATATTTTCTTTAATAATACAAATGCTGATCTAGCTTTTCCAATTCTAGCCCTTACGTCTACATCGGTTCCGCCATTTGTGTCTATGGTGCTGCCTAGGTATGTGAAGGACTCCACTTCTTCCAGTGCCATTCCTGCCAGATAGATATGCTCATGGTTCGATGGGTTTACCTTCATGATTTTTGTCTTGCTTTTATTTAAATTGAGACCAAGCTGTGCTGAATGGTGGCTATGGTATCCCATTCCTCTTTTAGTCTGTGGATTTTTTCATTATCCAGTCAAAGGCAATGATTAATAGCAATGGGGAAAAGAGGCATGCTTGTCTGACTCCTGTTTCGACTGTAAAGGAATCTGTGCGTCTATCTTCGTGGACCACCCTGCATGCCATTTGTTCATAAGAGCTCTGAATGATCCTGACTAGTTTCCCTGGTACTCCATAGTTTCGAAGAAGTTTCCACAAGGTTTGTCGGTCCAGGCTATCAAAGGCCTTTTCGTAGTCTATAAAATTTATATATAGGGAGGAGTTCCATTCGATAGACTGTTCTACAATGATTCTCAGTGTTGCTATTTGATCTGTGCATGATCTGTTTTGGCGGAAGCCAGCCTGTTGATCTCGTAGCTGCATGTCGACCTGGTCTTTCATTCTGTTCAAAATAATTCTGTTAAAGACCTTTCCTGGTACAGACAGCAGTGTGATTTCTCTATAATTTGTACAGTAGCTGAGATCCCCTTTCATTGGGATCTTGATGAGGTATCCTTCTTTCTAATCTTTTGGAACTCCCTCTCCTTCCCATATCTTTTCAAACAGAGGGTGCAGCATGTTGACTATTGTATCTATATCAACTCTCATCATCTCTGCTGTGATGTTGTCCGGTCCCGGGGATTTCCCTAGTTTGAGCTGCTTGATGGCCAGAGCTATTTCTTCCTTATTTGGTGCACCTTCTTCTATTTGTAGGTCTTCATTTGCTGGTTGTATGTCTGGTGCGTCTGTGGGTGGGGGTCTGTTTAATAGTTCCTTAAAGTATTCCATCCATCTTTTTTGTTGCTCTTTCCTTTCTGTTATAGATCTACCTTCTCTATCGTTAACAGGTCTCTCCGGCCTTTTGCATCTCCCTGACAGTTTTCTTGTTATGTCGTAGAGCTCTTTCAAGTTGCCCTTCCTGGCTGCTTCTTCTGCTTTCGATGCTAGGCCATCTATGAAGGCATTTTTATCTTTTTAATGCTTTTTTACCTTTTGGTTTGCTTCTTTATCTCTCTCTTGCGCTTTCGTTTACTCCGCCCTGGCGCGGCTGCTGTTAACTAGATTTTTCATTTCTTTTCTCTCTTTTTTTTTTTTTTTTTTTTTTTCTTTTTTTTTTTTGTTGTTTTTTTTTTTTTTTTTTTTTTTTTTTTTTTTTTTTTTTTTTTTTTTTTTTTGTTTTTTTTTTTTTGTTTTTTTTTTTTTTTTTTTAGATATATATCTAAGTGGGGCAAATGGATTTCAGAATGTGGATATGGAGGTGGACAAAATAAAGGCGTAGCTACCAATCCTGAAATTTATCTTGGATGTGATTGGGGGAGGAGGGGGTGTCTTGGCGGGGCATAGAATAGAAAGCATGTATACAATAAACTTTCTTTTATAGAGACAATTACAGTATTTACAGTCGTCGAAAGGGAGTACATGTTATTTTTTAAAGTTTTTCATTTAAAAATTAAATAAATCTTATATATTGTTAAAAGCTTAAAAAGTATATAACTATTTACACTCATTATTTTTTTTTAAAATAATGTAATGACCAGTCAGTTTTTAATATTAAAATTTTAATATTGAAAATATTATTGTTAAAGTCAGTTAATCTACCCCCCCCCCCCGTCAGCAATTGTCAAATATTTCCAAACCCCCTCCCTCCCCCCTATTTTGTTGACATAATTAATGAACGCCCTCTATATAGTTTTAAAAATTGACCACGTCACTGGGTTTTTTTTCAGTTGTGCAAGTTATCTTAGGCTTAAAATATTTAACAAAATTTTTAGATAAATGCATTTCTTTTTGTGTGTGTATGTGGAAAATCTAGAGGTTTGAGATGCACGGAAAACTGGAAAATTAGTTGGCAACAAGCAGCCCTAGCTATACACTGGGCTAAGCAGTGCCAGATTACGACCGGCGGAGACTTCTAATGATTATTTTTCAGAGAGAGGAACTAAGAAAATATTTGACGAGAACAAGACATCTAAACATTAAACTATAGTTATCCATTTATCACNATGCTGTCATCAAAAGATGCTGTCATCAAAAGATGCTGTCTCTAAAAAAAGAAAATCAACCCTTTCACCAGGAACGTCATTTGAGATTTTTTTTTCGGTTGCAAAACCAAAACTTGAACGGCTTATTCAGTTAATTAATACTGGATGGGCCACAGTACATATCAATAAAAATAAAACCTGAAGATTCATGATGGGGGGGGGGGAGGAGGGGGTCATACCGAAATGACGTCCCTGCCTTTAACATTGACGTTTACCGAATAGAAGAAACGTTTTAGACGTGTTGTTTCCCTAATTTTTCTTTTTCTGATCCTGATTCTAAAACCAACATGGAGATGCCCAAGATCAATGTGCATGATTGCCTCACAAAGTGGCACTGGAAATCAGTGAAATTTCCTCATCAACACCAGTAACAGAAACATTGCAAATCCCATCTACATACATAGGAGCCAAAATGATCAATAAATTGATCGTGGGCCCTTAAGAATTAGGAGAAGAAGAAGAGAAGAAGAATGTTCCCTCTAATTTTTTTGAGGTTATGTGCGCAAAAATATAGTGTGTGTGGTGCAACATTTTAAAGATGGTGGGCATTTTTGCGCGCGTGATAAAGCAAAATCTAAAAATTAAATTGGTTTAATTGTATTCAAAGTAAATGGATTTGGAAATTACGAGTTAATAAAGTTAATAATATTCGGACAGCATCGCAATTAAGTTTTTGTGATTTGCGTCAGTAAATTTTGGGGAAAAAAATAATTTAAAAAAATTAATTTGTTTTTATATCAGACAATTTTACTTTTAGGGCTAAAATTTGAGTAATGGCAAAGTATATTAGTTTTCACAATAATCTTTATTTAAAGCCTCATTTGCATTAAAATTAAATTAATTCTTATTTAGCAGTAAGAAAAAATAATCGAAGTTATCTAATTAGTGCGAACGGAGTCGGACTAGTAAAAGTACCTTTTCACTGAAATAAAACTCCACTATTTCTATTAAAAATAAGTGGATAAAATATTGTTTAATTAATTTTTTGAAATCAAATTATATAATCACAGTATTTGAGGGGTTGGGAGCTTACAAAGATCCGGTGTTCGTAAATTATTATATTATGAATGTCCTCTAACCAACGATCCGATCCGAGCGTTGCATTGCAGTAGTGTAAGAAGTACTCGATAATACTTATAACATGTAAACATGGCAGATCTGGTAGGCATGGTTAATACTACGACACCGGTGTCAAAAGCTCACATTATTATTAGTTTTAAAATATACATAAATCTTTTTAAATTTACCTTTATATGTATGGCTAAATAGGGGGTAGGGCCTAGGGCGGGTATGGTCGGTAGACTAATTTAAAGTTAATAATATCTATTCTGAAACTTACTCTTTTTTCATTTTTGTTTGTTGTGACTTTTTTTTTATAACTCATTGCAGATTGCAAATAAGTTATTGACCTATTAGGCTATTGAATTTCACTTACATAAGTTGTTTTGGCATGAATTGTGATTAACCAAGATCAATGCCCGAGATCCCTAACTGGCCTAAGCCTACTAAGCATAATTCGATGCATTGCAAAGGTAGCAACCTAACTTTATAATCTGTGTGCCGATTTGAGTAGGGCCTATCCCTCAGCTGCTAAGTCTAGTCTAAGAGGGGTCATACAATAAAAATGTGATAACTCGCATCTATAAGGGAGGAGCACAAAATGATGATGTATTATATTACATGGCATGGGACTGGGAATCTAAGGAATCTAAATTGCATAAGGTAAATTTTCGGTCACCGGTGCCGGTATAGGTTGTCACTGTTGTCTCACCCTAACTGCCCTAAGCACATTGACGTCACTTTGGGCTGGGGAATCCCAACTATGGACCTCGAGTGAATAGACCTAATAATTGTAGGACCCAATCGATGTGTGTGATAGCATTCTCATGTCATAAACAATATGGTTAATATGAAGTATATTAAAATGAAATTTTCCATTAATTAATTTGTATTAAAATTCAACTTACAATTTACTTGAAAGAAAGGAAAAAAGAAACATATCCTTGCTGATAACCCAAGACCCAACACTGGTGAAAAAAAAAGACACATGCCAAAAGTGCTGTATTTTGATTAGGTGAATTTCGAAACACCAATGTGTTAAAACTTCGGTAACAAACGGGAGATCACTGCTTAAATTGCATTTGTAATTATCTTTTAGGGAATGGGGAGGAAAGACCCCAATCCCCTCCGTCTACTTTAAATACCTAAATAAGAAACAAAGAAATCTAATGAGAACCCCTCCCCCAATTTAAAAAATATAAAATAAGAAAACAAAAACTTGCATTATGTGAATACAAACATTGAAATCTTTTTAGCATGATGCTCTAGATGGAAGTTAACCTGGGGGAACCTTCGTGACCTGTATACCGTGGAACACTTGCAGGCATTACTGCTAACCCAAAATCTACCAATGCATAACCAGGGGGCAGGGGTCAAAAACTGTCCAAATAGTGAAACATCATTTATTGATTTCCCCCCAAGACCTAATAATGAGCTGCGTCTGTCCCCCTTTTTGTGCATAGTCTCAGCTGCAGGACCTGTCATTAACCAAATCTAAATGCCAAGATCTCTATTTATTATATAAGATTGCAATCTTATAACAATAGCATGTTGTCAGCTGAAACAAGACAGTTTGAAATTAAACTCCTGACTAGTGGAAACACAGTTAGGCCTATATTATAATATATTATAGTCTAGTTTATGCACATAGGGCCCATTTTTAAAATTCAAATCAGATTGGCACCTTGATAATATGAAAGATAGACTTACTTTTTTGAATTTGCAATGGAAATCATTTTTCTAGCAGAGTTGTGAATTTTTTTGGCCTCGTCCTTAGTCCATATAAGTCATTCATTTTTTTTATTCTAATAAAATCACTCACATATTATAACATTTTTTGCAGAAGAAAAACGTTTCATTCAATACTGGCATGGCCAGAATGGGGGACCTAGGAAAACGCAAAGTTAAAGTTTTAGATGAAAGTACAGATAATAATGTATCATTTTTCCAGGTAAGAACGGGTGAGAGAAGTAAGTCTGTCAGTAAGTGAGCGACACAGAATAACATGTCATCATGTAGTCAAGTTAGCTTGTTAAAGAGTCTGCTCTTTGAATTTTTTTTTTTGGGCTTATAGCCATTAATTATCCTAGTGTGATACAGATCTTCAAACATCGGTGTCAGAGAATTGCTTGTCATCTCATTCTGTACTTGGGAAACATTTTATTTGCCTGGAGTTAAGCAAAGATAAGAGATCCGACCTGGATCATTTGAATGCCTTTTGTTTTCTTTTTATTACGTTAAATCAGTAATCATTTTTATATTTAAGAAAGCAGAACAAGTGCCTGAAGCAAGTGATGATTCAGATGAAGGGTCCAGTTTTTCTGATGATGAAGGAGAAGACAGCAGCAGTCAGGATGAAGAATATGTTGATGAGGATGATAGTGAAGATGATGATAGTGAAGATGACAGTGATAGTGATGAGGAGAAAAACGATGATCAGATTGAAGAGGTTTTAGATACTGTGACTCAAAATGATGAGTATGAGTATGATTCCTCAGATGAAGAGGTAATTTAACAATTTGCTTAAAGCAGATGAATCTAAATTTATATTTTGTCATAATCTTGAAAATAATAGCATGTTTAAAGTATTTTCTATGGCAAACTCAAAATTTTATGCAGCCATTTCTGATGATAAAACTCTTCCATTTATATGAATAATTTCTTTCACCTCCAAGATAATAAAATATTATTTTATTCTTCCATTTTGTTGATAGCCTTTTGTAGAAAAGGAATGTGATGATAAATAATTCAAGTCGTCTAATATACATTTAAAATGTAACTATCCGCTCAGGATGTGCGCAACACTATTGGCAATATTCCTGTAGAATGGTATGACGATTATGAACACATTGGCTATGATGTAGAGGGCAGAAAGCTGATCAAACCCAATCATGGAGATGCCCTGGATGAATTTCTACAAAAAGCAGATGATCCCAACTATTGGTAGATAATAACATTTTACTGCTTGCTTTTCACAATTATGTTCAAACAAGGGAAAGTAAATCTGGCTAATGTTTAAGCTAATTTTTTGAAGAAGTAATTCTCCTTTTTTATCGGTCTATTTATCTTTGGTATAAAATTCTGGTAGATTCACAAAACTGTATTTAGAAATGGAGCTGACTTTTACAATTTACAATCTTAACTTTCTTTTTTAAATGTTTTAAAATGCAAAAAAAAATTTAAGTGCAAGTTGTAAAAAATTACAGATTGAGAGAAAAACTCATCAGTTCGGGGAAACAGAAATATTGCTTATAACTTTGAACTAACTGGGCTTTAAAATATCAATACTCTCACCATTTGTCAGGCGCACAGTCAAGAACAAACTGACAGGACAAAAAGTTGTTCTCAGTGAGTCAGATGTGAGAGCGATACAAAGAATACAAGCATCAACACACCCAGATGGCTCCGAAGGATTGTACGCTGTGAGTACCCTGATAATCAAACACAGACCCTAACCCTTCCGATTTTGTAGGAATTATATGAATTTTTTACCCCTTATTCCGACAAACCCCCTAAAATTAAGATTTTCAGAACATTATAATTTTTCACCCGTCATAAAAATCTGAAAGCGGGAATAAAAAAAATATCTGGCATGACAGGAAGTGGTGACATTTGATTATGCCACTTCCTTTGTTTTTACGAAGCGTTTAATTGTCCGGGACCGGAAGAATAAGTTCTCGAAATATTTAACCAAGTCAGCCGTAACAAAGTTGCGCGAGATATTTGTCGTCACCCTTGTCACGTGACTACTAGTAATCGATCAGAGTTTACAGTATTTTATTTCAACAAATTCAAGTTAGTCTGGACATTTGCATGAAAAAGAAATATGTTCAATTCTACAAAAGAAATACTAGAAACATTGCTGGTTTGGAACAAATGGCTGGAACAAATAGTTAAAAAGTGACAATGTTAAATACAGCCGGATGAATATCTCCTGCACTATTTGTCATGTTGCCGAACTTGTAGACACTGCCTTGTTTTTATCGAAGTGAACCGTGATCTATAAATCATTCTTCAATCATCAATTGATTCTATTGCGATTCATCCTTTTACTAGGCTAAAAAATAATTCAGTTGTGTTGTGACTTTTTTTTGTTAAAGCTTTTCTTAATTAAATGGATAAATCTATTGAAAGTGGTTTGTACAACGATATTTAGAAACATATTTTAACACCAAAAAAAACCAACACTCAACTACAGCTAAGCAGGTGAATCTACGACATCCATGTCTAATTTCTTCGCTAAGGAATCAGACGATTCAGTTATCAGATCGAAAGTTTTATTTACCCCCTTTCTTATTGAAAAAAATACTTCTCTTCCCAACTCCAATCATTTATGCTAGGGTCAAAGAAATGTTTCCAGTCTCAGATTGTTAGAAGATTGTGAAGAAAAATTACAATGAAACAAGGGCAAGCATGAAAGTTGATACTCTTTCTAACTTGCTTGTAACTTAAATTAATTGCAATGCTAACCTTCAGTTGTCCAAAGAGCTGTTGGACAAGTGCAAAAAGGCCACTAGGGATATGCTGGCAAACTGAACTCTTAGCAGCCTGTCTACATATTTAAATAAAATGGATATTCTGTATAAATCTGTGCTGTATATAAAATACAAAAAATTTCAGTAATGTTTTTCTTATGTTCTGTGTGTTATGTGGACTCTTGAAAGACAATGGGATTAACTTTATATTTCTTTTCTTTATTTACTCAAAAAAAGTGTGCATTATTATGTAGATCTTTAACCAATGCCGCTGCCCCCCACCTCCCTACAGTTTTTTTTTGTTGGCAGGTCTGCAAACATGATAGAGCTGATTATTTGTTAAGTCCGGGTGAATTTTTCAGTGGAATTTTTTAACAGCAAATTTTTACATCTTCAGCCTTGGGTTGACTTTTTCTCCAATGAAGTTATGAATATGCCAGTGACAGGGCGTCCTCCTGATAAACGTAGCTTCATACCTTCCAAATGGGAGAGGCAGAGGGTAAGTGAAATTATTTAAACTTATAGTACAGGTATTAGATTTTCAAATGGTGATTTGTCTTTTTTTTTTTTTATATGCTCATATCACACTGAGATGTTAAAGTTATATGTAAAAGTCTTAATTTGAATATCATATACTCAATTAAGTTTTGACTTGATTTGAACCAAGGTGGTTTGATATGGCAGAGGGTAAGTGAAATTATTTAAACTTATAGTACAGGTATTAGATTTTCAAATGGTGATTTGTCTTTTTTTTTTTTTTTATATGCTCATATCACACTGAGATGTTAAAGTTATATGTAAAAGTCTTAATTTGAATATCATATACTCAATTAAGTTTTGACTTGATTTGAACCAAGGTGGTTTGATAATGACATAGAGAAGAGATAGCTCTGTCATAATCTAGAAATCCATAAGTTAGCAGCAAGTGGATCTGAATCACATTGTATTTATATCAGTAAATTTCCTATATTTCTTAAAGGTTGGCCAAATGGTGCATGCACTGAAAATGGGCTGGATGAAGCCAAGAGGTGAGATTAGAAAACTGAAGCTGACACAAGATCCCAATGCCCCATCACTTGATTTGTGGAAAGAGGATAATGAGGTATGTCTTTTAATCAACAGTTACAGAGTTTAATCATCAGTACAATTTTTATTAATCTATGAAAAAATTCTACAAGTGGTCAATGAAATATTTTAGTGTCATAAGTTAAGATTTGTACCACCCTATATAAGACCACTTTAATAATAATAATAATAATATTTTTAACACATAATGTTATTAATTTTTATGTGGAATCTTTTTATCATAAAATGTTCTTAATGGCTTCTAAAATTTTAATAAAGATCTTTTCTTAAAAATTTGTCATAAAAATCAAAGCCAGATATTACAAAACGATACAGAATGCACATCCCTGCACCTAAGGAGCCACTGCCTGGCCATGCAGAATCATACAATCCACCTGAGGAGTATCTTTTTGATGAACAAGAAGTAAGTATATTAATGTAATGAAACTTTGTTCTTGTTCACGTTTTTAAATGTTAATTGATGGTTTTGGTGTTTGAGCTGGAGTCAGGGCTATACAAATTTCTAAATCTCTAAATAAGCCATTGGAAAGATGTAAGATTTTGTTTATTCATTAGTTAAATTAGAAAAGAAAACAGCCTTGGTGTTATTTGCTTGAATCAATTATGTTTTCCCTCAACCGTGCAGCCGTTGTTAAATTCTTAATAATTAACATCAAGCAAATACCTTTTTTACTTAGCCTTCATTATCTGTCTACAGTAAGGTTGCATTTCACAAGTTCATTAACCGCTTAAAGCACTTATCTTCATGAGCACAAAATACTGAAAATGAAGACATTCATTGTTTTTAAATTTGTTTGTGTTAAGAAAGCCACTTAACATGATAGCCAAGTTCCTGTAGAAAAATTATTTTTTTTAGCAGTCTTGATCTCATTTCGACAATAACATTTGGGGGAGGGGGGGGGGGGCAATTTAGACTAAATAACATGAAAGGAGGTCCATTTAAATAACTACATGAAATGGGGGCTAATTTAGACAATTTCCTCATTGCATATATCAAATTTTTCAATGAAGTTTTAAATTTTAATTTTGATTTTTTTTTTTAGGGGTTTTTCTTGACTTTTGAAGAGAGGGGGGGGGGGGGGGGGGGGGGGGCAATTTAGACTAAATAACATGAAAGGAGGTCCATTTAAATAACTACATGAAATGGGGGCTAATTTAGACAATTTCCTCATTGCATATATCAAATTTTTCAATGAAGTTTTAAAGTTTAATTTTGAATAATAATAATATGATGATAAATGTTCTCAGAGTATTAGCATGAAATTCACACACTTTAAAATTATGTTTGATACCTGTAGTAAAATTGTGTTGTTGTTTTTTTTAAACAGGAAGCCAAATGGGAAGCTCAAGAACCAGAAGAGAGACGCATCAACTTTAAACCGCAAAAATTTTCTGCCTACAGATCTGTCCCTAAGTATAGCCAGTTTGTCAATGAAAGATTTTCTAGGTTGTTGGACTTGTACATGGCTGCCAGGCAGAGGAAAATGAAGGTTATTTTATAGCTTTAAAATATTCTACTTATATTCATTAATTACGATATACATAAATTACTATTAATCTTTTTAAAAAATATGCATTTTTCCTTGCTTAAACTCTGTTTTACATTTTAATAAAGTGTTTGCTATGTTAAATTTAATGTTTTGCTGTTGCTTTAGATGAATGTTAACCCAGAGGATTTAATCCCCAAGAGACCTGATAAGAAGGACCTACAGCCTTATCCTACCAGAGAAGGAATGGTATGTTTTTGTTACACATGCATAATCTTAATATTACGAAAGATTCATTGATACTGATAACATCTTGGTTAGAATGTGATAGAATATTTCAATATGTAAAAGAGTTGTCATTGCCTGAACCTTCCAGTAGTTCCAACATAGTTTGTTGCCAGTAAAGAAATTGGGGTGTGTACAGAAATATTATTTAAAGTCAAATTAATTTACTAACATATATTCACACTGGTAAATCTGTTTTCTGTAATCCTGATCAATGAAAACTCTTATTTTAATCGAAAATCTTTTAAAACATACATTTTGTAAGTTCAAAACAAATGTCTGACATGAAAGTAGAATATTATATATGAATGAGAGCTGTAACACTGCAAAGTATTTTTAGCCTATGCAAATTTTAACAATCCTCAATCATAGATCTACAAGGGACATACTGATATGGTTAGAAGTATCTCACCAGATCCGTCTGGACAGTGGTTAGCTTCTGGTTAGTAACACAGTACATTAATGTTTTTAATCTTTGTGTAATCGAACGTTTGTTTAAGAATTAATGTTGCTGTTTGATGGAGTCTATTGTAAGAGAGCATCAATATGTGCAATGCTGGTCAATAAGATATAATTGTTTTACATGTGATGGTGATTATCTAAAAAAATTCTGAGAACAAAATAAGTTAATTTTTTTATGACCATTTTCAAGGCTCTGATGACGGCACTGTAAAATTGTGGGAAGTTGGTACTGGTCGATGTATGACTACATTGAAGTTTGCTGGAAAAGTTACTTATGTGTCCTGGAACCCTAACCCAGCTATCAACCTGCTGGCAGCTGTTGTGTGAGTTCACAAATAAAACAGTTGTAATCTTCTTAAATTTAGTGGTACTATTTTTGTAGAGGTTATTTATAGATACTATTAATGTACCATAAAATATTCTTTTAAAACAATGCTCATTTTCTTTAAATTTTTTAACTTCAAACTATTTATTGACTTAATTTTCCATGTTTTGGCCAGCATATTTTGAGCACATATTCACTATTGCTAAATGTATTGACAACAGCTTAGGCGTATTTGTTTTCCCTTCCAAAGCAAAATGACCTTTATTGGTTTTTTTCTCTAGGTGACTTGTTTGAGAGTAAAAATCTATATTTTCTGTCCCCAGTGGTCCCACTGTTATTCTTCTCAACCCTGGGTTGGTAGACAAACTGGTATGTTCAAATACAGACAGCACACTTGACAAGTATGAAGATGATGGTGACACAGCAGGTTTGCATTAAGTTTTCTCTCATAAATTAATTAAATATCACAATCCGTTGGCTAACAATCTTATCTCATATATTTACCAAGTCAGATAGCCAGACACACTATATGTAGAAATTAGAATGAAAGTTTTGCTATATGCATGAGCAAGGGAGCCTACTACCCAAATAGTTTGTTATTATTTTATAGAATTTTTTTTAATAGGTGCTTAATTCTTTTCTTTATGATGATAATTATGGGTGATTATGACTTTTTTTTTTTTTTTTTTGCTGGAATCCGTCCGTCACAATGTGAGGATGGAGTGGGCTTTGGAGGACGAAATCCACATGGCCTGGGATTATTCTTCAAGGATTATGACATTTAAGAATTAACTAAATGAAATCATTTGAAATTATTGTTAGCAACACATAAAGCAAGCATAAATGAATGCAATTCACTATAATTCATGTACTTACGTCACAAAATTAAACAACCCCTAAAAACAAAGTTTTCGTATAAGTATAAATCCTTATATTATGTGCATTTATTATTATTTTATTTTATATTAATATTCAAATGACCCACCCACTTTTACACCGCAGATTTATTTCACCACTTCAGACAAGAAAAAGAAAATATCACTCACCAAACACTTGTGATATTTTTTTAAAAAGAATCTCATTCAGCTAAGCTATCTGGAATTTTATTTTGTGAAATCAGTGGCATCATATTTCCTTCATAATCCTGTTGAAAAGGGTGATTTTTGGAGTTTGGGCTTGGAGGTGGGGCTGAAAATTTGATAGAATGTGTTGTCATCTGCAACAAGTCTATGCATCAAGTTTCAGTTTGATAGGTTTATTTGAAGTGTTTCAATTGGTCAAACAAAGATTTTGCCAGCCAGAAAGAAAGACATGAACAAAAGCGAAGTTAATATAAAGGATTTAAAGGTGCATTGTTTTACTGGTAAATAAAATTATTAGTTTTTTAAAACTTACATTTTATTCCACAGGTAAAAAGAGTTTTGTGGAATGGTCAACATTCGATGTTCTAGACCAGGAAAAAGGTTTAAGAATTCAAGTGGTCCATGCCAAGGTTGGTGTAACTTAATGTTATAAAATAGAAAGTATTAAATTAGATACAGGTAATTACAATATACAATTCTTAGAAAATAAGCACCTACTGCTGTTTTTTGTTGACTTTAATATGATGACATTTATATGGGGGGGCTCACACAAAATGAAATTGAAGTTATAAGTTAATGTTGTGGAGATTTTTTATTGCATGTAGTTATCAATCAGCATTTTTATAGATTTTTTTTTTTTACTATAAATTTTTTTAGAGAATCATGAATTCTAAATACTTTTTTAGTCTTCAGTGCTCTGAAAATGTTCTCACTAAAGGCTCATTCAATTTTTTTTTCTTGAATTTATCCTGCAACATTTTATTTATTTCAAGGATGTGGTTCAGTTTACTTGGCATACGAAGGGAGATTATTTTGCCACTGTCCAACAAGATGGAAGTAAGAGTCAGGCAGTTCTCATTCATCAACTGTCTAGGCGGCAAACACAGGTATTGAATTTAAACAATTTTTAAATTTAAATATGATCCATATGAGTACTGTACTGTAGGTTTTGTAAATTTAAAACATGTTTTGAACTATGCATAATATGTTTTATTAGATCCGTTTCTTTTTAAATATTTACATTATGCCCAAATAAGGTACCCCACTCAAGATATGCTAGATATGTACTATGTAAAATCAGTCAATCATCATTTGGTTCACTCACTTAGTTTAAGGCAACTATTTATAATGTTAGTCTGTACTAACAGCAAATGTAAAAATTTATATTTTTCAAATACAGTTTAACAATCTAAAGAAACAAATTTACTGTAACGGTACCGGTAACATAATGGCTTTGCTTTTTTTAAAACTAAAAAATCATAATCATAGTGGAATTCATAACTTTGTCATGAATCCTAAAACATGTGACTGGTAAAATTATGTTTCAACTTTTATCATTTTAGACAAGAATTCCATAAATAAACTGTACATAGGTATTTCTTTGTCAAATTAGCTAAAGGAAATCTTCTGCTTCCTGATAAAATAAAATTGGATACCGGTATCCATATGAAATACTTCTCTGCAACAAACGTGTTGTAACTTTTTGATCATAAAAATGTAATATTTAAAAAATTCTATTTCCCATGTTTTCAGGCTCCTTTTTCAAAACCCAAGGGTCTTGTGCAACGTGTCATCTTTCATCCAGTCCATCCATATTTCTTTGTGGCTGTAAGTTCATAATAGAATTTTTTTTAAATCTTTAAAAGAATATACTTTGGCTGTGTTTTTCACTATTTCTGGTAATTTAATAATTAATTAATGTATGTTGATAGTGAAATTCCCTCATCCTTTATAAAAAAACATTTTAATCCACTTTTTACAATAAATTCATTACATATTTTAAAAATATTTTCAGACACAACAGCATATTCGCATTTATAATCTGGTAAAACAAGAGCTTCACAAAAAACTACAGGCAAACTGCAAGTACATCTCTTCTATAGACATCCACCCAGGAGGTTTGTGTAGCTGGATATTTTAGACTGTTGGATGTTAAAGTAAACCATCTTGTAAATTTTGAGACCATAGGTTCTAAGATTTAAAGATTAATAATTGTGTTTAAATTTGTTTGTTTAAAATCATGCATTTATTTTTCAAGATTTAAAAAAAGTGATGCTAAGACTAAGAAGGATATTTTAAATTTAGCTCAGCTTGATCCAATCTATTCATTTAAAAATTGAAGAGTTATGAATACCAGGTACTTGTTTGAGCTGATAAGGAACATATTTTAACACTATAATTGTTATAACAGCTGATCATTCTAAATCAATGAGTTTGCTTCATATTTCAATTTCTATCTTTGTGTTAACATGCCTTTACCAGAGCTTGTTTTGTGTATAATCGGGTGTGAAATTTGCTCAATTTTTTTTACTTCCATTGTGTCTGATGCTGAAGAGGGCACCAATGCCCCTCTAGACTGCACAATCAAAACAGACTGCCTTTATTGGAATTATTTAAATTTGATTAAAATGAAAACAATTATGTCAGAGATATTCCTTGTGCTAGTAATGACAGTATAACTCTCACAGTGATAGCTACATAAGATATTGATAATTTTTGTCCTAAGCTTAGTCATATTTTTACAGAAAATTGTGTTTGGGAAAAGATGGAAATTGAACAAAAAAGACAAAAATTGGATTCCAAATACATATCCTATAGTGATTCAAAGACATTTATGTTTTTGTATGTTACTAAATGTTATGGAGAATTAATTACTTCCATTGAAAAGGAATTTATGAGCTCATTGCTTGCTTGCCCCCTTGTATTTTGTAGGACAGAAATTTGATGGCAGTGAAAGAAATTCACCAAAATTACACTTTTATATTAGTATAAGTACCAATAACTTGACATTTTCTGAAAGAATAATGCTTCTAGTGTTTCGAAATCTTGATTTTATGATAGTTTGGTCACTTTATGGAATATTATATTTGGTTGAATGCAAAAGTTGAGTAGTAAAATTTTACTCACGCTGTAAAGGTCAAGATCATCATATATTATATAAGAACAAATTCTTTTCATACCACAAGATACTTTGCCCAATGTACTTTCAGAAAATGTAAAAATGTGAGGGTCTCTAAATTCACTTAGTATGGAATTTTTTCAGGCATATGAAAGTGCTAAAAATAGCTTGATACTAAAGAAAATTGCACTTAAAATTTATAGGGTTAAATTAACATAACTTAAGAAAACAAGTACTGGGTAACTCTTAAATAGCTATGGTTTCTTTTTGTAGTAAACTTTTTGAAGTGACAGTTAACTTGTGTTTAACCAGTTCTTGAGAATAGAGTTGAATAACCTTTTATTTTTTGTTACTAATATGTATTCTGGGGATGAAATGCATTGTACCCATTAATTTTCAGGAGATAATATTATCATTGGAAGTTATGACAGCAGACTATGCTGGTTTGACCTTGACCTCTCGACCAAACCTTACCAAACACTCAAGTGAGTCTTAAAAGATTTCTATATAGTTGTTAAAACCTCTTTCTGTTATGGCACCCACACTAAATACAGGGGGTAATTTGAATATGGGGGGGGGGGGATAATATCTGATACAGGAAAAAGAGGCCGGGGATGTTAGAAAGGACACTTTTTTTTAAATTAACCATAGATTACATTTGTTTTATCACACAAAGTTGAATCTTGAAGTCTAAACAGGAGGGAAATTGAAATTCAACCTTCCTAAGCATATGGAGGCTTTTATGGTAATGGGGGAGTGACATTAAACCTTTAGTTGCTCATGTGGGCAATTGGTAAAAAATTTTGAGAAACGCTACAATAGGGAATATTTTTTAATAGTTTGTGTTGCTGTACAAGAACAATGGAAGTGAAGTATGGTACCACAATAGGTAGCTTTGTTTGCCTATAGGTTTATAAGACAAACTCATCATTCATATTTTATTTGCACCACATTACCATTTAAAGACTGTGCTTCTTTATGAATTTCCTTAGTAGTCATGTGATTGCCACAACTTTGATGCTGATTTGATTAGTCACAATACTGTGCTGAAACTACTAAGCCTGGAATATAAGTAACACTAATAATAACAATAATCATAGCAAAATATAAATCTAAGAAAGAAAAATATGCTAAATCCTAATCAACGACAAAGGATATTTTAAGCTCCATGAATTTTGTATTTGATCATCCTTAGATACCACAAAAAGGCTTTGAGGCAGGTTGCTTTCCATAAACACTATCCCTTGTTTGCCTCGGCATCTGATGATGGCTCTGTCATAGTTAGCCATGGGAAGGTTTACAGGTGAGTGATTTATTTAGCTCCTATTTTCGTAATCCATCTCAATATTTTTTCAAAGTATATGCCAAAACGTGCCAAAGTGTACTTGTTTTTATTGCCATTTTAATGTTTTAGCTACTGTTTTTATAGTCATATTTCACATTGTATGTACTATTTTAGTGTCTCTGGTTTTTCATTTTTCTTTTACTTTAGCAGATTAAATAGTTTACATATTTTTAATAATTGTAAAGGGCTTAGAGCTGTAAGGCAAGCGATATACAAAAATGCCTAAATAATAATAATAATATTTAATTTTGTTTAAACTGTGCAGTTTTATGCAATATGGTTCACCCTTTTAGTTTCATGCATCCAATGCAGAGGTCAGGTGGCTGAAAATGTTGGTTGTTTTTTGTTTCAAATTTTGAATGGCCACTTTAAAAGGGTTAAAAGAAACAAATTTCTATTCTTTTGTCAAATAATTTTTATACATTTCCCATTCTAAATTAAGTGTGTATGTTAGTTATCAATCAAATAATATCCACACAAATGGTAATCTGATGCTTATGTCGACATCCATCCAAAATACAAGCAAAATTTTTTTTCTTCTAAAAAAATCTGGTGAAAAATTACAGCTGTACGTTTAACTTTTGTCTTTATTTAATTTTTGAAGTGATCAACTCCTGAACCCACTGATTGTGACAGTTAAAGTCCTGAGAGGGCACAAGACCACAAACCACATTTCTGTCTTGGACTGCAAGTTTCACCCCACTCAGCCTTGGATATTTTCTAGTGGTGCTGATAGCACAATCAGGCTTTATGTGTGATTATAAATATTTTTCATGAAGCGCTACATTTACAACCCAACCGGATGCGGAAGGGTTCTTGATTTGAAATTAAGGGACATGTTGACATTGATACATTTATATTGAGAAGACCTGCATGCTGCTAGCAAAGTTTGTCTACCAGAGCCAAGACAAAGCCAGATGATGTTATAACATATGTTACAAATGTGGTTTAAAAAAAATAAAAATGATAATACTATTAATACTTTTGGCATCTTTATTTCAATTTATTCTCCAGAAACATTTTTTTTAAAATTATTAATCTAAAGTAAATCATCTCCAAACAGCACCCAACTAATTTTGAAAAAGTAAAATGGTTCTGTATTATAAGGGATAATTGCTGTAAAAAAAAAAGGAACACATTTCCAAAAATGATCAGGAAAGTAATTATCTGAAAGAGAAACAAGGCCCATGCTAAAATAACCACATGCGCATCTTTACATCATCATTTTGATGATGCCATTTTGTTTTCTCTCCAAAACATTTATCAATTAAAGACCTGCCAGGTTTTGATGGATTAAGGCTAATCTGCTTAACTTTAACAAACTTCAACTCTTTGGAATTCACAAACCAGAGAAGCAACCGAAATGCATTTAATTTAAAAGAAAAAATATAAAGTAGACTATAAGTTCTACAAGGTTGGTGAAATTAGTAAAGAAAATCTGTAGTGTCTATGTGTGATTATAAATATTTTTCATGAAGCGCTACATTTACAACCCAACCGGATGCGGAAGGATTCTTGATTTGAAATTAAGGGGTGTGGTATCTAAGGATGATCAAATACAAAATTCATGGAGCTTAAAATATCCTTTGTCGTTGATTAGGATTTAGCATATTTTTCTTGTTTTCTTTCTTAGATTTATATTTTGCTATGATTATTGTTATTATTAGTGTTACTTATATTCCAGGCTTAGTAGTTTCAGCACAGTATTGTGACTAATCAAATCAGCATCAAAGTTGTGGCAATCACATGACTACTAAGGAAATTCATAAAGAAGCACAGTCTTTAAATGGTAATGTGGTGCAAATAAAATATGAATGATGAGTTTGTCTTATAAACCTATAGGCAAACAAAGCTACCTATTGTGGTACCATACTTCACTTCCATTGTTCTTGTACAGCAACACAAACTATTAAAAAATATTCCCTATTGTAGCGTTTCTCAAAATTTTACAACAATGTAACAGTACAGTGCTCAACAGACATGTAATGTAAGTGGAAAGACCACTTTGTTTAAATCTTTCTCATGATACTTAGTGAGAAATAGAAGCTTTGTAATCATCATAAACAAATGCCTAAAAATTGTAAATATCCTTCAGAAACAAAATCAAATGTAAATGTATTAATTATTTTAATATCTCTTTCAGAAACAAAATAAAACCATCTTTAGCTAAAAATACGGCTCATGACAAATGTTCTTGATACTTCTGCATCATCAGTTCCAAATGTATTCTTTTGTCTCTTTTTTTGGACTTCTCCAGTTTCGGGGATTTCTGACTTTCTTTTCTGCGACTTTTTCTGAGCTAGAATTTCTTCATCTGTCAATTTTTGTCGCACACCTTCTCCAAAAGTTCTTTTCTCAAAATCCTCACCCCTTTTCTCCTTTCTTTTCTTTATCTCACTTAAAGTCTTAGATTTTTCAAAACTGTTCATATAAAAATTTGTTTGTTTCTTAACTTGAGAAATATCCGCCCTGATTCGACTCTCATAGGTTGCACGTTTCAGCTCTCTATCTGCGTTAACATCTGTCCATGTGAATCGAGGTAGATATTTGATATTCCATATGCAGTTGTACCATGGATTTCTCTTCTTGCCACCCACTTGTGTGTTATTCAATGCCAAGGCAACATATTTTGCAACACTCCTGTTGGAGAACTCTACCCAACCTTCAGAAAACAGCAGACCTTTCTTGTATGAATAGCTTTTCTCTGTGAAGAACAAATAAACAAAATTGTCTTTAAAAAGAAGAAATATATGGTACAAAAGGAAAATTGTATACAATCCAGTAAATTTCAAAACATGCTGTAAGTTACTGTTAGTAATTTTTTTGCCACGGTTAAGATCGCCTTATTATATCTTTCACAGCTAAGACACAATGCACTTTACATAAATTAACCACATTTCAAGCTTCTAATTTAACATTAAAACATTCGCAATTGTAAAAGGAATACCTTAATCTAATCATGAGATGATGAACTATGTACATAGGTGAAAAACTATTATACAGTACAATGTATTTTCGCTGTATTTTGTAGCTAACGTTTTTATAGAATATAAAAGATGCTAAATGTTTTTGGATTCACTAGACTATCATACACCCTGTTTAACATCACGCTAGAAAAAGTTATAAGAAGCATACACGTGAGCATTATTGGAACTATAACAAGCTACTTCCAGAGATGTATTACAGAACAACCATCAGGAACTTAATATATAGCCAGCCATTGCAGTACCTGGCATACGCAGATGATATGGTGCAACTGAAACAGAAATGATATAATGAAAGCATTCAGGGAACTTGAAAATGCCTCAGCCAGAGCTGGTAATGATGTAAATGAAGCGAAGACAAAATGTATGATAATGTCAGGAAACACCCACATTGATGACAACATCAATATAAACAACCACAAATTTGAGAAAGTGGCTACATTAAAATATCTAGGGGTGACTATAAAAGAGCACAATTGAATAATGTCGGAGGTGAAAAAAAGAATAACAGTAGGCAACTGTTCCTATTTCAGCCTACAAAAGCTGCTGGGAAGCAAAAACCTCTCAGGGGGAACACAGATGACAATATACACTACTATCATAAGACAGGTAGTAACTTGCGCTAGTGAGATTTGGTCCCTTACCAGAAAAGTAGAGAACCTGCTCAATACATGAGAGAGGAAAATCCTCAAGAAAGTATATGACCCAGTGATAGAAAATGATGTAAGGAGAATCCGTAAAAACCAAGAGCTATACCAATTGTACAAAGACACACCCACAGTCGCAACAATAAAAAAAAAAGGCAGACTGCACTGGGCAGGACATATTGAAAGGATGCTGGATTGTAGAGCATCAAAAGTGAAATACGGGCAGAAGCCTAGGGGCAGAAGGTTCACCGGTCATCCAAGACTGAGATGGATAGGCGATGTAGAGGAGGATTTACACCAGTTGTCGGTTCGAGCATGGAGGCAGAAAGCCATGGATTGTTTCGAATAGAAGGATGTGGTGGAGCAAGCCAGGGCCCAACATGGGCTGTAGCAATGCTGACGATGATAAATGTTTTTGGAAGTATGAAACATTAAAGGAAAACTAACAGAAAAATGAAAATGTTGCAAAGAAGACAACCCTGGATTATCAAAAATAGTTGTTTTGTTTTGCTTCATTTCAGGTTTTCACCTATCCTGTGTTTCATATTTCCTATTACTCAGCCTCATTAAAGTCTTCCTCTTAATATATATACATATATAATTAAATCTACAATAAAATGGTGAAAAATTTAAGAGATATAAAACAATTACCAGTAAAAAATGATATGAGTAAAGAATATCATAAATATTAGCCTGCGACTATTCGCACACAGGTACCAGAAGTGAGAGGTTGGGATTAAAAAACTATATAAAACATTATTTTTGGGTTTATAAGTATAAGACAAAATGAGGTATCAAATGAAAGATAAATGAATGGACTAAATGAAAATGACATCCGAATAGCATTGGTCTAATGGGACCCGGGTGCGAATGGCAGCGCTGTGCATCCGGGGCAATTTAGTCCATTCAACAACTCCCCTTCAGTGAGTTCATACTACTATTATTAATGATTAATGGATTGCTGTGGACTGACTAAAATTGTTACTAATAATTTTCAATGCTAATAATTATTACTGTTGCTGTGTCTAACATGTTCATTATGAAAAGATAAAGCAACAACATGACCATCACCACTAGCACTATCATTACCAAAATGTGGCAGCATTAATTTAAGAGACTTAAATAAACAAAATCTCTTAAATCAACATCACTCCATTCCCGTCTCAGGGCAAATAAAAAAACAAAACAATGTAATTTATACAATTTATAGATTGTCCCTATCCGCCTATCCAATCGTATTTCTCGATCCATTCACTGCTGGACGTAGAATGCAAGTTAAAATTAACAACAGAAAATGTACTTTTATATTAATTTTAAAAAAATCAAAATACAGGAATGTAGCCTATTTTTTTCAAACTCAGTGTCAAAGTCTCTTAAAATTCTTAGTTCTGACAGTTATTGACGTACAATAGACGTCCTAAAGTTGTACATTGAAACATTGTTACCATTGTATGCTAAAATCGTAAGAGTATAATAACTAAGCTCAGTTATTAACCGTGTCAAGTGTGACATGACAAGTATGGTCAATGGTATGATTTTTATGAATAACTTACCCACTGGCTGAAAAAAGGTGCGATTTACTTCTCCGAACTCGCCAAAAACATTTCTCAATTTTTGAACGCTCATAAATTCAGGGACTGTGCTCAAATATATTATTCCAGGCTTTTCTTTTTTACGCAGTTTATTCGCCTTAATATTACTTATTGAACTACCCAATGCATCACTATCACTGATTTCAGGCTCAGCAGCAGCATCATGTTTATCACCGACATCCATTTCTCTACTTTCCTAAAACGATTCTAACTTCAATGTAAGAAAGTTACTTTCATTATGGGCATATTGCCAGGTGTAAATATTGTTAATTTGAGAATGTAATTTCATTTGAGAAAATAGTTTATTTGAACGAAACGAAATGATTTATATCTATTAGAAATCACATAAGAATGTTAAAATAAACTATTAACATTTACTTAAAGGTAATTTCTTTCTTTTGAAACTAAAATAATAAAATAGTTATGTTTTTCTTTAACTTAAAAATACTACTGGCTTTGATTTTCAATTAAGTATACGTAGGACGCTGCATTTCAGATAATAATATTACTAATTGAACATTTTACAATATAAGTTGATGTTATTATTAACAGTCACAAACATTTTTTTTGTTCCCTCGAACAGTTAAGTCTATGGATGTTGACTTTCCAATTAAATGCAATGGATTGAAAATCTGGCACCTAAATAAGAGTCCAACCAAGACGGATGTGAAATGGAGGACGGAGCAAAATATAGCCTAAACTTTAACTCTGAAATAAACATCCCAAATAATTGAATACCAGAGATTGAAAAAAGTATCATGATATAGGAACTGTTTTATTTTTCAAAGCTTCTGTTTCAAACATCCAATGGGCAAGTAGTTAATTTGACTAAGAAACGTTTTATACATCTTTTATTTTTAGTTTGTCAGTGCTCATTAGGCCAAACTAAAAGTAAAAGTAAAAACTCAAGTATTTACCGACTATAAAATTAAGTAAATTTAGCCATCTCATCTTCAGACATCCGGCCCAATTCTATGTCTAATTATAAATTATAGGCCTATGGATTGTCAAAATATAATCAGGCCTAAGTCTCAAGAATAATAATATAACCAGAGCCCTCTGTCTTGATTGGGGGGGGGGGGGGGGCGCCCCCCAGCAATTAAAGTTGATATAATTAACCTTTACTTTATAGTTTAAATATTTTCCCACTTCACCACCTGGGCTTATTAAGTATCCAAGGCTCCCTGTAATTCCAGGAGTTGCAGTGCCCACACAACAGCTCTTTTACTGTAAATTTAAATTTAAGTCTGCAGTTTATATTATAATAAATGACTGGATAGGGTAAGTTGAGCCCTGTACTATAAGTAATTGCGGCTTCTCAGAGCTCAATTTGATATTGTGGCAATGTGCATGCACACAACGGTCAACACTTCCTGTTTTTCCACCCTCGTGCCAACAACACACAGTTTTCTTCTGATGATAATGAAATCTATCGGCATCAGAATATCGGATATCTTTGCTGTTCTAGCATATTCAAAATCTGAATAAACATCAACATAAAGTCGCTATGCTCAATTTTGAACCTGACACTAAGTTTTGTTGATGGCACTAAAATTATTATGATCTTTCTGCAACAGCAATGAATCAGTGAATAAGGAACTTTCATTGGTTGTTATTTTTACCAAATGCCATTGAGTTATCAGGATATTCACTTGACCTCTGCATTCTGTTATTGTAATGAAAACAATAAGGATTTCTGATAAAAAAAAATTAGAAATTGTCCACATGTTTTTTGAAGCAAAACTAAGCTGGAACTCTCTGCATTTTCATTTGTGTTATTTTTCTTGCTTGCTTTATTATACTTGTATTATTATACTTGTATTTTATCAAATGGCTTTAATAAACCGAATTTCAAGTTATAAAAGGAAGTGTCTATAAATACTGGAAAACTTACAACAATTAACAATGCCTTACACTGTAAAAAAAAATCAATTGCTTTAATTAATATAATTAGTTCTTAAAGATTGTGTCATATCTTGTTTAGATGACTAATAATTAGTAATATGATTAAAATTCTTTTCTTTCTAGGGTCCAACAGAATTCCAAGCCTGTTGTTGACATTTATATCTATTCTGTCAGTTAATGCAGCTTTTTCATGTAAGATTTAACCATAAGACTTAATAGATATTTTTTAATATATCACAACATATTAAAATTTAGAATTTTGTGAAAATTCTTCTTAAATTATTTGATATATATGCCTTAATCTTTTGTTCATTCAAAAAAACTAATTTCTTATCATTTATTTTATATTGCTTGTCTACAGGTGAATCTCACATTGTTAGGTCTCAAAAAGGTGTACTTTCTAGCCCCTCTTTTCCAAATACCTATCCATATGATTACTGTATTCAATGGATCATAAAAGTTGGAAAAGGCTGGAAAATAACAATTAGGTAAGATTGCTCAGCTGTGTGTCAAAAGCTCAAAGTTTTTTTCAATTGAAATATTAAGAAATAACAAACGCTGAATATTACTTACATGTTTTTTTTTGCCACCAAAGAAACTATTTCACTTTCTTTTCAATATTTCTAAATTATGAAAATGAGATAGATAAAAAATTATATATTTTAATAGAACTATGACAAAATGAATTAAAATTAACAATTTTCACTAATGATATTTTAATCAATTTTGGAACTTTTATAACAGCCTATAATGTCATCAAACCAGTCTCTTCTTGATTTTTTTGCAATTTTTGTTAGAACTTGTATAAACAATTTTATAACTGAAGTAAATTAATTCATCTTTTATTTTAAAAATATTATTGTTTGTTAAATGTTAATGTAATCTTAATTAACTGATGAAATGCCTTATTTTACCCCCTCAGGTTTTTACATTTAGACATTCCAGCAACCAATGATTTTTGCTATGATAGCCTCTACATAGGCTTTATTAATAAACAAAGCTACTGTGGAAGTACTGATCATGAAGAGTTTCCTCAATTTGAAGCTATATCGGACCATATTAGTAATTTCAATATTACCTTTAATAGCACATCTAAAGGTCCAAAAGGTGCTGGATTTAACATCTCATATGAAATAGGTGAGAAGCGTTTTCTCTTACTTAGTTACTTACTTGTGCCTTTTCCCCCTGTCTGGGGAATGGGCTGTATACAAGAATTTTACATTCATCTCGGTCCTGTGCTTTCCTTTTCAGTTGCTTCCAGGTGAATCCCATATTTTGTGTGTCTGCCTTTACCTCATGCCTCAATGTATTCTTTCTTTCTTTTTCCCTGTGAATTCTATATTAACGATTGTCTGGTGATGTTATCTGGGGGTTTTCGGAGAGTGTGCCCTATCCACCTCCATCTTTTCCTTATGATGTCTTCAGCAATTGGCTCCTGGTATGTCCTTTCCAATAAACCTTTGTTGGTCATGGTGTTTGGCCATTTGATGTTCAGGATATATGTAAGGCAAGTTTTTATGAAGGTCTTTACGTTCTGTGTGATGCTTGATCGGCTCCATAAGAGTATGACTGTTTTGACATTTTTGTTGAAAATTCTGACTTTGATTTGCAGAGTCAGCTCCTTTGACTCCCATATTTTCTTTGTTAGCACAAATGCTGATCTAGCCTTTCCAATTCCTAGCCCTGACATCATCTTTAGATCCACCATTTTATGTCAATGGTGCTGCCTAAGTATGTGAAGGCCTCCACTTCTTCCAGTGCATTTCCTGCCAGAGAGATATACTCTTGATTGGCTGAGTTTACCTTCATGATCTTTGTCTTGCTTTTATTTATATTGACTCCAGCTGCGCTGAAATGGTGGCTACATCTATAGTCTTTTCCTGAATTTGTTGCTGGTTGTGGGACAGAAGTTAGTGTATCCTGTATCCTCTTTTTGTCTTTGGATTTTTGATTGTCCAGTCAATGGCAAGGATGAATAGAAAGGGGGGAAAAGTGTCTGATTTCTGTTTCCCCTTTAAAGGCATCTGTGAGTCTACCTTCATGTACCACCCTGCATTTCATTTCTTCATAAGATCTCTGAAGGACCTTGACTAGTTTTCCTTGTACCCCATAATGTTGGAGAAGTTTCCATAAGGTTTTTTGGTGCAAGTTATCAAAGGTCTTTTCATAGTCAATAAAATTTTGGAAAAGTGGGGAGTTCCACTCAAAGGACTATTTTGCAATGATGTGTAGTGTTGCAATTTGATCTGTGGATGATTTCTTTCAGCGGAAGCCAGCCTGTTGATCTTGTAGTTACCTGTGGACTTGGTCCTTCATTCTATTCTAAATAATTCTGTAACAGACCTTTCCTAGTACAGACAGCAGTGTAATTCCTCTGTAGTTTGCACAGCTGCTGAGATCCCCTTTCTTTGTTATCTTAATAATCTTGATGAGGTATCCTTCTTTCCAATCATTTGGAACTCTCTCTTCTTCCCATATCTTATCAAACAGAGGGTACATTGTATCTATTACTGCTGTCATCATTTCTGTTGTTGAGCTGCTTGATGGCCAGGGCTATTTCTTCCTTATTTGGGGCACTTTCTTCTATTTGTAAGTCTTCATTTGCTGGTTGTATTTCTGGTGTGTCTGTGAGTGGAGGTCTGTTTAGTAATTCCTTTAAGTATTCCACCCAACTTTTTTTGTTGTTCTCCATTCCGTTATTGATTTACCTTCTTTATCTTGAACCGATCTCTCTGACCTCTTGTATCTTCCTGAGAGTTTTCTTTTTATGTCATAGAGCTCTTTCATGTTTCCCTTTCTGGCTGCTTCTTCTGCTGGTGATGCTAGACAATCTGTTTAAACACTTCTATCTTTTTTTATGTTGTTCTTTACCCTCAATCAGCTTCTTTTTGCATTTCTCTTGTGAGAAAATTTCTTAAAACAAAACAAATTAATCAATTTATTTTGGAAGCTACGATAAATGCAGACCTGTTTACCCTCAAACTCTTAAAATCTTACACTATCATCACATAATCATTCAATACATTCTCTTTATAGAAAAAAAAAGTGCAGTATATATAATGTATATACCTCAAAATCATACATTGTACGCCAAAATCGTAAGCGTAAACAGGTCTGCAAGTTAGAAAAAAATTTCTCTCACGGTTATGATCATTCCTGTTAAAATTTGATTTTTTTCAAAAAATACTTTTAGCATTTTTTTTCACTGCTTATGTCAAATTGGAATGATGTAAGTTATAAATCTTTAAAAATATGTAATGTTTGATATTAAGAATGAAATTGTTTATGATGAAGAAAAATACACGTTTTTTTTCCACTTTATGCTATTATTTTTGTGTGCAGAAAACTGCTTTATTGTTCCTGAGAATCCTCTGGGCATATTCGCAACCACTTACACTAGAACTCCCTGGTATGATAGTGATGTGGCGAAAAGCAACTGTAACTTAGTTGTCATTGACAGTTCTGGCAGCATTACTATCACACCGGCTGTACAGCATGCCCTGATGAACAGGCACAGCTTTAGCTGGCTCGTGTCCAGCAGGAGACCAGATTCAACATTTTACATTATGTTCAAAGAGTGTACTTTTAACACCGATGACTACCTCAAAATATTTGATGGACAAAGTGAAAGCAGTGATATTTTAGGGAGCTACAATGGTGACTACTGTCCTAATTTCCTCTACACCAAAAACAATGCATTCTTAATTAAATTTGTCATTCAAGACTCACTGTCAGCTGCAAGGAATTTTACTATACACTTTAGGACATGTGAGTATATTAATATTAGACTTATCTGCTATTAATATTTGATAAAATCGATGAAACTGAAGTTAAAAATATTTTGATCAGTACTTTTTAGCAAATCCTTTTTAATGGTATATTTATTACTCTAGGGGTCTATTTTTAGTCAATACCAGGCTTTTTTTTCCTCTCTTTAATAGGAACTTAAATATTTGCAACAGTTGCTTCATTGGGCTCTGGTCCTGATATGAGCTGATTAAGAATCCACTTCTTTACATTTCAATCAGAAAACCAATTATGGTAGAAAACAACAACTACATTTACTGAATAAATATGCCCCATAAAAATATTCTCATTGTCAGTGATGCTTAAAAAATTTTACGTTTTAAGTATGATTGTAGCTAAAAAGTATACTTTATTTCTCAGATTCAGTTGCGTTAATTAGTGAAATGACAAAAACTACAGTACCTGCACCAACTTACCCAAGTCCAGAATATCTACCTAACACAAGAATGACATTTTTGCCCCAGCAGGGTAAGTAATTTTTTTTTTTTAAGTTCTAAGAAATTATTTTTTTTCACAAAAGACCTTGTCCCAACTTCCTGCAATAGCAAGGTTGCACATACACTTTTAGTAACAAAAGAACTGTCGGTTGTCAACAGGGATTTTTTTCTGTTTTAGTTGCACTGGTTTGGCTTAATCTGATAATTTGGCAATTTTCATGGTAAGGATAAAAACTGAAAAAGTTATACAAATACTTATTTCTTTTATACAAACACCTTTCGGGAGTCTTTAAAGATCAGACTGCGAGTCAGCTGCCCATTTTACTGAGCATAAAGTTTTGAATAAAATACCACAATGTCAGAGTGTACCTTAATGTAATATGATAAGGACTATTTGTTTTGCTTTTCCTGATAAGACTCTATTTACTTAGTTTTCATGAAGGAAATGGGTGGAAGGCTTTTCAGGAATGGCCAGTAGTAAGTTTTCGTGAGGGAAATGGGTGGAAGGCTTTTCAGGAATGGCCAGTAGTAATTTTACTCATTGATTCTACCCTTATTGAGTTGGCATTTGGAGTTACTTAGTATTATTTTTTTGGGTCCTTTAAAGAGTATATTAATACAGTGTTAAATCTGATGTAAACAGCAAAGCCACAGTGAAATGCCTGATAGTTTCAACTGAGAGGTGAAGCAGAGAGTATTGAGTCACAGATAATACTTCAATAATATGATCATTGGCTATCAACAGATGACTGCCCCGTTGGTTATCTATCTTGTGGCTACAATGAGAAAACCTGCTATCCCAAAAGTAGTCGGTGTGATGGCTTTTGGAACTGTCCCCTACATGGAGCTGATGAGAAAGAGTGTTCAAGTAAGTAATCGAGTCCTTGCCTCTCATTCAGATATATGAAAACAATATAATGCTACTGACATATTGTAACACATCTACTCTGACATGGCGTGGGATCTTATTTCTTATGCTGTGTGTTATGTCAGTAGTATGGTTACTTATGTTATGTTAATACTTCAGGATGCCGACTAAGTCTTCTTCATTCTTTCACTTATTATCCATGCACGTAAAGAAGAATACTCAACTCTAGTTAAAACTCACAGTACTTTATTGAACACACTTTATACTGATAATATTAATAAATAATCCTTGCATGAATGTAATTTCACATATATATCTATAGTATTCCATCATTAAGAAAGACACGTCCTCACACTTCTACAACTCAGCTCAACTGTCTAATCACACAGCTCTCCTAGATCTCCTTATCTCAGTCAACTCATACTTTATTACCAGCAAAGCGTGGAAAACAACCGCTCTGACAAAAACATAATTTTACTCTCCAAAAACGTGGAGCTCACATTTGCATCTCAAAAATACAATCCATTGATTGTCTCTCCTCGTGGAAAAAAACATTTTTTACTCTCCAAAAACGTGGAGCTCACATTTGCATCTCAAAAATACAATCCATTGATTGTCTCTCCTCGTGGAAAAAAACATGGTCAACACAATTCACTGTTCACTCATGCTACCTCTCTGTTTTCTTAGTCCGTTACACATATGAAAAGCTAAAATGCTCCTGCTGCTCCTCAAATCAAATCCTGATGCTCCTGGGTGTTAATGAAATGGAACTAAATATAACTAGGTATTTAATAAAATGCTAATCAGGTTAGCCGGGGGGGAGGGGGGGGTGTTCAATACCTTTAAAATTACATCTTTGTAAATGCTTCTTTGTTAAGATTTTGCCTTATGTAAAAAGTCACACATTTATTTTCTAAGTTCTTCTGTTATCCTTACAATTCAATAAATAAGGACTTCATTATTTTACATTTTAAATGCTTTGTTTCTTTTGTAGGGGTGTGAGACTAGTCCAGTAATTTGTAGGGTATGTGAGACTAGTCAAATAATTTGTAGGGTGTGTGAGAATAGTCAAATAATTGGTAGGGTGTGTGAGACAGGTCAAATAATTCATACTGGGTGCTTCCTTGGCTGGAGGTCAGGAGGGAGGTGGGCATATTTTAGGAAAACAAGAAAATACGTTTTTTAACACTGAGAAAAGATTTAAGAGAAAAATGAGACTAAATACTTTATAATTTATGTTGTTCATGATTTTAATCATTGTTATGTTTCAGAAAGTCATGAGGTAACAATGAAAATAATTTGCAGTAAAAAGAAAAACTATTACAATTATTGCCCTTGAGGAAACTAATAGCCTGAGGTTTAATTTTATACTAATAAAATATTTCGTAAGGGGTGCAAAGTATAGATAATGCTTGGAAGCTTTGCTAAATGATCAATAAAATTTGTTCTCAATCATCACCGGTTACAGGTTTGATGTATGCTATTAAGTTTTTGGTTTTATCAATTGTATTTTTAAATATTGTTTTATGCTCTGTTTTTTTAAAAGTTGGATGATGTATATGACATTGTAAATTTATATGACATGATGTACATAGCAAATAATTATTTCCTTATACTTACTGTTGAATCTTCAGTAATTTCATATAAAATATATATAATATATATTTATATATATGTATTTTATTTACAGATTTATGTGCACCTGATGAATTTAGCTGTAACATAAGCTCCCGCTATTGTTACAAAGAAGCTGATAGATGCAATGGGAAAGGCACCTGCACAAATTACATAGATGAAATAGGATGCAGTAAGGCCCTTTTTTTGTTTTGCACAATAACTTATTGCATGTGCTGAGGAGCACATATGCTTTTGACATGTGAATGTCATTTGATCTGGGTTTGGAGATGTATTTCATTTGATCTAGGTGTGGAGATGTATGTTATTAAACTTGGATATAGTGATGAATATCATTTGACTTAGGTATAGTGATAAATGTCATTTGATTACGTATACAGACCTGTTTACTCTTACGATTTTGGCGTACAATGTACGATTTTTAGATGTCTTTTACGATTGTACGCCGAGACCCGCCAAAACTACGATTTTCAGAGACCCACCCGGTGAACAAATATTTGTATCATTTTGTCCGATTTAAATAAAAATTAAAAATTTTCGGTTGTGGAAGCTTTAGCCCTTATGGCCCCGCATTGAATGGACCCAGAAAACAACGATGGGTTTTTGTATATTTTTT
>CAXITT010000365.1:466929-491519 GCA_964033795.1 Lymnaea stagnalis | reverse complement strand
GGGGGGGGGCCTGTTCCTCGGCAGAAAGAACGTACGTTATTTAAAAAATCTACAATATTCATCTCCTAACTCTGAAAGTCCAAAAATAGCATTCTATTTATATCTCGAATGCTGTAAAATACCACCCGATGTTTTGTAGGAATTATTGCGGTGATGTTGTCAAGATGTATTTTCACCAATAAACTCGTTAGCAGTAGTAGAGAAGTTACAGTTGTGTTTAGTCATGAGTGTTCAGCGCGCGTGTGACGCATATTTCGTTGGGCTACGCCAGTGGTTCTTATAATTTTGTTTCCCGGCGCATATGTCATATTAGGTTTTCGCCAGGGTTTCCTGGATGAAATTCTTACAAGTACACTTCGAAATAGGGAATACACAAATAAAATAAAGGGTGGGATAAAAATAAATATATCGTTTACGGAGGTAACAAACATGGAGGTATCTATAGCAGATGCAGGCCTTCAAAATGAAGTGACCGCAGTTTGCAGTTAACGTCAGTCGAATACTGATTACCTTACAGTTCCATTTTTTAACAAACCGCTGAACTGGATGCCACTGAACACGCTATACCAGTAGATGATGTATACATTATATATTATATATACTGTATATTTATGTATTTACTATTAAGATACTGTAATGTACGATTTTGAGACGATATTGTACGATTTTAGGAGTTTGAGGGTAAACAGGTATGCGTATATGGATAAATGTCACTTGACTTGGGTATATTGATGAATGTCATCTGGAAATATTTACATGAACTACATTTACTTTACTGAAATAGCTTTCTGAAATAGCTAACTGTTTAAATTCTCATGATATCTTTCAATCCCTTCCAGCTCCCGAACAATGCAGTGTAGAAAAGGGTTTGTTCCTGTGTAACAATGGCCGCTGCATTTATGAGAAATGGCGCTGTGACAGAACCAGTGACTGCACTGACAACAGCGATGAAGATGATTGTTCCTCATGTGGGTCCCACTTATCATAACCATTAAAACTGTTCATGGTACAGTGTCAAAACCATTTAAAATAAAATATATGTTTTCGAGCTTTATATTAATTGCTTTAAGTGGGGCCATTTCTATAAGAAACCCAAATCCCACTTAAGAAAAAATTTAGCTAGTTTTTTAATTTTTTTTATATAAATCTATTTCATACCTTTTTCTCCACTAGTTGAATTTCAGTTTTAAGTATTATTTTCATTAATATCAAAATATTTGACATTTTCTGCTATAGAAATTTTTTATTTATCTTCTACAGTATCATCACCTCGAGTGATAGTGGCTGCAGTGGTAGGCTCTCTAATTTGCTCCTTGCTTCTAGTAGTTGCTTTGGGCTGTGTGTGTAAGGTCTACAACATGCGCATTCAATCACTCAGGGGGTTGCCTCGTCATGAGACACCCTTAAGTCGCCAGTTAGCAGAAATGTTTCACCACCGAGCTCCCCCACCTCCATACCATGAAGCCATGCTCACATCTCGCCCATTTGATGAGGCCTACCTTGAACTTCTCACTCAGAATGATGAAAACCAGTCGGTACAACTAAATGCTGGACCTGGCTCTGACACACCTAACATCTCTTTACAACCAGGAGGGGTGTCTCAGAGAGGCCACAGCAACAGATGTCGTCGCAGCCGCAGACACAGGGAAATCAACCAAAATCACAGAGACAGATCTGAGTCACAGGGTCTCATTGACATTGGCACGCTGCCGGCCCTCACTGAAATGTTGGAGGTTGTTCCCCGTCCTCAAGAAACATCAAATTGCTTCCCAGGTCTTTCAGAACCACCCCGCTACAGTGAGCTGGAGCCCCTCTCGCGCCATGACTCAATCCTGCTCACCGAGCCACTGGCAGACTCAGACGGTGAGTCGATTGAAAGTGACAACTGGCATCCAGGCAGAAGAGATGCCTGCGATGGCAACTCACAGACCAGTTTTGATGGTGAATCTCTCATACAGCTCGGGGTGTCTTCCACGTCTCCCATAGGAGACTCCACCTTGTCCACTGGTGCACCGCTGAGAGGTTTTCTCTCTGTCACAGACTCTGAGGGGATTCACGATGTTATTGACAAAGATCCTGAAACTGCTGGCTCAGGTCTCTCTGTAGACTCAGCCAATGGGACGGAAGGTGGTGGGAACAAACATTGCGAAGAACAAATGTCTGTGATGGACGAGGACTCCGACTCGGATTGTATCCTGGCTGGAGAGGATGAGGAAGGGGATAATGACGATGATACAGATTCTGACACCGCTTGTCTGTTGAGACACACTTAAAGGACAGTAACTGTTGAGTATAGTAGTTGTGATAATTATATGGACTTAAAAATTATATGCTTCATGAGACATATTCATCATATGATAGTTAAATGTTTTGGTAAGCTTACACCATGGAAGCAAGGCAAAGAAAGATGAGACCAAAAAAAAAGGCTTTAGATAAAAGTCAATGCTATGCTCACCTGATATAAAACTTCCTGGCAAGTAACGGGTAATAATAATTACATTTTTAAGAATTAAATAGTGCATTTTCACTTAGGGAAATAGTGTTCAGATTTTAAAGGTTCTCAAGAAAGTCACCAAAAAACTGCCCCTAGCGTTAAATAATAGTTTTAATTATTAATGTAAGAATTGTTGGATATATTTTATACAATATTTTTTCTGTGTTAAAAATCTGTTACTTTTATGTTGATACAAATATCTCATCTAGACTCATTTAGCAAGTGTTATTTTATCTTCCCGATATATCTGCCTAGTTCTTCTTATTACAACTTTGGTAAACATCTCTTAGGGAAAAATCCACATTTCAGCATGGGGAACTTCTGTTGCATGTGATTTTGTTTTTAGCCTTATATGAACTATGAAGGTTGACAATGTAAAATTTCTATTAAGAATGCTGCAGTTATTTCATTGATTTGGTTTCATATTTAGATAAGCACTATATTTATCGGCGTATAACACGCACCTCATTTTAAGAAGGAAATTTCAGGGAAAAAAACTTAACATTATATCTGCGTATAACACGCACACAGCATTTGCCCCCTATTTTTAGGGAGAAAAAGTGTGTTTTATGCGCCGATAAATACGGTAACTCTTTTTCTTTTCAATTAATCACACATGATATTTGAAAAAGTGCACTGCATAAGACCCCTTTAAACTAATCACACATGATATTTGAAACTGTACACTGTTTTAAAAGACCCCTTTTAACTAATCTCACATTATTTTTGAGAAAGTGCACTGTATAAAAACCCTTTTAACTAAACAGAAATAGGGAACTGATGATTTCAGCTTGTTCTTAAAACAGAATTGGTGGTAACATTTGTATATTTACAGGTCAGGTTTCAAAAAATGAATTTTTACCACTTAAGAGATGTTTTATTTTGTACATTGACTGTGTGTGTGTGTATATATAATATATAAATAATATATATATATATATATATATATATATATATATATATATATATATATAGTGAAGTTGGCTGTGGGTGCGCAGACGGCTAATTAGATCATACAAATCCCTATCGCTTCCCACAGACTTACCACAGTAAATAACTGAAATAAATATGGAATAACTGAAACTTTTACAAGCTATTTTATGCTCTATGGAGTTTTTGAAAACATGTGTTAATTACTGTTTTATTCACTTACTGTTTACTCAGTCAACAACCAGCAATTTAGAACATAACCAAAAAAACAACACCTGAATGTTTTACTTATTAATATCAAACTTTGAACTTTTTAAGCTGTAGTTATGGCCTATGGCTTAGTAAGACGGCGTTCATATTCATAGACAAGATGTGGACATTGCAGAATAGAGTAATTAATGTCTTTGTTGACACTTTCATTTTCTTTAGTGTCAAAAATTTGTTTAATTATGTATCATGGACATTCTGCTTTATACGTATGTGGGGAAAGTGTATGTCTGATGGATTTTTTTTAAGGGTGGGGGGAGTGTTTTGATGGATTTTGAGTTTATTCCAAGCAAAGTGCTTTCATTTTCTTTGTATTTCTTATTGTTAATTCATCTGTTGATGACAATGTACATTTTGAGTGCCATAGCAACTGTGTCAAGGACAGTCAAAGTTCTTGGCACAACAAACAGCATTAAGGGTTTTATGAAATAAATAAATGTTCACTGTAGGACAAGACTTGCAAAAAATACAGTTATTAGAATTTACGTTAAATGTAGTGGCCGCTTAAAAAATTCTTACATTTACTAAATAACTACTGTACATAATATTACACACTTACACTGAATTTATTCAGAAAATTGTTTTCTACTGATTAGGGTTGTTTTTTATACTTTATTTTAACACCTTTTTCATTAACTCATTTTACCAAAGTGCTGGGTATTTTTTTATGTTGGACTGAAAGCAAAAAAGTTTGACTTCATAAGCTTTACTACACCTTTATTGGCGCTAAGTCAAATAAGAATACCCAAGTTCATTGCAGACCTAAATTCAAAATCCTACAGATTAATGGTGACCGAAGGTAATTTTTAAATTGTTCAATTATACCACAGTGTAGATTTAACAGCTGTGTGTGTGAGGTGATTCATCCAATTTTTTAAGGCCATGACTTTTGATTTGGACACCTGAAAAGTAATGAAACAGATTTTTATAGTATCTTTCTTTAAGCTCTTTTTTTTTTCTTTTTTTTTTATTGCAGCAGACAAAAAACCCATTCATAAATAACAAGTTGAAGTTGTATTTCAAAATTAGTCCTTGGATAACCACCTATGCTGGGACGGGCTACCTCACCAAACCAGAACTTTAAATTTAAAAAATGGGGACACGAGAAAAATTAATTTTTAAAATCATTTGTTGTTTCTTATCAAAATGTATTTTTTTAAGTTTTAGGGAATCAATGCTACCAATGCATTTATTAATTATTCATTTACCTTTTTTCTAGAGTAGATGGGTGAAATTTATGTAGTGAAAATATTGTTCATGGTTTTTTTTTTTGTAAATTGAACAGATTCACACTCCTTTTTAAAAGGTTATTAAAAGGGCTTGGAAAAATGTTTTCCTGTTAGTAACATTCAGCTACATCACATTTGGTACTTTTGTCTGTAAAGTTAATTGTTACTATCACTCATTTAGTCAATGAACTAATGAACCAATTAATTTGGTTTAATAAATGCAATACAAAAAAACTCTCTCTCTAAATCTCGTAATAAAGATAGCGTACATATATTTCTATTTGAAACAATTGCCCATTATAACTGTTATTAATGTTATGCAATAAAGTAACAAATATGATTTACTGTGTTAAGCTGATGTCAAGTGATCCACGACGTTGCTCATAACATGAAAAAGCAAACAATGTATCATATTATCAATCCATTGTAATTGTATGACTCTTTTGTTACATTTTTTTTTCAAAATTTCAATGTTAAATAAACTATAAAACTATAGTTGACAAAAAGAATAGTTTTCTTTTAGTCTCAACTCCTTCACTGCCTCCATCTGATAGAACATACCCTGAATACATGTCAACAAAGTTATTTATTAATAATTTTTTTCACCGATTGCTGAAATTTTTAGAGAACGCTTGATCAAAGCAAGGCTTACATCAGGGGTCTGTTCAGTACTAATTCAACAGGTGCATAAATCTGCTTCACATGCAATTGCTTGGCCTAATGGCTGTTCTCTGTTTGTCTAAAGAACATGCTTCACAATTCTTGGCCTCTTGTCCGTTTGTCTAAAGAAAATGATAATTTTTTATTTGTGTTCATCATGATTTCATGGTGTAATATGTCACCAGATAGCAAGGAAAACAGAGCTACACCACAGCCTTTAAACAAAAATAGTAATCCACAACTAAAGTAATCAGTACCAGTAGAAAGTAATAGATATCATCTAAAGTAATAAACAGAACCAGTAGACATTGGCCAGGACGCTCATGTCAATGTTGATGTGTTGTTTTACAATATAGAAGTTTATTTAAGGATAGGATAAGGATTTATATTGATAGCACTCTAATTGTCTAATTGCTTACTATTTTAAAAAGACAGTACTATTATTAATAACGATGATGGATGTGTGTGTGTGACAATTTTAAACTGCTTAAATTTTTACATTCAAAATTAGAGTGTTAGAGAAATGCTTTTTTTTTTTTTTGCATTACTTATTCATGCTAAATCCACCATGTTGGCTTAATGCTTCTCATTGGGACTTTATTAAACATGTTAAGTTTGAGAAAACTCTGTTGTGCTACTTAAACTGGTTATTTTAGTCACACAATTTTGTTTATATATATATATATATATATATATATATATATATATATACACACACATGTTTATATATATTTAAAGACGAGTATATTAAAATACACTCTTTTTTCTTTTTTCTCTCTATGGCACATTCATATGCACAGTGGTCAAATGATATTACTTAGTGTGACACATTACATAAACTAATGCAGTACCTATTAAGACATATTGCTTAAACTGAAGCTGTACACAACGACATTACTGAAACTAAAGCTTTACTTAATATGACATCTTTTAAATCTAAAGCTGTACTTAATATGACATATGACTGAAACCAAAGCTGCTAACTTGTATTAGCTGTATAGGAACACATCTTATTGTTATTGAATGACCATATGAAGTATATTTACCTCTTCACCTGGGTTTATTTACTTTTGTTAGTTTAGTCTGAGCGAGCATTTCCTCAACTGTATTCCACAAAGTGCCCCTATGGGTCGATTAAGCATTTTGATTGAGTCCTCTAAAATCATGTTGTTTGTCTACTCCTCGGAACACTTACCTATTATGTTTGTTGGTCCAGATTAAAATATTAGCGTTTACTTGGACGATTGTTAACTGATCATTACATCAGTACTTTCATCATTGTCAACAGCTGATGGGCCATTCACCAACAATTAATTTAGGCCCCAGTTTTGCTTTAACATATATGTTTGTAGTTAAGTTAAATTAATTTTCCCAATAGCATTGGGAGTTTTCGAAAGGGTTCATTGAGTTAGAAAAGGGATTTGTCAAGGAGGATGCCATCATCAGATGACGGACCTCATTGACTCTCAAAGCCAAAATGCTCCCTGAGACTAACTGACTTTAAGATGTCAACAAATTTCTGCACGTGTGGAAACAGCCTTGTAACTAGCGTGATCACCCTTGCTAATTTAGTTCCGTTTCTATACCGCCAGTTTACGGCAGCACTTTTGACTTTACTTAGAACTCCCCCCCCCCCCCCCACCCCTTTCCTCCACACTGCAGCTATCCCATTGGTGGTTGCTTTTCTCTCTATTCCCTCACACGTTTCTACTTTTCTCTCTTTTATAAAATTCTTTTAAGAGTCCTTAGATCATAACACGAAAACTGTATTACTACCAATTATTTTAACCGATTTGATTGTTTTTTTGGGGCACTTCGCTAATTAATTAATTTTGTAAAAAAAAAATTCAGAGTTCAGGAAAACATTGGAGCAAGCTTGGAGAAAAAAACCTTTGTGTTTTCTTTTTTTTTCTTCATTGACTTTTAACTGATAATTTATTGGCTCACCTTTAGTTGTAATTTTTGTTGGTACTCACCTGACAAGCATAATTTAATGGGTTTCATTCTTTCATTCCATGTTTCAGGTAGTTAATGTATAGGGAGACAGGGGGGGGGGGGGGGGATATGGGGCAAACCTTTTTTAAAACTCAAACTTGTTAAAAAAATTTATTTGAATTTATTTTTAGTCTTAAAATGTGTCTTTGTATAATTGTGTGTTGTCTTTATAATCTTGTATTGCTGTCTGTTGGTCTCATTTGATGGGTCAGTTAATTCATTTCCTAAACCTGCGCAACTTATTATGAAACTTTATAACTGAACTCTTTATTTGGATGAGCATGGCTCTAAGCAAAGCATAAATCAGTGGTTCACAGTCAGGGCCCTGTGAAGCATAGATTGGTTCTTAAAAGGGCTCAGCGATTCAAACAGGTTGGGAGCCACTGCCTTGAAAATTCATCCTCTCCCATTCCTATTCAGCTCCATTTCTGTTATTTTAATCCATCACTATTTGGAGGGGGTGGGGGCCTGGAAACATTTCAATCCGGAAATGTGTCTTGTATCATTTTAACTTTGACCTGAATAATTTTATAATTTGCTCAAACTTAATGATGTCAATGCATATGATATTAGTATCTTAAATCATGAATGTTAACTTTGCTAAAATGTTCCACGGATAAAGAATAATAATCTAAGTAAACTCCCTGTCAAACATATGTGTGGTTGATAACACCATTTGCCCGAGGGCAATGGAGCACATCAATTCTGGTGGAATTCAGGCAGAAGATGATTGCTATTTTAATTTAAGATTCATCAAATGTTTATGTTGTTAACTTACCGTATACAAGTGGCCGCATTCTGTGTAAATATATAATTATATATATATATATTATATAATTATATTAGAAGTATTAATGATATAAAACCTGACTTGATAGTTCAGACAATTTTTTATCCAAATCAGTAACATCACATTTTAAAAAATTAAGATGACTTTCCAGTCAAATTATGTAAATTTGGTGAACATTAATAGTAAGAAATTTGTGTAAAGGAGATAAGGTCAATTAATATTTGGGCATGGTACCGCTATGGAATTTCAGAAAGATGAAAACTCAATTGAGCATTTTTGGCAAAGTAAACTTGCTTATCAAGGAACCTTCAAATAGTCTCTGTTGATTAGTAGAAGGGTGTGGCTAAAACACACCACTTGGGGAAACATTGTTAATTAACTTCAACTTGTTATTTGATCAAAATTTGCATTTTTTTTAAAAATTTGTTTATTTATAATATAACAAATGATGAAATGACATTCAATGCCATAAAGTTATTGCACAAATTGATGATTTTATTTTATTTTGAGTTTCAGAAGTAAAAATTAATTTATTTGTGAAGACTCTCATTAACTAATACTACTAATAGTAATAGGTTGACGTCTGTAGCAGTCATCCCCTGTAATTTTTAGAACAATCAAATATTTGCCACATATTGATTTAAAAACAGACGTGCAACAATGGACCAGTCACTTTTGTATGATAGACGCTGGCAAGGGCATCAGTCTGGTAGTGGGTAGATAGACTAACAGATCTTTAACTTAGCCTATTTTGCTGTAATTAACCTTATGTGTTATCTTCTCATTGGCGCAAATCTACCCCTGAAACTAAATGAATACGTTAACCTGGGATGGTATCCCTTACATCCCTTCTCATTTGGTTCACACAAAAACTAAAGCTGTCTTTAAACTCTACATTGTTAAATAAGTGTGTGAGTGCAGCTGAGAGCTGATGTGTGTAAGCTCAGACAGGCCATTATTTATAACCGTGAAAACTGTCCCAAGATGTGCGCAGTAGTAATATCTCATGATTTTTGTCATGACTGCTGTCCATGATGTATACAGTAGCTGAAGTTAGGGTAATTAGATAACCAACATTTTAGAAACAAGGTTTACAAATAAATAACTGAAGCAGTGGTGGTGTTTTTTTTTCTTTAACTTTACGCTACACAAGAGTGGGGATAACGTACCGATATCCTGACTAAATGTAGGGGTTAACTAGGATTCAGTTAGGATTGTTAATTAATTTTTTAATAACGAAATGAAAGCAGGCCTTCTGTTATACAAATTCCCAGTTTCAGACAACTAATTATGTGTTGGCAGAAAAGATCCCTCTTTCAGACAACTAATTATGTGTTGGCAGAAAAGATCCCTCTTTCAGACAACTAATTATGTGTTGGCAGAAAAGATCCCTCTTTCAGACAACTAATTATGTGTTGGCAGAAAAGATCACTCTTTCAGACAACTAATTATGTGTTGGCAGAAAAGATCCCTCTTTCAGACAACTAATTATGTGTTGGCAGAAAAGATCCCTCTTTCAGACAACTAATTATGTGTTGGCAGAAAAGATCCATCTTTCAGACAACTAATTATGTGTTGGCAGCAGTGGCGTAGCGAGGATGTTTGGCGCCCGGGGACAAGATTCGCGCCCGGGGACAAGATCCATTTTTAGCGCCCCTTTTTCTTTTTTCCAACTCTCAAACCCATTATTTTCATCAATAAAATAATATCAAAGTACATTTTGGCGCCCTTAACTAGCTGGCGCCCGGGGACATGTGTCCCCCCACGCTACGCCTCTGGTTGGCAGAAAAGATCCCTCTTTCAGACAACTAATTATGTGTTGGCAGAAAAGATCCCTCTTTCAGACAACTAATTTTAATGGCATACAAGTTAATGTAATATTAATCACCACAGCTGTTTAAATTGTTTCAAAATTCTCTCTCTTTTTTTTTGTTTGTTCACTTACTTACCTGTTCATGTTGGAGATGATGCTTGAGAGAAGCCATACTATAATCTTGCTTCCAATAGAAACAAAATAAACCATTAGAAATATATATTTGTGTGTTTGTTGCTGCTTATCCATCTCCCATGTGGATATATTTGTGTGTTTGTTGCTGCTTATCCATCTCCCATGTGGTTTGTTGTTGTCTATCCATATATCATGTGGTTTGTTGCTGTTTATCCATCTACAATGTGGTTTGTTGCTGTTTATCCATATACCAAGTGGCTTGTTGCTGTTTTTCTATATACCATGTGTTTTGCTGCTGTTTTTCTGATTCTTCTAGACAACGGTGCTGCAACCAAGTACTGGCATATGTGCAACGGTTTGGGAAACAATGCGGCTATCCTAACGGCTCCTAGCGGGTGCCAGGCCAGCCTTGAAACTCTCGATTGATGTCGAGTCTACGGCGGCATTGTCCAGTTGCTTCCAAGCAAGTATTGTTCGTGGGAAGAATGATTGTTTATATTGAACTGTTTTACACCGAGGCTCAGTGAAGCATTTATCGTTGTTCCGGATGTAACTGCTCATGGCGTTGACAGAGATGAAGTCAGTGTTTATTGAGCGTTTGGCTCTGATTAAGCGACCTGGCTTCTGCGGGGTTAGATACGTATTAGCTGGAATGGCCGGCACCAGCCCCGTGACCTCTTTATAGAGGAATGTTAGGCGGAGCTTTTCTCTTCTGTCTTTGAGGGAGGGGATGTCAAATCTTTTTAAGAGGTCAGTGACGAAGCCAGGAGTGGTGGATTTGTAGTCAGTTGCGATGATGCGCACTGCGTTACGTTGTATTCGCTCCATTTTGTCCACGTCTTGCTTTAGGTATGGGTCCCAGATGATCGCACCATATTCTAGTAGCGGACGGACGAGTGCGAGATAGGCATTTCGTTTGCAGATGTTGGGCAGTGGCGCAGATCTCTTCGAATGAAACCAAGTGTGGAGTTGGCTTTTTTTTTTTTTTTTTGTTGTTGAAATTTTGTTTATAAGGGGTGACCATTTTAGGTTATTAGAGAAAAGAATTCCAAGGTATGGATTATTTGATACTTGTTGGAGAATTGTCTCGTTTAGGGATAACATATAGGTTGATGTTTTTTTTTTTTTTTTTTTTTTTTGTTGTTGAAATTTTGTTTATAAGGGGTGACCATTTTAGGTTATTAGAGAAAAGAATTCCAAGGTATGGATTATTTGATACTTGTTGGAGAATTGTCTCGTTTAGAGATAACATATAGGTTGATGTTTTTTTTTTCTCGAGATGCCCATTGTGTAGCATTTGGTTTCGTTAAATTCTATGCCCCATTTGTCCGCCCATTTCATAGGGCACTTCAAATCTGCTTGGAGGTGGTTGTTGTCGTCGTAGCCATTTATCTCTCTGTAGACAAGACAGTCATCTGCAAACAGCCTCACTTGAGATTTTACAGTATCAGGGAGGTAGTTTCTATGACAGAGGAAGAGAAGGGGGCCCATATACCACATTTTATCCATATACCTTGCAATTTGCTGCTGTTTATCCATATACCTTGCAGTTTGTTGCTGTTTATTCATATACCATGTGGTTTGCTGCTGTTTATCTATATACCACATACCACGTGGTTTTATTGCTGTTTATCCATATACCTTGCGATTTGTTGCTGTTTATCCATATACCATATGGTTTGTTGCTGTTTATCCATGTACATTCCAATTTGCTGCTGGTTATCCATCAACCATATGGTTTGTTGCTGTTAATCTATATACCATGTGGTTTGTTGCTGTTTATCTATATACCATTTGGTTTGTTGCTGTTAATCCATATACCATGTGGTTTGTTGCTGTTTATCTATATACCATTTGGTTTGTTGCTGTTTATCTATTGGAGTGGCTATTGGTACCCGGTACCTATAGCAGCAAATGGCTATTCGGACCCGGCTGATCACGTGAGGTCTTTATAAATTTGGTCACGTGACGGTTAGGACGGATACTTCCTGTTAATGAAACACAAAGAACAATGGGACGTTCAGCTAACAGCAAGTAAGAATACGTTTATGTTTATAATTTTATTGTATTTTTGAATTCTATTTTAAATATAGTTCTATAATCATTAACATGACATCAATCAAGATCCAAGTAAAGTTGCTTTTTTTTTTGGTGGCAAATCGGCTACTGTCTTATCTGTAATTGTAATGAAAAGATTGGCTGCGGCTATTCAGACCCATGGCCCATGACCCAGTATCAGAAGTGGATACTTCAATTTTAATTCACCGCAAAAATTATTATTATTCACACTTTCAATTAAACAAATGTTCTTTTGAATAAAAAATTCGGAGAGATCAGCCCGCGGCCGCCATCTTGGTTATCGTGACCCACGAACTTAGACTTATGTCCTAAATGTATCCCTAAACCTAACCTGAACCCTAATTATAAATGTATCCCTAAACCTAACCTGAACCTATCCCTAAACCTAACATGAACCCTAAAATGTATCCCTAAACGTGATAAATCTGAATTAGCCTAAAAAACTTTTAATTTAAAAATAATTATACATTTCATTATTTCACATTTCCATTAAATTAAAACACTTCACACTTCCAATAAAACAAATGTTATGTCTATGTTGAATAAAAACATACTTCTTTAAAGGTCCTCCGCTACTGTAGTGGTCAAAATTGAACAATATCATCTAGAATGGCGTTGATGACATAAAAACCATTTACTTTAATATTATTGACGCCACATGAACTCACACATGTACCAATATAGTATATGTCTGTGTGTGTCATTGTGGCGCTTGTTTCTCTTTTGCATATTTCCACAAACGTTCGATGCTTTGGGTATTGGCAATTGGCACCTGAGTTTGGATCCAAAAACTTAACAGAATGAATGACCGTTTGATGAGTCAATCCCGGAGTGGTGCCAATTGACATATATTTATATGCTCTTCATTGATCTGACATGACTGTTGTACCCAGCAGGATGTGTGCTGTGATTATCGGCATAAGTGTAATGTGTAGCTGGTGATCTATCTTGTACAAAAAACATGAAATACTCACTAATCTCCTGACAAATGCCTCCAGAGACCCATTATTGTGGCAAAACTCGCCAGACTTGTTTTTTTTTCATGTAAACAGACTCTTCGACTGAGAATAAACATGACTTACTGGTGTAAATTATGTAAATTTTTTGATTGATGAAGCATGAATGGATTCTAACACATGTGTTTTGGGAAATAAGGCCCAAGGAGGCCGTTTTAGACACCCCTGCCACAGAGTTCTACTCCTTTTCCTGCCCTCAGGGTACTTTTCGGTTGCTTCAGACAGAGCGGTCCTTTTCACCATTGTACATCCAATTATGGTTTATTTGAGCTGGGTGTTACTGAGAAAGTTGTCTTCATACTTATTAGTTATTATTATTATTCTCTCTCACAAACATTTTAATGATATATTGTGTAAAAATTAGCATCAGTACTCAAATGTGGTGCTTATCCCATGAAGCATATTTAAAAGCTCTATTTTTTTCTAAAAATTCGTAGGGGTCATCTCTATCCAATTCAGAACCCCTAATCCAAGGATTCACAACATTTTCATAAACATAATCATTTTGATTGTCTTCATTATCTTCCTGATTGTTTTCGTCAGTGTCAGATTCACTGCTAGACAGCGAGAGATCAAGAGGGTTACGTCCCAAGAGGGTTAATGAAAAACCTTTCGGGTGACCAGCTCTCCTACCAGCAATGCTGCTAGTACATGAATTTCAAATATCCTAGTCCAGAGTTTCCTAAGCGTTTTGTAGTCACAGCACCGTTGCTGCACCCAAGTCTTTTCAATTTTGCTCTATGCCACATTCTTTGGGCACTGTAAAATGGCATTTTTTAAACAATCTAATCCATTTTTGAAACCTTGTACTTATACAAGAAGAAATACCTCAATAACTTCACTTGACTCTATCAAAACAATATTTAATTGATACAGCATAGACGCTGCACAAAACCAACTGCTACTTTAATAAGTACAGAGTACCAAGTAGGTTGGAGAACTAGTGAAAAATACCAACTTAATTATAAATGGCTTGCATTAAGTCCATTAATTTTTTAACACTTCAGTTTGCAGCAGGACACAGTCTGGGAGCCTCTGTCCTAGTCAATTACATGCCATAATAAACACATATCTTTACATTTTCTCTTAACACCTAGCATCATCCTGATCCCCCTTCCAATAATAAATATAAGAATCTTGATCCTTTGAATGCACTTTATATAATGGTTAGTTTCACTGATTAGGTTTGGGTAAAGTCTTGCACATTCCTAATTTAGTTAAAATTAGATAAAAATCCCTTTAAAATCTAAATTTCCTTCTGACATATTGAGTGCATTTTTGCTGTAAAAGAAATAATTAAAAAATGCAAAAGAGCTATTTAGATGGATTGCTTCTTATATTTAGATTCATCTGTTGCTATAGCATACATTTTTTTGGTTAAAATCATAGTAGTAATAATCAAGAGTTACATCTTGCAGGTTAGAATTATATTACCATTGATCTGTGACAAAAAATCTTATTTAAATTTTTAAAGATTCACTACTGTAATGCAGTTGTAGTTAAAATCTTGCACTGAGCTTGACGTGACCATTTTGAAGGTTTTCTTTTGTTCATTTAACACCACCTCCCTATTTTTAAAGATTCACTACTGTAATGCAGTTGTAGTTAAAATCTTGCACTGAGCTTGACGTGACCATTTTGAAGGTTTTCTTTTGTTCATTTAACACCACCTCCCTATTTCCAATAGTGGTTGGACTTTTAACTATTTAATAGACAATGCTATTTAATTAACAAAGCTATTCAACTTTCCTTAGAGAATCAGTAATTTTTTGTCGAAACACCCATGTAAACATGGCTGGTGTAAAAGAAATGATTACACCAAGTGTGTGATTAATTTTTTTGGTACTTTTTATGATGGTAACTTTCAGGTTAAAAGTGTTCATAGGATATTGTCTTCATATTAATGCAAGCTTGCGCTCTAATATAATAAAGTTTCTGTCTGCTACTAATTTATGTATTATTTTACTTCCAGGTTAAAGTTGTTGTTTTCACAGAGATCACTTGAAGACCCCCATCACTACCAGAACTCACAGCTGCTCTTACGATGAATGTGCAGGAGGAATCATGACATGCCAGGACGATGACTGGTCAACATTTTACTTCAGGTAAATCCAGTCCTTTTTATTCTATTTATTTTTCATTACCTATGCCACTAATTTTTTTAAATAAAAATTTTGGTTTTATTTTTTTTACATTTTAACTTGATGCTTGATTTATCACACTGGGTAATAATCTTGAGGTAACTTGCCATTATTGGAATCTTGGAAATTTATTCCCAATGGATCATAAGCCGACCACAATCTTAGTTTTGTCTTTGAATAGGGATCTACAGTACATGCTGAATTTTAATTTATAGCCATGTCTAGACTTAATTACGTGTTGATCATTCTTAAACATCAACCAAAAATTCAAATTAAATAATTATAATAATAAGTATGCCGCTAAATAGGAGAAATAGAGATAAATAAACAGATCAATTTGTTAACGCTGATCATTAGTAGGGCCCTGGCCTGTTTCACCATATCCTTCCATTCAGACATCATCATCATAGGTGCTACAGCCCATCATAGGGGCCTGGTCTGCTCGACTGCTCTACAACATCCCCCCCTTTTAAGCTGATCCATGACTTTACACCTTCCAAGTGATTTTAGTCCTTTACAGCTCAATCCATATCAGTCTTGGTCGACGGATGAGCCGTTAACCCCCAGGCTTTGGTCTGTAGATCACTTTTGCTGCTCTACAATCTAATATCCTCTCAAGGTTTCTTGCCCAAAGCAGCCTGCACCTTTAAATTGCAGCAACTGCGGTTGGTTCCAGTACTGAAAATGTTCATTAGGAAATTGCATCAGCGGGCTGTCGAGCTAGTACATTAGCTCTTTATGCCCTCCCCAAAGCACACACACCCTCACTCCCCAAGCCTGAGTTATCAGGCTGGGAAGTGGAACGTTGGAGATTTCCCCTTTGCCAAGACAGCCCCAGCCTGCACTCACTCCATCGAGTACCAGTGGAGGTCACCCCAGCTCAAGGACATCCGGTAGGCCGGTGACGCTTCTCTCACAGCATCAGGAGTCGGGATGGTGTATTTACATCCTAAAATTTTACCCTGCCCATCCCTGGGAACGCCCGACTCCGCTGGATACAGATTTCTACAGTGGGTTTCTACCTTGAAACTAATTTACGAAGCAGCTGGGATGAAACGGTTGCCTAGGTAAAACTACTTTAACTGCTATGTAAATAGAACCATTGGCATGAGTTGCCACTACCCACCTCATGCCTCGTATCCTTAAAGGGCAACATGTAATCATGCTCCTACCCTGTTTCTGCCGTTTCATTTCCAGCTGCAGATTTTCCACAGCTGGTAGCCCTTTAAGTGCTTACATTTTCGGCAGATACTATGCACGCTCTTTGTCTGCCAGCACAGGCTCACGCAATAATGGTGGTTTTGTTCCCAGTCTAGCGCTAGCGTGCAGCACCTCTTTAGCCAGCAAGCCACTACAAACTTGTCAACCAGAGCCCCAGGGGATATACATACCCATCCATCATTATCTAACACTGGACTGTATATTTTTCTGAGGATTTTCCAGGTATTGAACAGGTTCTCTTCTTTTGTCTGGCTGTTTTGCATTACCACTGGTCTTATGATAATAAAAGTTGTGTATAGGGCCATCGTAGTTTTCCTTGAGAGATTTCTGCTTCCTAGTTGTAGCTCGTGTAGGCCGAAATAAGAAGAATGGCCTGCTTTTATCCTTTCTTTCATCTCTGTCATTATTTCATCTGTCTCTCTCTGGTGTGCTTGTTTACTTTGATTTTGTCACCTGTGTGTCTGATACGTGACATTAACATACACTTTGTATTCGCTTCATTTACCTCTAGAGGTAACTCTTCTAATTCATGGAATGCTTAAATTATATCAATGCTGCTTCTCCCCGGTAAAGCTATGTTGTCTGCATATGCCAGGTACTGCACTGGTTGGGCTTTTTAAAGTTGGTTGGTGTCCTGATGGTTGAGATTCTGATATCATGGAATGCTTAAATTATATCAATGCTGCTTCTCCCCGGTAAAGCTATGTTGTCTGCATATGCCAGGTACTGCACTGGTTGGGCTTTTTAAAGTTGGTTGGTGTCCTGATGGTTGAGATTCTGATACTTGTTTGTGATAGTTCATCCTGTGCTCACATGTATGTTTCTCTGGAAGTTGTTTGTGATAGTTCATTTGGTGCGCACATGCATGTTTTTCATAACGCTTTCTAAAGGGATGTTAAATAAGATACATGCCAATGAGTGTCCTTGACTCAGTGGCCCTGATTAATATGAATGTTCCTCAAGTACTCTTCCTGTACTTCGATTTTTTTTGGAGGTAGCCATCGTCATGTATAAACCATGTAAGTTTGTTAGAAACTCCAAGTTACTCCAAGTTTCTATAGTTAGAAACTCCAAGTTTCTATATTGCACTTTGCAGATATTTCCTGTCTAAGCTGTTGTGTAGTCCACATATGGTTGGTGTATGGGGATGTTGTATTCTTCACATTTCTTCTGGAGACATCTGGTGGTCAAAATATGATCTGTGGTGGGTCTATTCTGTCTGAATTCAAATTGATAGTCATCTAGAATATGTTCAGTAAACCTTTTCAGTTTTCTTGCTATTAATTTGTTGATGATTTTGTAGGTTACATTAATTAGGAAGATTCCTCTGTAATTTGAGCATTCCAGTTTAGATCCTCTCATGTGAATTGAGCGGAGTACCCCTTTTTATTTGACGTTTCTCTTCTTCCTGCCGAATTCTTGATATGAAGCTCTATATTTGTCTATGCAGTTCGTTTTCACTTAGTTTTATAAGTTCCACAGTGATAAGGTCGGTTCCTGGGGCTTTATTATTTTTCATGATAAAGATCACGCTTTTTGTTTCATAGTTGGTTGGCTGACCAAAGGGTACAGTTCTTGTGGTAGTTTGTAATCCTCATTGGCTCCACCATAAGAGCCATTTAGCATCCCTTCAAATTGTTGTGCCCTTCTAGTACCTTTTCTGTGATCAGTTCCTTATCTATAATGCTGATAGGATTCCTAATAAATGCTGCTAGTTGTGCTGTATGCATGAATAAACAAATCCATGTCTTAATTGAAAGCTATTTTATTTTGTAAAAAAAATGTGATAATCAAAACATTTTTATCTTCCCTTATTATAGTATAGGCTATATTTTCAGGTTTGCTCAGTTCCTTTTACCTAACCTGATTGCTACCTCTCCCAATTTTTAATATTTTTTTCCTTGTCTTGCTCTCTCTCTTGTTTTTCTATTTACCTGACAAAGGTTCTGAGGATGTCTGAAATGTTCCATCTAATTTCTTGTAATGCAGCAATAGACATTTAACTTTTTATTTTAGTTACTCTATTAGTTTGGCTAAGGCTCCTTCTCTAACCAGGCTTATTAACTTCAGGATCACAGTCCTAACACGATGTCCATTAGTATCATTCCTGGTTCTTGTTTGTGGTTTGGATTTTGTAACATATTTTTACATGGCTGCGTTGTTAGCCCTCAACAATCTGGGGGCTGCTCCTTTAAGCTCTCTAGGTAGTGCCTTTATTTTTGGATCCCCCCACTTCCAAGAAGATTCTATTTTAGTCCACCCCTGGTATTTTTATTGCCTTAGTAGCCATCATATGCTGTAGGTTTCCCTTATCTGCCACCTAGGAAGGCACTCGATGGAAGATTAATATGCACAAGAGCTTACCTCACCTAATCATCTAAAAGGTTTGATGTCCTCCTAGTGGAGGAGTTAAAAGTCCTCCTAGTGGAGGAGTTAAAATTGAAAGGTTCTTTTCAACTCGCTGCCCCTTGAAATGTAAATACATGCCTATCTCTGAGTTAATATGTCTCCCATAATCTTCAAACTGCACCAAGCTGGATGTCACCTTGTGATGTGTATGCATAATGTGGGGTGTGTACATAAGGTGGGTTGTACGCCCCACATTGGAAAACAATTCCATTAACCAAAGAGTTGTTGTAGAATAGATTAATTATGTAAGCCTAAAATATTATAATTCATCATACAATCACCTTTCTCTTCTAACTTGTACAGTTTTTTGAGGTAGAACAGTCTTTCTGAATTTCTTATACAGCATTTGGCCGTGCTCATGCCATGTTAGCTTATTATTGATGGTGACACCTAAGTACTTATATACATCTACTTTCTCTACACTTTGATTTTTTATGTTGAGATCTGTAATCTGGAGTTCCTCCCTCCTGAAATCAACAACATTTCCTTTGTTTTTTAGACATTCAGCGGGAGAAAATTTTCATCGCACCAATTGATAAAGCTTGTTACTAAGTTGCGGTATAAGCCTTCTACTTCAGATATTAAGCCAATGATGGTGGCATCATCAGCAAACTTTAAGACTGGAACGGTGTCGCTTGAGCTTTGAATATCATTGGTATATATTGTATACAGTACAGGGGAGAGAACGCAGCCTAAATGTCATAATGTCCTATGTTCCTTAACTCTCAAAAGACTGTAGATTTTTCCAGTTTTTAATGACCTTGAATATATCTTATTCTTCACTGTGTCTCATGGCTGTAATTTTGTAGCTACCTACAACTATTATATATCATTTTAAAGGTAATTGGATGCTCTTTAATTGATATTTGGTGTTTGTTCAAAATATCCTTGCTAAATTTGATTTTTTATTATTTTTTATAAAAAAAATATATTTTTTTTTTTAAGTCGACAAAAACATAACATCAGATTTTTACAAAGAAGGGAGAGAAAAAAGTGTTTCCAAATACGTCAATAAAATTGATATTTTATTAGAATCTGTTCAATACTACAAAACATATTCAAATTTCGAAAGAATAGACTCATAAATAAAAAAGTTATGACTTTTTGTAGGCAACATATCATTCAAGGAAATATTGCTAGAAAAAGTCAAAATTATTTTCAAAAAATAATAATAATTTTTTTTTCAAAGGAAAACATACTGCATCATATTATCCCTTAGAGGATTATTATTAAGTATTCTTCTAAAATAATACTTAATAATAATCCTAATTCTAAAATAAAAGTTTTTAAAAAAAAAGAAGTAAATTTTAATAAATCAACATTTTTTATGCATCCCCGAGATCCCAATCAAATGATGTAATCCTTCGCCAAGACCATGCATATAAAATTCTTGCAAACAATTTCTTTATTTAATAAAACATACAAATGTATCAAAAAGAGAGCCTGTGACATATGCTCTGATCATATTACCCTATTTGGTAACACACAATTACATTTTTTGTTATTGTCATGTCACGGCGCACGATGTAAAGATTTCGGGCTTTACAGTAACTGGTTCATCATTAAAGATGTCATTTGTTCCCTAAACTTTTCATTAATTGCTACACTTTCTTGATGCTGATACAGTTCATTGTATTTTGCATGGAGATACATAAGGGTCTCCCAATTTTGCACAGCATTTTCCTTTATTTTCAGTATCTGTAACTTTTAGGAAACTCAATATAACCTTGAATATGTCCTTAGTACTAATGGCCTTGCTCATTGTCCATCATAAAAGGATTTCCTGAACATTTCTTATAAAACTAAGAGCCTTATAAGTCCTGCATTCATAATAAGTCCACTTAGTAGCTAAAACTCCCCTTCAATTATGTTATAATGGTTCGAATTTTTGAAAACACAAAATTTCTGCGGCCCATTGTCCTGCGCACACTGCTTACTAATAACCAACCAAATCTGTAGTAAAGTAGAGATTGAAAATGTCTATTTGCTTTTTAAATCTCCTTAAATCCTCTCTTGTTTTAACATCAGGAAGCTATAATGCTTTGTACATCTGGTCTAAATGCAGCAAAGAGTCCCACAGTCTTTTGTCATCATAACCCATTGTATTGACTATGTTTGACATCTGCCCTTCATAGATGCTGTCAAAATAAAAAAATTAAAAAATATATTAGTTTAGCTAAAATAAATATTTACAATATGAATAAAAAGATTTCTAAATATTCAACAATCTGCCTAAATTACTTTTACTTCAACTTTTCATTGAAAAGGGAACACAGCTGATTGTTACATAAAAGCCTTGGCCTTGTAAAAAAAACCTTGTTACTATTATTATGATAATTTACAGAATTCTCGATATCAGACACATCTGAAGTGCTATCTTCATCAAAAATATTCTTGTAAGTAAGAATATTTGTCCATTTCAAGCTTATAATCAGAATTAGACTCCATAGCAACGTTTTAGTGTGTAGTAACAGTGAACCGGAAATTGTGGCAAAATATGAGTAAATGGCGAAAAGGAAAATTTATGAATGGACAAGTTGCTACCAGATTTCTTCAAGAACTAGTAGAATAAACGATATTTCTTTATTGCCAAATAGAAATTTAACATTCCAAAATAGTAAATCTTTATTTTCGCCTTTTAATATTATTTTTATATATATATTAGGGGTCTTTTTTTTCACCTTCCATATATGACCGATTTTTCAATCTCTCGTCTTTTGAGAGTTAAAGTGTTCATTAATTGCTACATTTTCATATGCTGATACAGTTCTTTTTATTTTGCATTAAGGAACATAAGAGTCTCCCAATTTTGCACAGCTTGTCTCCTTTATTTTCAGTATCAGAAACTTTTTGGAAACTCAGTATGGCCATGAATCTGTCCTTAGTCATATTTCATCATATAAGGATTCCCTGGACCACAGTCTTGTAAAATAAGTACTTAAATAAGTACTGTATTCATAATAAATCCTCTTCTTAGTTGATAAAACTCTTCAATGAAGTTATACCAATTTTTATAAAACAAAGTTTCTTTGGTTCATTGTCCTGCACATTGCATATTAACAAATATATGCAACCAAATTTGCAGTAAATTAGAGTTTGAAAAAGTCTATTTGCTTTTGAAATCTCCTTATAACTCTCTTGTTTAAACATTCATCAGTAAGCAGTATGCTTTTTATGTCTGGTCTAAATGCACAAATCCACTTTGAACCCCACAGTCTTTGTCATCATAATCATACTCATCGACATCTGCCCATCATTGATGCTGTCAAAATATATTTAAATTTAATTAATTTAGCTCAAACACAAAATTTACAATCTAAATAAAAAGACATCAAAATAGAAAACAATCTGCCTCAGTTACCTTTACTTCAATTTTTCATTGAAAAGGGAACTCCGCTGATTGTCTACAAAATAATAGCCATGGATACAGCATTCTTTACATTTGACATTGGGCTAACTGAAAAATAATAATATACCGTAACAATCATTTTATAAATACACATTATTTTAAGTTAAAACAAATAAATAATGCATTCTATTTTTTATAACCATTTACGAATTTTATACTACCATGAAGAAAGCTAATAATAGAGCTAAGAAGTAGATATCACACTATTAGTTGAGTAGAAATGAAAAATGTAAACAAAGCTTATTTACTATGAAAAGGGTTTGGAAATGCATGGGGGGGTATCACACTATTAGTTGAGTAGAAATGAAAAATGTAAACAAAACTTATTTACTATGAAAAGGGTTTGGAAATGCATGGGCGGGGGGGGGGGGCGGCATGTAATTAATGTTAGAAGAGACACTTTTTGAAGGTCACCACACTTTACTGAGACGTTAACTTGCCTCAAATTTAAAATACCCAATATTTTTTTAATGCTTTTTCTATTAGGGAACATGGGAGGTGGTGATATGAAACCTTTTTGTGTGTTCAGATGGGGAGTGGGGCAAAAATGGTTGTGAATAACTGCTGTAAGTGGTGGGGTTGTACAATATCTTAATAATTATAATAATTGGTCAAAACTAACACCCCTCCTTAGTTTAAAGTTTAACTTTATTTTGAATAAGTTTGAGAACCACTGTGCTAGTGTGTTAAATGTGAAGTAAAATTTGATGGGTAAAAAGAGTTCGAAATGATACTAATCAGAGGCGTAGCGAGGATGTTTGGCGCCCGGGGACAAGATTCATTTTAAAGCGTCCCCATTTTCTTTTTTTTCCAAAACTGTTATTTTTATCAATAAAATAATATCAAAGCACATTTTGGGACAGGGGACATCTGCCCCGCCCCACTTCGCTACGCCTCTGATACTAATACACATGCTAAATTCCTTCATCATGAGCTGTAATCATTCTTCAACAGGAATGAATGGTCAAGAGCAATTACACGATGAATAGTCAAGAGAAACCACACCTCAACAAGACATGTTCCAATCATCTTCCATCCATTAAATGACAACTTTGGACAATAAGGTATGTGAAATTTTACTATGAAATGAATGAGCGTGATAAGTTGGGCCACCTGGGTATAGCAAATAGTAAATGTATAGGAAATGTTCAACATTAATACAGCAAAATATTTTGAAAAAAATACCTTTTTCACCCAATTTTTTTGGCCAAAGCTGAAATTAAAATTTAAATGATCGCATCTTTTTAGGGAAATTGTAGGATGTTGCATTTGGTCCTTGCAGTGATAAATTTAACTCATTTAAGATGGTGAAGATGTCAACCAAGTAAGCTATTTTCTGCAGTTCACTTTTATCACTAAAAAGAGCTTCGAACTGCGGTCTTGCTTTCTGATTTAAATAAGTTTTGAATTCATCACGAAGCTCAAAAACACATTTTAAAACTGTTCCTTTCAACAACCATCTCATTTCGGCGTGAAATAGCAGAGCATCAGCTCGTTGCACAGTCGAATGTTTAAAGTGCTTGCCTTTACAAAATTGACAACTTACAACACTTTTCGTTACTTCTTTTAACTCTTGTGACAGCGTCTTCGTAGCTAATATTTGCCAATTAATCAATCAGTAAGTTCTGATGACTTTTTGTGGCTCATTCAGTATTAGACGTTGAATCCATATCGACATCCTAGCATAGGTGGAGCACCATCTTTGCAAACAACCCAAACCTTTTCCAAGAGATATTATGATCTTTCAGAAATAAACCAACTCTGTCAAATACATCACATGCAGAAAAGAAACTCATCTTAAAGTCGCCATCATTAAAGTCACCTCACATAAACTAGTAACTGTGAACAGTTTGCAACGTCTGTAGATTCATCAAGCTGGATACTAAATAATGGAAGTGGAGCAGATTTAATTTCCTGGATTACCTTATCAAGAATACCAACAGACATGTCATCTGTTTTTCTACGGACAGTGTCGTTAGATACGGAAATTGCACTCAGTTTC
>CAXITT010000365.1:425204-458061 GCA_964033795.1 Lymnaea stagnalis | reverse complement strand
TGAATACAAGAAAGTAAAAGATGGCCTTTGGTTGTGTTTTTCAACATTGTTGACTTGGCATCCACTGCAGCCAATTACAGACAGCCAATATTGACACTGCACACAAAACATCCCCAGTGTTTTGAAATCTTTACAAACACTTCAAATAGCTGCCCAAAACCACTTCAACTCAGCAAGTTTATTAAGACATATTTATATTTGCAAAGACCATTCTGTTCTTTTATGTATAAACTGCAAGCTGAGGTGCAAAGCCCCTATTTTCCATGTGTACACGTGACTGTTCTGCTTTAAAATAGTATGTTATGTTGAATACATGTTAATGTAATTGTTGTTAGTACCAGTACCCAAATGGATTCAGAATACAGTGGAACCTCTCATAACGAGCACCTCTCATAACGAGTTATTCGCATAACGAGCAAAAAAAATGTTTTTAGAATTTGCTCCCTTAACGAGCAAGATTTCACATAACGAGTTACGCAGAAAGGGGAAGTCCCTTTTTCCCGACATTCATTTGTGAGCCAGGACTTCAGCGCCGATGCATTAGTCTGTGTCTAGCACTCGGTCTGTTAGTGTTAGCGTATTGTTTTCATGTGTGATCACCAGTTTTTACAAATTTTGTATTCAGACAGTACCGGTATTCGAAATTTTTTATGTGCATAGTGTAATAACCTGTGCTAAAATGTCTTTGAAGAAAAAACCACAAGAAGACAATCATAAGAGAGAAAAAATAACTATTGAAATGAAACGTAAAATCATTGAAAAGCGAGAACAAGGTGTGAGCGTGGCTAATCTAGCGCGCACATACAATCGGTCAACATCAACGATCTGCACTATTTTCAAGAACAAAAACAAAATTAAGAAGATGGAAGCTTCAAAGGGGGTGTCAAGAAATTCAAGAATGTCTTCGAAACGGTTACGTATTCTTGATAATGTTGAGAGGTTGCTTCTAATATGGATAAACGAGAAGCGATCACAAGGTGACACTATTAATGAGAACATTATTTGTAAGAAGGCGAAACTTATTTTCGCCCGATGCAATTTTCTAGATTGTATTCCAAGTTGTTACACTCCTTAAAAATTCATAAGCAATTTTATTTGAAAAAATGTTAATAACATTTTTTGAAAAATTAGTATTTTTTCTGCATGGAACGCATTATCGTATTTTACATTGGTTTGTATGAGAAAAATTGTTTGTTTAACGAGTGTTTCGCTTAACGAGTAAGATTCTGGAACAAATTATGCTCGTTATGAGAGGTTCCACGGTATTTATTTATTGTCAAAAATTAAAATTTATTTTATGATTACACAGACTCAAATAATCAATAAATAACAACCAAACAATAATGTTCATAAGCCAGTTTAGACGTTTTTTTCCTTCTATTAAATTATGCTTGGGACTGTACAAAAAAAGATTACTCCCCCAAAAATTAGTCACTTTCGCATGCTTTATATTATATACTTTATATAATTGCAACCACCAAGGCCAAGGTGCTAATTCCAACTACCTCTTGGATGAGGGCAAGTATGAGAAAGGTTATTAAAAAGGAGACTCGAGATACCAGCAATCACAGTCTGTCTCCGGGTGTATTACACCCAGTTGCGATGGAAAGGGTTTGAATAGATATATATTTACATTGACATTCTTTAAAGGCTGCGACTATTCGTACCCGGGTACCAGAAGTGAGAGATTGGGATACCATTGTAAACATACTTCTTCAGTTTTATTAAAATAAACTACCACAAATGACATCCGAATAGCTAGAGTCTAATGGTACCCGGATGAGAATGGCGGCGCTGCGTGTCTGGGTCCATTTTGACTCAGTGCTATTAGGACATCATTTTTAGTGGTAGTTTATTTCAGTTAAACTGAAGAATTAAGTTTACAAACATATAGTCCATTCAATACCTCCTTTTGTCTTACAAACCCAACAAAATTTTTAATAATTTTTTAATCCAAACCTCTCACTTCTGGTACCTGGGTACGAATAGCCACTTTGTTCTTTAAAAAACTAAAGCTTGATTTTTATTAACTTTAATTAAATTATACCTATGCCTATACTGTAATATATAATTTGACTTCACACAGTACCCCCACCTCACACACACAACAGTTCAGAACAACCAACTAATGTTTGGGCTAATTGAAAGGACGAATGCCACGGGTCTTTAGGCGGGTGTTTATTATAGTTGCAGTGAATTAGGGTTTAGGTTAGGTTAGGTTGAGGTTAGATTTAGAGTTCAGGTTAGTTAGGCATAGGGATCGTTTAGTATTTAGGGTTCAGGTTAGGCATAGAGATCGATTTAGGGATACATTCATGAAATTAGATAAAATAGTGGCATTCGTCCTTTAAATTTACCAATGTTTGCTTTGTATCTTGAAAAATAATTTAGGAAAAGTTATTCAAACCACAAAAGAATTCTTTTTCTAAGGAAAGCTAATAAACTGATGTTGATTTAAAAAAAAACTTTTGTTATAAAAGAGTACTCAATTAGAGGCAACTCAAAAAAATATTTTGTCCATCAAGGTGACAGCAGTTAGTTCCCATACTTTCATAAAAAAATTAGGAACAGTAACCAAGTTAATACGATCTTTAACCAAAGTCACAAGAGTTAACTTTCTTGAAGCGAATAAATAAAATTACTGTTATAATTAATGGGAAGTTATCGCTGTCGACTTTAAAACATCTGTTTATTTTAATGGTTGCTTCCCTTTGACCGTATTTCGCAAAATTGAGCGGGGAAAAGTATCTATATTTCATCTTTGTGTTACCGGTGTTCAGTAAATTAACACTAAATTCTTAAGCTAATATAATTGCATTTGTGGACCTGTTACTTTTCTGAAATAATTTTAAATTTTTTAAATTTTTAAAATACTTTTTAATATACATTTTAATAGAAGTAGTCAAAATGACTTTTATACTTATAAAGAGAATTCTTCTGGGATATCCTGTTCATTATTATAATAAATTCAATTTTTTTGTTGTAAATTTGATTTTAAAGCATGTTTTATTTTTGTGTAAATAATTTATCAAGAAAATATTAAAAATACTTTCTATTTTTAATATTTATAAACTGATATGAAATTTATGGTAACAGATTTATACCCTATGATTGTTAATTTATTTTTAAAATTTCAAATTAGTTTATACCTTACTAGTAAGGTCAGTTACTTTATACTTGTTAGCATTGATAAAAATTAATAACCTTTGATTTGGGAACATATTACCCAACCTTGCCTTGCAGGCTATCATTCAAAAGAGCTCACATAGAAAGTTCAAATTCAAACATTCTGATAATGGTAAAATTGATAATTCTAGAGTTATACTTATGTCATGCTCCACTTGGTTCTTTTATCCCCTGACACTGGGATTTATTTTTATCTTATGGATCATCTTGGTGAATCGAAAGCACATTGTGAACATAAACTTTTAATTGCTACAAACTGTTTTTGTTGTTAAATAATGTCATGTTTAGTGAGACTTTTTTATTTGTTCTTTGAAAATTGTTTTAAATAGTCATAAATACTATAGCAATCTTTTGAAGATAGAATATTTTCTAAAGTATTTAATGGCTTCAATGGGACATCCCTCCCCCATCCTACTTTTGTTTTTTAAATTCGCCACCCCTAATTACTTGCTATAGGTGAAAATCTTCTTATCATAATCATCAAAAAAATTCAAATTTACTACTCATGTGCTTTTGTTAAATCAATCATTCAGTCAAAGCCACCTCTTGTCCATTAACTAAAAACTATTAATATAGTTCTTAGTACATTCTTTATTAGTGTTGTAATAAATATGATTTGATTGTTAAGCTTTCCAGCCTTAGACACCTGTCTGTAGCATTTGTTTGTTAGTAGCTTTTACAGTGATGTGTCACTAGTTATTTGATTAATAGTCCATTGTCTCGTCATGTGTAACTAATGATTTGTTTGTTAGTCACTTGTCTAGTTATGTGACTCTAGTGATTTGTGCTTTTCAATAATCTAGTGATTTTGGAAATGAATGCATTAATTGAATCTTTGTCTAGTGAGGTTTTTAAATGAAAGCACACGTTGAATAATTGTCCAGTGATGTTCGAAATGAATGCACAAGTTGAAACATTGCCTAGTGATGTTATTTAAATTTAAGTTAATATTTAAATTTATTTAGCTTTAGATTTTGACAACATCAATAACTGTAAATACATTAATATGTACTGACAGGGTAATGCTCAGGTCACAGGATAAAATTCCTGTCAAATTTCTTCAATATGCTTCAAATTTTAGTATGAAGGCACTATTTTGTGTGTGGTGTCTTTGTTGAGATTTTGTTCAAAATTTGATCAAATTCTAAGTAAGAAAGTTTAGTCTCTTAACAGATCATAAACCATTAATGGCACTAAACAAAAAGAGAATAGCCAATAACAAGATCAACAGATAGTCTTCAATACTCTATCAATTGAAATAAAATCAATAAAAGGCAAAAACAACATTGTTGCTGATTTTTGGTCAAGACAAATTGAGTATAAAGAAAATGACAAAAACATAAAACATATTGAACTTATGTGGATTGTCATACCATACTATAGTTATTCTATATTTGTTTTAGTATCAGTAATGTGTGTAACAGACCATGTTACTTATTCATATGACATGGATTTTTTCACAGGACACTAACATTTGCTCTCACGGTACAAAGGCAAAGGGATTTGAAGGAAAAGAATAGGAACACGAGAAAAAAGGAACTAATTTTTATAGTGTATGGAGAATTCATTTTTTTTTTTGAGGGAAGGGAGTGAGCGACATAATTTTAATGGAGAAGGTTGACATGTTGTATTTTTCCGATAGATTTAATGAATTAATTATTAGATACATTTTTGTAAGTGTATGGATATATATTCTTCATATTACACTATAAATGTTCAAAGAATTCTGATGTCAAGGAACCATGTGATGTATTTATCAAATATCTTAATAAAGTACTGTGTAATTTTCATTGGACATTATTACTTCTTGGCGGAGAAAGAGACCGTCGTTTGTAAAGGTGAATGAGATCGTTACATTGGCAATTCATCACTTGCACTGAAGAAATAAAATACATTAGCTCACGTTTCCAAGTAACATTACATTATAAACGTTACATATGATAACTGGGAAATATAAATGTTTATGCTTTAAAATGAGTGTTTGTGTGATAACTTTATAATGTATATATTTTATATATTTTTATGAGTAATAAATAAAATGCATCTTTTTTTTCTCCAGAAATTATTAAACACACTAGAGCCACATTTACAATACCCTAACTTGAGAGACGATGAAATGACAAGATTTCTATTGTCAAAGATGATTGTGACATCCTATTTTCAAATATGCAAATACGGCAACTAATGGTAGTGCTTATTGATAACTTCATTCAGCACTGCTTATTTTTTAATAAGATTTATACCAATTTGTTTCTGAGTTCTTGTGAAATCTGTGATTGAACTTGTATTTGTATCTTTTAAATCAGGTGTTTTATGTGGAAGTTATTTTTAAAAGGAGATTACCACTCCTTAAAATATTATCTTTTACAGTTTAAATTAGAGTACCAGTATATAAAAATTATACATAATTGTACTCAATATAATTTTTTAAATCTAATGCAGTGTACTACAAATGAGCGTACTGTTCATTTTAATACATAAATCAGGAATGATTTCCCTAAACTTGGTAAAGGGATGTCAACAAAAATATACCGGGTTATAAAAATTGTCAAGAGCTGGAGAAGATATCTAGAGAATGGAAGAAATGGAAAGAAATAGTTAATGGCCTATTTTCCACTGGCAGTTGATCAGACTGAGAAGAGGAGTACTGCTAATTCTCTTTTTAACTACCGGTATCTCACAACTTGTCAAATAGCACCTAAAATTCCCATTAAATCAATTTAAAAATTATATTGATTATTTTTTTTATTAATGAACTTTTATTTATGAATGTTCAGGAGAGCTTTACTATACTTGTACAATATAACAGTATTTTTGAGAAATGTAAGCTTTTTACTATGATTCTATCTCATTTGAAGGCCCTTATTTAAATATTTATTATATCTAAAGTCAAGTTTTTCTACATTCTACCAAAAAAAAAATGTCTATTGCATGACTCAAACAATAATATAATAAGATTTTACGTTTTCTGTGGAAATTATTAAAAAGTGGACCTAAGGGGTCGCCACAGAAGAACAATATAATAACTAACCTATACTGTGCCTAACCTATATAAAGTTGAACTTTTTAATTTAATCAAGGGGGCACCCATTTGCTATAATAGCACTGAAAACAAAAAAGGAGGGTGGGGAATTAAATTTCTAATTGTTATTTGTAATCAGGGTTACGGAGCCCAGGAGCAATATTTTCTTTGCCTGGAGGTCGAGCTGGTAAAATTTCTCATTGATCCAATTGGAAGTACTAAGTAGTCATTAGTGTTACAGTTGCAGGGTTATGGTATATATGCTGTACAAGTAATAAGCCTATTTATAAATACCTTTCAATTACATCATGCCCTTCACCGATTTATTGTCTAATTTTTCTATTACATCTTTTTCTAAATTAAGTACATTATTATTACTTGGAGGCTGCTGTTGTTTTGATAACTTAGCTTATTCAATGTAAACACGACCTAGTGACCTAGCTTGATGAAATTCTTCTTAGTGTTTGTTCATGTGATATGGAGGTTGAATAAACATACAGATTTTAAGAAATTTGCATGCCATCACAATTTGATCAAATAGTGATTTGAAAGTTATGACAAGGCTTCTTACAAAACTTGAATCAAATGTATGAACGAAAATTTGATGACAATTTGATTGTGTGAACTGAGCATTAGGGTAATTCATTCAGCTCATCAGTCTATTTGAACCAACTGGTCAAAGTAATACATTGTATTATTCAGTCTTCATGCCAAGACAGGTTAAGGTAATTAAAAAGTCTATATTATTAGTTTTTGTGGAGCAGCACATTCATACAGCAACAAGGTGACATTTATTTGAATTACAAATGAAAAATGGCATAGGTTTAAAACCATTAATGTTAAAGTTTGAGTGATTGAAACAATGAACAGGTTGATTGAAAAGTCTAAACATTTTAGTTGTGTGTTAGTAGAAATTTATTTTATTAATAATTTGGTAAATTTGTTTACTTGGGTTGAGACATTAAGGTGTCAGCCAAGATGGTGTGGTGTACATTCAGATGTCAGCCAAAATGATGTGGTGTATGTTCAGGTGTCAGCCAAGATGGTGTGGTGTACATTACGGTGTCAGCCAAGGTGGCGTGGTGTACATTCAGTTGTCAGCCAAAATGATATGGTGTATGTTCAGGTGTCAGCCAAGATGGTGTGGTGTACATTACGGTGTCAGCCAAGATGGTGTGGTGTACATTCAGCTGTCAGCCAAGATAATATGGTGCACAATCAGGTGTCAGCCAAGATGATATGGTGCACAATCAGCTGTCAGCCAAGAATCTGTGATATAGATTTACTGAAACTCTTGGTTTTCACCGCCAAGTCACTTGTGTAGAATGCATTAATCTGGAAGTGAAAAAACAAAATATTAAAATAATATTATTTACTGTCCCTTTACAATAATATTTTTATTCATTTACTTCAACTGCTTCATGTACTTCATCTACTTCACTTTAGCTGCAAGACTCATAGAAGATGAAAATATGTGTTGTTATTGTTACATGTAACAAAGACTGCAATGTCTACATCAAAGTTATGCATCTGGAAAAAAAAAAACCACTGTAACAAAAGAAGCATTAGTAAAATTAAAGAAAAAAAGTACTCCTATATCATAAGTGTCCAACTTAAGGCCCGTGGGCCACATTAGGCCCAGCGTACAATTATATCAGGCCTGAGAGGTCTTGACCGGCGTACAATTATATCAGGCATGAGAGAGAATTTTAGGCTCAAATATTTTTAATAGCCCTGCGATCTAAAGTGCAAATCATATTCCCTAATAATCTGCATTGTCCAAGGATAGGCTACCTGAGAGCGTTCTCGCTTTTTCTATCAAAATAAGTGACAGTAAAAGTTGTGTGGTGAGTGGATGTTTGTTGTTACAGTAACCTGGCAACATTCAGTTGCTCATTTTGGATAGGTGCATAAGAAATGAAAGTGGTGTCGAGCCTGGATATTACATCACACTTTCCTGCTATGGCTAACCTGTTATCAATCTGTACCTACTTTGTGGAGATAATGTGGCTGTGATCAAGGAATATAATCTGAGACTAAACGTCAAGACAAGTTAAAATTCCTGAATGCAGAGTAGAAGCAATAGAAGGTAGAAGAATTGAAGATGAATGTTTTTCACCAAAGCAAAATCACATACTGAATCTGCTGTGAAAGCAAGTTTTATTGTGGTGAAGGAGCTTGCAAAATCAGGCAACCATTTACAGGAGGAGTTTGTGAAGTGCTGCATGATGAAAGTGTGTGACGTCTTGTGTTCAGACAAAAAGCAGATGTTTGCAAATTAAGCCTTAGCACTGATGTGAAAACACTAGCTGATCGAAAAAGACAAACACTTTGTTGCATTCTCACTTGCTGTCAATAAAAGTAATGACATGACTGACACTGCACAGCTGACTGACACTGCATAGCTGACTGACACTGCACAGCTCGCTATCTTCATCTGTGGAGTGGTCTCCAGTTTCAATGTTACAGAAGAAATATTGCACATAGAATCCTTGCATGAGAAATGACAGGAAAAGAAATGTTTGACAATGTATGTCAAAGTTTAACCGACATGAACCTGCCTTGGGGCAAACTAGCTGGACTTACCACAGATGGAGCACTGGCGATGAACAGCGAAAAAAGGGGACTAGTTAGTTGGAAGGATGTGGTTAAAAATGCAGGATAAATTTACTGGTGGATTGATAGCATATCACTGCATCGTACACCAAGGCTCATTGTGTGGTAAAGTCCTCAACATGGAAGGTGTAATGAGCACTGTTACACAAACCGTCAACTTTATCAGAGCCAAAGGTTTAAATCACAGGTAATTTCAATATTTTTTTTGCTGGAAATAGACTCAAGAGTTCGGCGACATGCCTTATCATACAGAGGTGCGGTGGCTAAGTCTGATAAAAGTTCTTAGTAGATTTTTCCAGCTGATTGATGAAATCTCTCAATTCATGGACAGCATTGGAAAAGACTCCACATTTTTTCGAGTTAAAAATAAAAAGCGACTTGAACCTGCAGCTCCAGGCACGGGACCACTTGATCACTGATATGCCTGATGCAGTGAAGGTATTTCAAGTGAAGCTGTGCTTAAGGGAGACACACATGCAACTTGTCTCCCTGTTCTTGTTGCCAAGCTGTGTTGAACCAAGTCAACCTATGTCATAGATGTGGAAACTGCACCTGCAAATTTGTAGATGGAGCTGATAGAGCTGTAATGGGAAGTTTAGAAGGCTTCCAATTGTTGCATTGTATAATAATTTAATAACTTGTTTGTTTACACCGAAATAGTACATTTTTTAAAGATAGAAAAGTCTTTGGTTGATTTTTTAATAAAAAAGTTGGCTGTGTTCATGCCATGTCATCCATCCATCCTTGTGGCGCTATGGCCTATGTAGGGCTTTGGCCTGCCTCACTACTTCCTTCCACTCAGACCTAATTAATGCTTTTCTTTTCCAAGCTTGGATTACCAGCTGCTGTAGATCTTTTTCCACATCATCCATCCATCTAAGCCTAGGTCTGCCTTTGAGCCGTTTTCCTCTGGGGTTTGGTGATGTACCCACTTCCTTCTTCTGTCATTTGGCATTCTCTTTAAGTGTCCTGCCCAGCGTAGCCTGCCCTTTTTTATTTCTGCTACTATCGTGGGATCCTGATATAGACTGTACAATTTCGGGTTGGTACGTATTCTCCATCCATATTCATCCTTTGTCATATATTTCCCGGAGAAATTTTCTCTCCCATGTGTTTAATAGGCTTTCTGCTGTTTTTGTTTGGGTCCAAGTCATGCCCTGTCAGCATATTATTAATGGTGATACCTAGATACTTTTGTGTCTACTTCCTCAATACTGTGATTATTTATTGTGAGATCTGTAATTGGGTGATTTCCCCTTTGGAAATCGACAACCATTTCTTTCAGTTTTGAGATATTTAACTAAAGAAAATTTTCATTGCACCAACTGATAAAGCTAGTAAGTTGTGATATATGCTTTCCCCTTCAGACATTAAGCAATGGTAGTATCATCAGCAAATTTAATTATTGGAACGTTGTTGCTTGGTCTCTGGGTATTATTGGTATATATTGTATACAGGACAGGGGAGAGAACGCAACCTTGTGGTACCCCGGTACATATTTCTCTAGTTAATGATATTTGGTCATTCAACTTGAAATATTGTGGGCAAATTGTTAAAAAGTTCAGTATCCTCGCTTCAAAATTTGAATTTAAACCTAACGAATAAAGCTTTTTAATAATAAGGTGTGGTTGAATAGTGTTAAATGCTGATGAGAAGTCAAAGAAAAGCACCCTAGCATATTTTTTAGGGCTGTCTAGGTGATGGTAAAGTCTTTCCAATTAAGTAAAATCTCCTTTTTGCAACACTCTCTTAAACGACTTCCTCCAACATACCACCGGGAAAAAATTCACCAATGCTTTGTAATATATAAACGACCTCTCTTAAACGACTCCCTCTAAAACGCGACCTTCAAATAATTCAATTTTACAACCTAGCACCTGAAAAAGTCAGATTCCAAAGCAATGCTATATTTGTACGCTTGAAGAAAACAGTTTCGTTTACGACTTTTAACAGCAGACGATGCACTAAAGCAGTTAGGAAGTAGTGAAAGGGATATAACTCTTGTACCGTAAATTTGTCTTTAGAAATACTCCAAGGAGATGGCCAGTTATGGCCTGAGCAGGGGCCTTCTTCTTCTTCTATATCTTAAGGGCCCACGATCAATTTATTGATCATTTTGGCTCCTATGCATGTAGATGGGATTTGCAATGTTTCTGTTACTGGTGTTGATTAGGAAATTTCACTGATTTCCAGTGCCACTTTGTGAGGGAATCATGCACTAGGGGTTTGAAGGCTTGAGGCAATAGACACAAATGTGTCTAGTGTTGTCGCCTCAACCGTTCCTTTTGAAAGATTGTTCCAGTCCCTGATTGTCTTGGGCAGGAATGAGCAGCTCCTATACTGGCTTCTTGCTGGTATGAGCCTGAATTGCCTGTCATGGCCTCGTCGCTGTCTATGGGGGAGAGGGACGAGTCTCTGTTTAATACTGGAACAGTGGACCAGCCCATTATTTATCTTGTACATCATGGAGAGCCTGAATTGTCGTCGTCGTTTCTCTAATGGTGACCAGCCTAGTGTTTCCATCATGCTGCCAACACTAGAGGTATTCCTGTAGCGGTTAAGGACAAAGCATGCTGCTCGTTGCTGGACCGCCTTTCAGACCTTGCTGACACCATGTCTGGTGTTCAAAGAGACATACTAAAAGAACATGCACAGGTGGGAGGATCATGAAAACAAAAATTAATAACAGATTTCTTTCAATAAAAAAACTTTTCAATGACTGAATAAAAATAATGACAACAATATTAATGCGCTTATCATCTACATAAATCGTTCTAACTCTCAGCATGTACTCAGCACTTACACACGTTTTTAAACAACTACCAAACCAGCATTGATTTTTGTTTTGGAATTAATGAGGAACAGGAAGATAATGACTGTGTTGGTTGTGAGACAATATGAGTTTATATTGGTTGTGAAAAAGAGTTTAGAGACAATATGAGTTTATATTGGTTGTGAGACAGAGTTTAATCTATAATTCTGAACGTAAGATGGTGCCTTTACTTAATGGTATGTGTATTTTTTTACTTGTTTACTTAATTTTCTAAACGTCGTTTTTTTGAAAATGTCCAATCTCTTTTTTAAGACACCCCCCCCCCCAATGTCCAACCTTTTTTTAAAGACCCCCCCCCCCCCCCAATAACGCACTCGTTTCAATGGCAATTTAAAGGTCGCAAAATGGAAGTAATAGTAAGGTGGTATCCTCTGTATTTCTGTAGGTAATGTCTTCACGTATGTAATAATACCAATAATCATAATGTTCATATGAATTAATCTTTAGAATGCTGTTAAACTTAGTATTATAGTTGTAGATTTATTGTTGTTGTTTTTTTGTTTGATTGTAGGCACAATTTTTAAAAAACCTACTTCAATTGGTCATCCTTGTCATGGTAAAGTTTAAAGTCCAGTTTTGACATCTTCATATGAAGTTTTCAATTTCCCGCTTGGTCATCTCCATGTGATGTTTTCAATGTCTAGTTCTGACATCTTCATGTGAAATTTTTAAAGTCCAGTTTGGTCATCTCTATGGCTTTCATTATTATATTCAACCAACCAAATTTGAGAGGAGACTCATCTGGAGGAATACAATTTTAAACATAATTTACACTTCTAATCTAAACTTAATATTTTAATAATATTTCTTGTCTAAATTTAATATTCTAACTATATTTCCAATCTATATTTAATATTCTAATCACACCCCTAGTATAAACTTATTATTCAAGTTCATTAAGTAAACATTCTGTTTAAACATGACACGACAGATAATTAAGATGAGCTCAATCAGGGTGAATTCTTTCCCTCAAAGTTAACACTGAAAGTTATGCATTTATTTGTTCAACAGTCTGTTAGAATTTAACAGAGTGCTCCTCTGGCTTTAACAAAATCAAACAATCGCTCTTAATTAAAGTTAATATTGTCACTAAGGGAGTGAAATTCTGTGGTATATGATGCCTGATTATTGCACTTGAGACACACATTAGATGTGTTTAAATTGCTCTGGTTTAAAATTTTGTCTTAGAAAGAATATTTGCTGGATATGTGCTAAAAATGAATACATACAATGTAATCAAAACACATTATTTGGATAAAGAAAAGAATCTTATCTTACCTTATCTTATCTTATAGTGTTGACATGTAGCAAAAAAAGGTGCAATGGTAAAACATCATGGGTAACTTTTATGGTCCTGAGCAGAGCTATCCACATGGGACCCTGATGGTAAACTCCTTAACGTTGAGTGTCACTCATTGAAGAATGTGTTCTCTAATCTGTATGACAAATTAATTCTGACTTTGTCATACAAACACACTCATACATTTTTACACTGGCTATCAATTTTAATACATTTGAGATTAAAACTAAAAATTGTGAATGTTAACAAAGTTGTATTATTTTTAAAATATCTACTTTATGATAATTATAGTTTATAACATCATACAGTTGTAAATAAATTGTAAATTTAATGTAATGCTTATTGGTAGGCCCTTGACCATGTATTGTTAACCCTAAAGAGGCACAAACATGATGTTTTTATCATAGTCAGATCCCACTGTGTGGCTCATCTAGGTCTAGATGCTTTAGCCTTATAAAATCTTTGTCAACCCCCCCACCCCACCCCCTCCCCGAAAAAAAAGTAAAGAATTATATTATCATTTAATTAAAGCTTATATTATACTCATGCACTAGACTTGTTTCCCCAGGAACTCCAAAAATAGTATGATTCCATCTCAAAATAGTACAATATTGTCTCAGAATAGTACAATACTGAACAAATTAGTACACTTCTAGCAATAAAAAGGGCACATTCTCTGAGTACACATTTTATAAATATTTAAATACCTTGTGTATTGATGTTGCTTGCTGAACTTTTAAGCTGCTGGAGTTCTTTTGCACTGAAAGTTCATCCAAGTCCAAGCAGCTTCCTGATTTTCTCTTGAGGACTAACAAGGCCTCTGTTGTTTTTGGGCCATTATTTTTTTCCCTGGTCTGCTCATGTTTTCAGGAACATAGAGAATATTCTCTTGTACGCAGCACTGGAGTGAGGTGTGGTGAGGATCCCTTTCACTACATGGACAAGATTCTTAAGGGCTGGGTGCTTTTGGCAAATTGTTTGCCAAATCCTGTCAACTCTTACCCCATCCTCAATGCAATCCTCAATGTTCCTCTGCTGATGCCTATCAAACTCTTCATAGATGTGTCAACATCAGTCCCTCTGGGGATCAGAATGGGGAATCTGGTAAGGAAGTATTCTAGCTGGTGTTGTTTAACCTCTAATCTCCTTTTTGGATCAAATACAGAAGCATTCTGAAGTACAGGATCCGATAGGGAAGTTTTTTTTTGAAGGCAGTCAAGCACCATCTCAAAATATTTTCCAATGGAAGCATAGAACTCCACAACGCCCTTGACTCAGGGGCTGTATTTTTCTTTGTTTTGCAGCATGGTCTGTGCCTGAGATCCAACAATCAGGTCAGCATCAACTTTCTGAGTGCTTCTTAGCTTGTATTGGAACTGAAAGACAAAAAAAATTATAAACTAGTACTGTAGGTATTATGATAATCCATTTAGATGATAATTTAAAACAAAAGAAATGTATTAAATTTGTCACACTAACTACAACATAAATGCATACATTAACATAACCAATCTACACAAGCTCATCTGGTCAATACCATTAACTGCTGTTGTCTTCAGCATGATGATCATGGCTTCTTCTGCCTGCAGTTGGACAAGTACCTGTAAAAATAACCATGTGTCATAAAAATACTATTAAGTACAACAGTATGGTAAGGTAAATAATACAAAATTACTAATGTCCACTACAGGCAACTTTGCACAAAATAAAATGAATCATAAGAAAATATTGCTGGTCCAATGAAATGTGAGTAAAATTATGCAGCCTTCAAAGACTCATGAAATATAAAAATTCATCTCACCTGATCATAAACTTTCAGTTTGTAAGACAAGAAATAGCAGTTAACTTGATTTGCTGGTGACCGCAAAAAGTCATAAATGGCATCAACCTGCTTCACAGAGTAAGTTGTGCAAAGTCCTTCCAACACAGCAGTTGTCTGCCCATCATGTGGTTTCTTATTTGGTTTGGAATTTGTATCTTTTTCTTCATAAAAAAAGTGCATAAAGTGGTCCCAGTTTTCAAACAATCTTTTTAGGCATCTTGCAATACTAAGCCATCTGATGCATGATACTTTTCATCTGTTCTGCACCATACAGGACTTTTCAATTCACACTGTCTATTCATACTTTTCTTGAAGAAGTAACAAACGTCAACCAGGACGTCCTAAACTGGGGGTAGACAGGAAGCCCCCCTTTATAGCGGCAAGATGCACCAGATGGAGGCAGCATCATGCCAGATAAATGTCTTTCTCTCCTTTAATAAAACTGTATACTCCAATGTATTGGCCAGTCATCACTTTGGCATTGTCACAGCCAAATGCAGTGCAGTTTACCCATTGTATTGGCCAGTCATCACATTGACATTGTCACAGCCAAATGCAATGCAGTTTACCCATGAAATGCCCTGTGAATTCAATTCATCGGCCATGATCTTAAATATATATTCTGTCCTGTGGCCGAGGATGCTTTGTACACCGGCAAAGCTAGGAGATGAGAATTTACAAGGCCACCCTATCCTTCAAAGGTGACCTCTGGAGAGTACTGCTTTTTATCTGAGTCTTTACTACCATCAGTAGCAATACTGAATGGCAATCTCGGCATCCTAATGGCTAATTTCTTCATAGTCATTGCAGACATTTCTAAAATCATAGTTGTTGCTATATCTCTGCCACATTTTATATCTGATATGAATAAAAGAAAATAATAAAGATATTAATGAAAATGTCTGGTATGACACTAAACTAATTATTCCTATGGCACAAATCATCTTTAAAGCTGCACTCAGAAATTTGCTCTTTTTATTTTATTAAAATCTAGCTTCTACACAAGCTACTTGATTTTGGAAAAGTGATTTTGACTTTAATATCTGACAAAAAGATGTCAAGGATGTACTTTTTACTCAGTGCTTCTTTAAAGGACTTACAGGCTTTGATTTCAAAATGTTTTTTTGTAATCGTTTTGACACTCAATAACTACAGCAAGTTGTTGAGGGGATATATTGTTTAAGGGATAGAGCTGGTTTGTGGGTTCTAAAAATATATTTAAATATTTCAAATGCAACTAACTAGATATTAAAAAATATGTCCAAATCCAACTTCCCAGTGAAGAAAAGTTGGATAATGTATTTTATTTTAAAAACCTTCTATAGTTTTCTCTGTTTTCACAATTGCTGCGGTTCAGGCGAACAAAATAATTATGTAACAAAACTACATCACACGCCTGGTAGCAGAAAAAGGGGATGGTTGAGTGAAGTTATTGCGAGGGCAACTAGACTAAATATTACTGTTGACGCATCTAGGTAGTTCATTGTGACGCACAAAGCAACAATATGACAATCATTACCATCAATACGATAAGTTGAGGTGAAATTTTTATGGCATTCGAATTTTTATTGCCCTTGACACACCCACCTATCCCCCTATCCAAGCGTCGGTAAATGGTCATTGTGGATGCCACTATTTTCTCAATGGCCGCTATCTTGGTTGACACAACACGTGAAGTCACGTCAAGTGTCAACCAAGATGGCAGCTAAAAAAGTAGTGCAAAAAACGTGTTATTAAAAACCCTAACCCTAACCTTAACCCTATCTATCCCAGGCAAAAATTTTTTAAAAAATCAACGAAATTTCAATAATTTTTTACTCACTCCTTATGCATCAGAATCTTGTATTTGGGGAGGATACACAATTTTTATAGCATTTAAAAATTCTCTCATTTGATCTCTATTACCACATGAGCGTCGCCACATATATTCAAATAAATATGAGTTGAACTGCTCCTCCCCAGGACAGGTTCTTGTGGGCAGAGATAGTTTAATTGCACTCCAGGTGCCCTATATGGTGTTGGTGTGCACGCCCGTTTCAGAGTGTTTGAACTCAATTGTATGGATCACCCTCAGGTGGTGAAACCCTACAGTTGTAAGACCTCCAACAATCAGAAATTATTGTGGTCCCTGGCTGCACTAATTCTTTAATTATTGCCAGGAGGACATCTTTACCGCGGTTCTCAACAACCCTGAAAAAGGTTTTTGTTGGATCCTCTTTCAATCCCACCAAACACCCACTTTCCTATCTTTACAATTTTACCCACTCCTCCTAAACTCTCACTCATCACACCACACGCTTCCACGCAGACCTCGCGACAAAAGCTGACCCAGTCTTTTACGGTACCCCGACAAATGCTTACTTCTTTCGCAATATGTCCCAAAGGCATTTTTCTTAACCAAAAATGTGTCAATAACATAATGTCACACGTCAATCTACTGTCACTAAAACACAACCCCTTCCTTAAACTACGCACAATATTGCCATGACTTTTGTCACCACATCGCCATGCAAACCCATCTGAAGCGTTTGCCCATGCACACAATTTCATACCCTTCTTACAATGGGGACATTCGTATCTATCTGCAATGAGACCGGTACTCATGAGCCAATCCATCACACTCCCACATGTAAACACCGAAAAAAGACGTCATGGCATCCACAACTACCATTAGCCCCAAGCGTCTCATATGCAAAATCTCCTTAATCAACAACCCCCACTCCCCTCTCAGTGCGTACATAACATATTATAAAATATAATTTTCTAAACTTTAAAAAATATTACAACCAATCGTTTTTCTTGTTCCATACACTGCCAGATCTTTATTAGAAAGTGCTAAAACTTCAACAACCAAAAATGTATTTTATCGGAAAAAATTACCATAATATTTTGTCACAGAGTCTCTGAAAATCATAGTTTTGGTGGGTCTCGGCGCACAATCATCCTCCTCATCCTCATGTCCCTTAGTCCTTGGACTGTTGGGGCGCCACAGATGACATGTGAACCATCCTCCTCCATTCCTCTCTGTCTTCAGCACTACGCACTGCATCGCCCAGAGTGTCCACTCTTTGATGTTATCCTCCATCTTTTTCTTTGTCTTCCTCTTCTTCTCCCTCCTCTTGTGGTGCCCTGCAATATTTCTTTGGCAAGCCCTTGTTTCCTTGTTACGTGGCCGTACCATTGTAGTTTGAGTTTTTTCAGTCACCAGTAGGTCATCGTACTCCCCAATTGCCTGATGAACCCTTTCTTTCACTGTATCATTGGAGATATGGTTCCTATAGCAGGTGCCAAAAATGCTTCTGAAGCATTTCATCTCCATCGCCTTTATTTTCCTTTCAAGATCGGCTGTTAATGTCCAGGATTCGCAAGCATACAGGAAAATGGAGAGGACTAATGAGCGCATCAGCCTGATTTTGGTGCTGGAGGCTATATTTTTGTCATTCCATATTTTCTTGAGCTTCTTTAATGCTGTTGTAGTCTACGCAATCCTGGACATCAGTTCAGGCTTGGAGCCTTCTTCTGAGACTATTGCTCCTAGGTATTTGAAGCGGCCGACAGTCTCTAATCTTTCCTCCCCGACCTTAATCTCAGTGGTGATGCCTGCGGTATTATTTGTCATCATTTTTGTCTTTTCGGCACTGATTAGCATGTTATAAAAATCATAAAAAACATCTAAAAATAGTAGCCTACATTATATGCCAAAATCGTAAGAGTTAACAGGTCTGATGAATAATCCCCCCCCCCCCCCCCACACAGACACATGTGAATTATGTGCCAGCCTTCTAGCATACCTAAATTAGGAAAAATAAAGTACTGTAAAGGGTAAAGTAAAAGTTAAAAGTAAAGCAACAGTATAAAAACATGTGGTAAGGTAATCCCTTATTTAAGTTATTACCGTTATTATTACCCTTTTATTAGCCTTATTTTTAAAATTAAGGCTTAAGTACTTTGTCAAAATTTAATTTATTCTATATGGCCGATAGCAAATCAATTTTCGGATATTAAATGTACAATATGTAGATTATAGTAGGAGTTTTTCTTGCATAGGTGGTATCTTTCAATTCTATATTCTTTTTGCCAAGTGTAGCATTAGTTTTTTCATAGAATCCCTACAATTTAAAAAGAATTGTGCTGCTTCAACTAAGGCCTACAAATTGCAAATATGTTTAACATTATGGTGTCATTTGGTTGGCCTTTATAAAGATAAAACAAAGTATTTTTGTGTGCGTGAAGCATTTCAAATTATCAATTCATCTAAATACTAAAGAAATCTTAATTTTAAATCTATTATGAAGATAAAATATTCTTTTCTTAATATTTCCATGCTACAAATGTGTTAGCAAGCTAAGGCCAAGCTCCTTAATTAGGGATAACAATACTTGTCCACGCACCGTTCTGCGCATGTCCTAAAATGTCGAAAAAACGTGTTCTGCAATATGGCGTACAGCAACACGGTATCATTGGAAAATTGCAGACTACGTCACCTTTGTTTATTAAATAATTGCGTTCCTCATCACTGACGTATCAGTTTTTGTGTTCCGGTCATATATTGATTTATGCTACGATATTTTTTTTGCATCACGGGCAGTATTATTATGATGACTCGGTTAGTATATAAATCGCATAAATACTTTTTTACTAGTAAAGCCACCAAAATAAGGTTTAGTGCTCCCTAATCTACATTCATTGTAAGAGTTTTTTCATTTTTTGAGTTATTATCGTTGAGGTCTCGATAAAAAGTTATGCCACCCGCGAATAAGTGGGGGGTATGAAATTATCATTATTTTTTTTATTTTGACCGAGAAGCCGGAAATGGCTGCTATCACTGTTATTCGTTAATGTTAAATCCTTAAACATCTAAATAATTATAAGACGCTTAAAATGAATCATTTTAAGAAAAGATTATAAGCAAACTTGAAAAGTTTATATAGTAACCAAGGGTTGGTTTTAAGTTTTATTTATTACGTTAAAAATTGTGTAGGGTACCGGTACACAGTTTATCGTTCATTCATTATTGAATCAATATTTAATAGTTTTACATAGTAATATCGATAATAATAATCGTTTTTCTCTTATTAATTATTTCAGAGAATATTACTAAAATTAGGCCTACTTATCATTATCAGTTATAATTATAAACAACTGTTATTATAATCCTATTTAGGCCTAAGCTTAATTTTTCTTACTAATTCTATTACAATTTACAAGCATAGACTATAAGTTCTATATATTTAAATATAACAGTTTTATTAAAATACATCAAATTAATAAACAAGACTCAAACAACATCATCATAGCAATTATATTTTTATTAGGACATAGAAAAGCAGTACATAGACAATTATTTAATATATAAAATAATTTTTTTAAATGAATTAGTCTCATCATTATCATATTATCATGGATGATATTTGAGTAATTTTTATCTATAATTACCATGCTTTCAATTTTATAAATAAAAAAGACTACTTACCTTTTAATAAATATAATAATTGATTTAAAATTAACACAAGCATAATAAAATTAATTAAAATTCAATAAATAATAATAAATATGGACATATGGTGGGGTTTTTTTTTCGTTTTTTCCTGCATAAATATTGATTTTCCCAATTTTTTTGTTCACTTTTTTCTGAACATACCCACAAATAAATTTATAAAAAAATAAAAGTCTTAATGTTATATAAAAGTTTTGTTGTTTATTATACTGTATATTGCATTGAGAATGTCTCCTGAAAATTTGGTAGCATTATCTTTTAAAATCAAAAAGTTTTGGTTAAAATAAGGCAGAAATTTTGAAAGTGGGTCACATGTTTTTTCAGTTTAATACTAAGATAAAGAAGGGGGTGTTTAAAAATCACCAAAAAAATCATAACTCCACTTCTATAAAAGATAGAAAGATGAAATTGGTGTTGTTGTAAAGCTTATAGATGGCCCTTTAAAATGATGTATCATTCATGGCAATTTGACAATATTTAAATTTTGTGTCAAAGTACCTACCTTAATAGGCCTATTATGTGGTAGTGGAAGTTTCACTATTTAAACAAAGAAATACAATTAAATATCCAATATCCATCCATATGTATTCTTTGTTAATAATATTAATCTCAAATAACTTAAAATAGTGCTTTTAACATTGTTTATTAATCAGATTGCTTGAGATTTAAAAATGATTTGCTGAGGTGGATTCGGCCATTTTGAAAATGATATCCAGGGAAGAAACACCCATGTGGTGACTGTTTTGAAAATTTGATACAATTGTTGGGGTAGGTTGGGGGGACTTTTAATTTGCCCATTCTTATAGATAATTGGATGCTCTAAACAGTGGTAATCATGAAAATCGCCTCTGGTGGAGTCTCTACGAGAAATTAAGTAGTAGACTTAGCTTAATTCAACTTGATATATATATATTTTTTCAATCGTGATTACAAATCTGAAGGCACAGTATTATTCACCTTCCAATTATCTTTAAAATGATATATCACACTACCTATTTAATAAAGAAACAACCACAAAACACATTTTTTCCCAATGCATATGCAATGTTTACATTTTGAAGTGGAGAAAAAGTTGAACAAGGGGCACCTAACTCTGTAATTATTTGACAATAGCAGAAAACTGGTTTACCCAAGTAACTACACTTAACTAAGGCAATGAAATTTAAGCGCGATTAATTATTTCTAGTGATATAAAATTAAAACTTCCTCTTTACCTGATGGAACTAAAGGCGGGGAGGGCCTAAAATATCGTCTTTTTGTTCATGTACAAAAACCATTTAACAAAACTGAACAAGATATAAAAAAAAGTAGCCTACGAATCTTTTGTCATTGACGACGCCATTGTGGGAAAACAAGTAGAACTCTTCTGTCTTCAAAGATACGATATCCAAGTTGCCCAATTGGATTATATTAATTTAGATTTAAATAATTTTTAACAAATTTTATAGATCTATCTACTTTGTCTGATATTTCTTTCTAGCCCACTGGTTCCGTGCACAGCAATGTAAAGGTGGTACTCGCAAGGGACCTCAATATCAGGGGGCGCATTCGCTCAGGGCGCTGCTTTTCCTTTGCACGTTTGTGCATCCATAACGGACGTAAGGCTGCTAGAATTTTGAGGGTGGGGGTTATGTGGGAAATGTTTGTTAAAACTTTAAATAAAATTTAATTTCCCTTGTCAATTTCCCTTCTTAAAATTTGTGACATTTTCGATTTCTTTCTCAATAAATAGCTGGTGATTTACTAAGACTAAGAGGCAAAAAGCGGGAAAGTAATGAAATATATTATTATGTCAGTAGCGAAATAAACACTGTCGAGTATGAGCGTTCATTAGTGATTGTTGCGACTCAATATTATGTTCATTAGTTGTTGAACGCTTTTCCCGCGCTTGACTATTATAGTTAGTGAACGCTCTTCCCGCCATTGTCTTTATGACGTATTTTTATGCTGAGTCGTGACGTATTGTCTATGCAGTGTTGTGACGTATGTTTTAGTCGTGCGGCAGTCTTGAGTGGAACCTTGGAGTGATAGGATGTTTATTATATTTACTTAGATATTAAAGTTATAGTTATTATGAAAAGGAGTTGAGTTTGTTAATTGATAGTTAGAATAGTACGACGCTTCAACGTATGAAAGAACTGACGAATGTAATCAATCCAAGAAGACGTTGTAGGAGTTGACAAACACCATTGCAAACAGATGGCTAACAAAGCAACTTGGTTCCATCCAGATACATAAAATCACTAACACTGCATCTCATTTTACTCACCACAAACCAGAGTCAACTTAGGTGGCATCTAAATAATTAAGTTCCATCTATCAAATTAGAGCTGACCAACCACGGACCATTTAAATAGCTTATTTGCCTACTATGACTCACAATTATCGAGAAAAAGTCAATCACTTGCATAGGAAGGGGGCGGTGGAGGGGGTGGTCCACACAGGTGCCACTTTTTTTTTAAATTATTTATAATGAGGGGTGGCATTTTCGGCGAGCTGAAGAGTTTTTTATTTTTATTTTTTAAACTTAGTGGCAGTGGGTGGCCCAACTCTCTAGTGAACATATCGCAACGTAATCCCTGGTCCGCTCGTAACGTTTGCCAGATCTGCTCATGATGAGGACACGTGCCACATCAACCACTGCTTGGACAGTGGGCGCTCTCCGTTGTTGGTGGGATTCTATTACGTAGCCGAGTCTCTCGCTTCGCACCTTTTTTTTTGCCCATGCGCCTGGTTTCCCTGGTCTGGTCATTCTCTGATACACTAAAGTCCACGTCGGCATAGCTAGAGCGACGTGGCCTCCACGGCTTTGCCAAGTTTCTGTTTAGTAAGGCTGTGGGCAGCAACGCAGTCGCCGCGGCTTACCCGTGTATAGGTTTACTTTAAGCAGATTTCTGATCGCTAATGCTGCATAAACTTTATGGTTTGTGTCCGCTGCGGTGGCCACGCAAATGAACGCAGGACAAGTAAATCCACAACTCACCAATAACACATCCAAACACAGAACTAGTGAAACAACGGACAAGTTAACACGCAGAAAAGTGAATACCGGTATATAGAACCATGGGCGCCCGCAGGTAGGGGCAAGGGGGGGCACTTGCCCCCCCCCCCGGATTGTTGGATGAAAATTTTTTAGACAAAAATAGACAAAAAATTTATTAAAGTAAAGAGAAAACAAAGAGAAAGTAACTAAGCTGATGTCCTGTCCGTTCGTTCACCATACAAATACGCTACAGTAAATTAAAACTATATTAAAACATTACTAAATTTTTTTTGCCCCCCCCCCAGATAAACCGAACAGCAAGGCGGCGAATTATTCTAATGCTATGTAAACGACTCACTACACAAGCTTATTTTTTTTCCCCCCCCCCCCCGGGAAAGTTAATCGATTTTTTGCCCCCCCCCCCCCTAGAAAGTTTTCTGCGGGCGCCAATGTATAGAACATAGACAGCTGAACCCAACAACTGGGTTTGAAAAGGCCTCGCTGAGATAATCTTTATTCTTGACTTGTTCTTGTAAATTTATTTTCACTGCTAATTCGCAATGATTGGTTCCGAAAGATTTTCAGCTACTTTTATAAAGATGTAAATGTTTTTAATGTGCTGAAAATTATTTTTAAAAATTGTGTAAATAACCATTTTTATTATATTTCTTGGGCAGATTTTTTTTTACTAAACTGAGTCTATTGATTTCTTATTAAAAAACATTAACATGTTCTACAATATTGTTTAAAATTTGTAAAAAATATCTAGAACATTCTTATCTTTTGTGATAATTTCACAATGATATGCTTTAAATTTCATTTTATTTGACTCCTATATTTCTAATATTGCTTAATTGAAATTTTTTTCTCTTTTTAAAGTGGTCCACTTAGGATTTTCCATTGATCTCTGACGTCAAATGTATTATGAGGATAAATATTATTACCACGTGATCCAAAATGTGCAAGGTTTTTTCTATTATATTCTCTACATAATTATTGATTTTTTTTTATTACATGTCTCATAAACAAAATTCCGAAGTTTGTATGGTCTTATTATTTTTATTAGGCTCGAGTCTAGTGGGTTGTTGGGAAAATGCATTCATTTATATTCTATCAATTATAGCTATGTACTTAGATGGTTTTTTTTTTTAAATTAACGAGTGGAATGTGTTCATGATGTATTCATCCCATGTTTTTCAAGTAACCTTTAATTTTTTTTAATAAGCATTTGTCAGTGTCCTTTTCAGCTTTTATCGATATAGCATTTTCATTTTTTTTTCTGACGTCAATTGATGAATCAGGAGGAATAGTTTTGGAACTACATAAATGAAACTTTGCATGCTTATTTATAGTGACATTCTCTACTTAATGATGGATGGTTTTTTTTCGAAGGAAAATTTTTCAGAATTTTTTTATTGATGTATTTTTTTTAAATTAGGTTCGAGTGTTAATTTTTTTCTATCTTTTCTGTCTTAGTTTTCTAATTGTTTTTTAATTCATGCATGGTATATGTACATGGTGTATGCATCCTAAAGCGTTCATGCAGCCCTCTAATTTAAAAAAAACCACAATTTTATACTTTTTTTCATTTTTCTCAATTTTGCATTTTCCGGATTTTTTAGGAACGCCAAATGAATCGGGAGGAAAAGTATTCTAGCTACAGCCTTCAAACATTGCATGCTTCTTTTGATTGATATTCTTTACAAAATTCAAGAGGCTTTCTTTATATACTGGGTATATCCAAGAAGAAAAGTTTTATAACATTTTTACATTTGCTACCCCTGAAGAGTTCTCAAATATTTATGTGACCCCCACATACATGCCATTTGTAACACTTCCAATAACTGCTGTGTAATAAGCTTCTTTAAACTTTTTGTCAATGTTATTCTGAATGTGTTTGCCAAGTTTCATTTACAATACAGTACAATAAGTTACAATACAATGCAATACAAATTTTTCTTAATTCATTTTGCGTAAAAGTCAAAATTGGTTTAAATTTTTTTATTTTTTTGCAATAAAAGTCACAACAAATTTTAAGAAAAAACAACTTTAGTGGATTTTTGTCTTTCTGTTTGTGTATGGTTTGTATGTACTATATTCTTTTCAATGGCTCTATTTATTTAGGTTATCCGTATTTTATTTTCAATCTGGCATGACTTAGTTGCCTTGAAACCAAACTCCCTTCACAGATCACATATATTTGCTCCCACTCAATCATTACATCTGTACTTAAATGAAGAAATGATACAAACAATAGTTAACTGTACGAGTACCAACAAGGAAGGTGAGAAAGTAAAAGGAGACAAATGACAAAGGAATGATGTGAACCAATTGAATGAGTTTATTGGCTGCCTACTCCTTACTGGCCCCTAATTTATTTTATGGATTACTTGAGTACACGACTTAAATAACTAACAACCAAACAAAAATGTTCTCAAGTCAGTTAAGTTTTTTTTTTCTATTAAATTTTTAAATTATGTACCAGTGTGTTAGACCCAGTAGACAGATGTGGTAAAAAAAAAAGACGAGTCCTCCAAAAATAAGTCTCTTTCTCATGCTTTTTACAATGGCATCCTTTAACTTTAAGATGTTCATTGCAACTACCTTGTGAATTAGGTCAAGTCAAATGAGAAAAGTTGTTGAAAGGAGATTTAAGATATCAGGAAAAACAGTCAGTGTCCGCATGTGTGACTCCCAGTGCCAAGGAAAAAGTTTAAAATTGCTTTTTTTTTGTTCTGACTAAGCCAAGCTCTCTAGAGGAATAGTTGAAATTAATTCATTATGAATGAAATTTTCATTATTTAGAATACCTAATTAATTCATAAAGTACTGTGTGATTAAATCTTTTAACTTAAACAACACACTTTTCTAAAATTCGGATGAAAACAATAAATGTATCTAAATTAATGATCTTCATTGCTAGATTTAAAAAAAAAAAAAATGATCTACGAGAATGGCCTCAAACTAAAATAGAAAATAAGAAAGAAAAAAAATCTGCTCGTCCTAAGAGAAATTAACAAAAAAAAATAAACAAAAAAACAACTAAAAAGAATAAAACTATGAATCTATGAAATAACAAGGAGAAAAAACAATAAAAAAAATAATAATTCTCATACTATTATTGTGATCACCCCCAGCCCCGAAACCATTTAATCTGTACGGAGCCACTCCGGGTGCGAATAGTCATTGGTGACCATAGGTCCCCGGATATACTTTGTCTATTGTTACGACTTTTATGTTTTTATGGGGAAAATTTTTTTTTGGTAATAGCATTCTGGGTAATAACATTAAATCTAAATTCAGCCGCCCCCCCCCCCCATTTCCCTTTTCCCCATTCTGTTATCTTTTTATTGAGATAATACTTCCTGGCCGTCACCATTATGTCCTTTGTTGATAATTGGCCTTTGAAGGGTCAGTTGACGACCTTTCTGATAGCTTTAGATTGACCGCCGAGCTGTGCTCAACCGAGGGCACGGATTGACCATATCTTTTTTTCTGATAGGATGACGTTGTCTTTCTTGTCTTTGATCTCCAAGTATTCCTCCAAACCACTCGAGGGTTCTATTTCTGGCTTGTAGTGATCTTTCGTCTTGTCGTATACTCTCTTTTTTTTTTTTATCCTTTCCTTTTGTTAACTCCGAACTTACATTACGTACTTACATTGCGTACTTACATTACGTATTTACATTTCGTGCTTACATTTCGTGCTTACATTACGTACTTTACGATACGGTTGTTTTTCTTTACCCAGCATTCCCTGGATTGATTTTCTTGTATCGTGTCCCGGAATCTTCTTGTACCGTGTCCCTGAATCTTCTTGTATCGTGTCCCTGAATCTTCTTGTACCGTGTCCCTGAATCTTCTTGTACCGTGTCCCTGAATCTTCTTGTACAGTGTCTCTGAATCTTCTTGTACCGTGTCCCTGAATCTTCTTGTACAGTGTCTCTGAATCTTCTTGTACCGTGTCCCTGAATCTTCTTGTACCGTGTCTCTGAATCTTCTTGTATCGTGTCCCGGAATCTTCTTGTACCGTGTCCCTGAATCTTCTTGTACCGTGTCTCGAAATCTTCTTGTACCGTGTCCCTGAATCTTCTTGTACCGTGTCTCGAAATCTTCTTGTACCGTGTCCCTGAATCTTCTTGTACCGTGTCTCGAAATCTTCTTGTACCGTGTCCCTGAATATTCTTGTACCGTGTCTCGAAATCTTCTTGTACCGTGTCCCTGAATATTCTTGTACCGTGTCTCGAAATCTTCTTGTACCGTGTCCCTGAATATTCTTGTATCGTGTCTCGAAATCTTCTTGTACCGTGTCCCTGAATCTTCTTGTACCGTGTCCCTGAATCTTCTTGTACCGTGTCCCTGAATCTTCTTGTACCCTGTCCCTGAATCTTCTTGTACCCTGTCTCTGAATCTTCTTGTACCCTGTCCCTGAATCTTCTTGTACCGTGTCCCTGAATCTTCTTGTACCGTGTCCCTGAATCTTCTTGTACCGTGTCCCTGAATCTTCTTGTACCCTGTCCCTGAATCTTCTTGTACCGTGTCCCTGAATCTTCTTGTACCCTGTCCCTGAATCTTCTTGTACCGTGTCCCTGAATCTTCTTGTACCGTGTCCCTGAATCTTCTTGTACCGTGTCCCTGAATCTTCTTGTACCGTGTCCCTGAATCTTCTTGTACCCTGTCCCTGAATCTTCTTGTACCCTGTCTCTGAATCTTCTTGTACCGTGTCCCTGAATCTTCTTGTACCGTGTCCCTGAATCTTCTTGTACCGTGTCCCTGAATCTTCTTGTACCCTGTCTCTGAATCTTCTTGTACCGTGTCCCTGAATCTTCTTGTACCCTGTCCCTGAATCTTCTTGTACCCTGTCCCTGAATCATATTGTAAGACCTAATAATAAAAAAGCCCCTCCTCCCTCTCCCCCTCGCTATCTCTTTCTGTCTCTCTCCATCCCATGACCCAATGATGTACCCACCATCCCATGACCCACTGATGTACCCACCATCCCATGACCCACTGAAGTACCCACCATCCCATGACCCCCTGAAGTACCCACCATCCCATGACCCAATGATGTACCCACCATCCCATGACCCACTGATGTACCCACCATCCCATGACCCACTGAAGTACCCACCATCCCATGACCCCCTGAAGTACCCACCATCCCATGACCCACTGAAGTACCCACCATCCCATTACCCACTGAAGTACCCACCATCCCATGACCCACTGAAGTACCCATCATCCCATGACCAACTGAAGTACCCAGCACCCCAAGACCCACTGAAGTACCCACCACCCCATGACCCACTGAATTACCCACCGCCCCAGGACCCACCCCATGACCCACTTATGTACCTACCATTCCATGACCCACTGATGTACCCACCATCCCATGACTCACTGATGTATCCACCATCTCATGACCCACTAATGTACTCACCATCCCATGACCCACTGATGTACCCACTATCCCATGATCCACTGATGTACACGACATCCCATGACCCACTGATGTACCCACCATCCCATGACCAACTGATGTGCCCACGATCCCATGACCCACTGATGTACCCACCATCCATTGACCCACTTATGTACCCACCATTCCATGACCCACTGATGCACCCACTATCCCATGACCCACTGATGTACCCAACATCCCATGACTCACTGATGTACCCACCATCCCATGACCCACTGATGTACCCACCATCCCATGACCCACTGATGTACCCACCACCCCTTGACCCACTTATGTACCCACCATCCCATGACCCACTTATGTACCCACCATCCCATGACCCACTTATGTACCCACCATCCCATGACCAACTGATGTACCCACCACCCCTTGACCCACTTATGTAACCACCATCCCATGACCCACTTATGTACCCACCATCCCATGACCCACTTATGTACCCACCATCCCATGACCAACTGATGTACCCACCACCCCTTGACCCACTTATGTAACCACCATCCCATGACCCACTTATGTACACACCATCCCATGACCCACTTATGTACCCACCATCCCATGACCAACTGATGTACCCACCATCCCATGACCCACTGATGTACCCACCATCCCATGACCCCCTGATTTATACACCACCCCATGACACAATGAAGTACCCACCATCCCGCGACCAACTGATGTACCCACCATCCCATGACCCACTGATGTATCCACCATCCCATGACCCACTGATGTACCCACCATCCTGTGACCCACTGATGTACCCACCATTCCATGACCCACTGATGTACCCACAACCCCATGACCCACTGAAGTATCCACCACCCCATGACCCACTGATGTACCCACCATCCCATTACCCAATGATGTACCTACCATTCCATGACCCACTATTGTACCCACAAACCCATCAACCACTGATGTACCCACCATCCCATGACCCACTGAAGTCCCCACCACCCCATGACCCACTGATGTACGAACCATCCCATGACGCACTGAAGTACCCACCACCCAATGACCCACTGATGTACCCACCATTCGATGACCCACTTATGTACCCACCATCCCATGACCTACTTATGTACCCACCACCCCATGACCCACTGATGTACCCACCATCCCATGACCCACTGATGTACCCACCACTCTATGATCCACTGATGTAGCCACCACCCCATGACCCACTTATATACCCACCATTCCATGACCCACTTATGTACCCACCATTCCATGACCCACTGATGTACCCACCATCCAATGACCCACTGATAAATCAACCGTCCCATGACCCACTGATGTACCCACCATCCCATGACCCACTGATGTACCCACCATCCCAGGACCCCCTGATTTATACACCACCCCATGACACAATGAAGTACCCACCATCCCATGACCCACTGATGTACCCCCACCCCATGACCCACTGATGTACCCACCACCCTATGACCCACTGATGTACCAAACATCCCATGACCCACTGATGTACCCACCATCCCATGACCCACTGATGTACCCACCATCCCATGACCCACTGATGTACCCACCATCCCATGACCCACTGATGTACCCACCATCCCATGACCCACTGATGTACCCACCATCCCATGACCCACTGATGTACCCACCATCCCATGACCCACTGATGTACCCACCATCCCATGACCCACTGATGTACCCACCATCCCATGACCCACTGATGTACCCACCATCCCATGACTCACTGATGTACCCACCATCCCATGACCCACTGATGTACCCACCATCCCATGACTCACTGATGTACCCACCATCCCATGACCCACTGATGTACCCACCATCCCATGACTCACTGATGTACCCACCATCCCATGACCCACTGATGTACCCACCATCCCATGACTCACTGATGTACCCACCATCCCATGACCCACTGATGTACCCACCATCCCATGACTCACTGATGTACCCACCATCCCATGACCCACTGATGTACCCACCATCCCATGACCCACTGATGTACCCACCATCCCATGACCCACTGATGTACCCACCATCCCATGACCCACTGATGTACCCACCATCCCATGACCCACTGATGTACCCACCATCCCATGACCCACTGATGTACCCACCATCCCATGACCCACTGATGTACCCACCATCCCATGACCCACTGATGTACCCACCATCCCATGACCCACTGAAGTACCCACCACCCCATGACCCACTGATGTACCCACCATCCCATGACCCACTGAAGTACCCACCACCCCATGACCCACTGATGTACCCACCATTCGATGACCCACTTATGTACCCACCATCCCATGACCCACTTATGTACCAAACATCCCATGACCCACTGATGTACCCACCATCCCATGACCCACCGATGTACCCACCACTCTATGATCCACTGATGTAGCCACCACCCCATGACCCACTTATATACCCACCATTCCATGACCCACTTAGGTACCCACCATTCCATGACCCACTGATGTACCCACCATCCAATGACCCACTGATGTATCAACCATCCCATGACCCACTGATGTACCCACCATCCCATGACCCACTGAAGTACCCACCAATCCATGACCCACTGATGTACCCACCATTCCATGACCCACTTATGTACCCACCATCCCATGACCCACTGATGTACCCCCACCCCATGACCCACTGATGTACCCACCACCCTATGACCCACTGATGTACCAAACATCCCATGACCCACTGATGTACCCACCATCCCATGACCTACTGAAGTACCCACCATCCCATTACCCACTGAAGTTCCCACCATCCCATGACCCACTGAAGTACCCATCATCCCCTGACCAACTGAAGTACCCAACACCCCAAGACCCACTGAAGTACCCACCACCCCATGACCCACTGAATTACCCACCGCCCCAAGACCCACCCCATGACCCACTTATGTACCTACCATTCCATGACCCACTGATGTACCCACCATCCCATGACTCACTGATGTATCCACCATCTCATGACCCACTGATGTACTCACCATCCCATGACCCACTGATGTACCCACTATCCCATGATCCACTGATGTACACGACATCCCATGACCCACTGATGTACCCACCATCCCATGACCAACTGATGTGCCCACGATCCCATGAGCCAGTGATGTACCCACCATCCCATGACCCACTGAAGTACCCACCATCCCATGACCCACTGAAGTACCCATCATCCCCTGACCAACTGAAGTACCCAACACCCCAAGACCCACTGAAGTACCCACCACCCCATGACCCACTGAATTACCCACCGCCCCAGGACCCACCCCATGACCCACTTATGTACCTACCATTCCATGACCCACTGATGTACCCACCATCCCATGACTCACTGATGTATCCACCATCTCATGACCCACTGATGTACTCACCATCCCATGACCCACTGATGTACCCACTATCCCATGATCCACTGATGTACACGACATCCCATGACCCACTGATGTACCCACCATCCCATGACCAACTGATGTGCCCACGATCCCATGAGCCAGTGATGTACCCACCATCCCATGACCAACTGAAGTACCCACCATCCCATGACCCACTGATTTACTCACCACCCCATGACCCACTGATGTACCCACCACCCCATGACCCACTGATGTACCTAGCATCCCATGACCCACTGATGTACCCACCATCCCATGACCCACTGATGTACCCACCATCCCATGACCCACTGATGTACCCACCATCCCATGACCCACTGATGTACCCACCATCCAATGACCCACTGATGTACCCATCATCCCATAACCCACTGATGTACCCACCACCCCATGACCCACTGATGTACCCACCATTCCATGACCCACTTATGTACCCACCATCCCATGACCCACTTATGTACCCACCACCCCATGACCCACTGATGTACCCACCATCCCATGACCATCTGATGTACCCACCATCCCATGACCCACTGATGTACCCACCATGCCATGACCCACTGATGAACCCACCATCCCATGACCCACTTATGTACCCACCACCCCATGACCCACTGATGTACCCACCACCCCATGACCCACTGAAGATCCCACCATCCCATGACCCACTGATTTACTCACCACCC
>CAXITT010000365.1:385640-413072 GCA_964033795.1 Lymnaea stagnalis | reverse complement strand
ATGTTGCTGCGGGTGGAGTATTCAAAAAGGGGGGGGGGGGAAGAGCAGAGCCTAACACGCACATGTCACATTCTGATCTTCAACGATCATTTTCCAACATTAACAAAAAGTGGTAGGGATTTGGATTTTATAATGGATTCGCTGGAGATAATGGTACAAACTAAAACGTGGAAGCCCTGCCCCCCCCCCCACCCCGATGAAAGGATTTGAGTATGCTAGGATAGCATGGATACAAGCGCTATACAAGTCATCAATCATCCATTGTGATACAGACGAGAATCGGTACTTTTAATTAATCTATTAACCATAGAAAGTCTTCCACATCTTAACCCTAGAATATCCCCAAATCTTAACCCCAGAATATCCCAAAATCTTAACCCTAGAATATCTCAAAATCTTAACACTAGAATATCCGCAAATCTTAACCCTAGAATAGCCACAAATCTTAACCCTAGAATATCCACAAATCTTGCTGGAATCCGTCCGTCACAATGTGACGATGGAGTGGGTTTCGGAGGACGAAATCCACATGGCCTGGAATTATTCTTCAAGGATTATAAGCTGGTTCCCAACAACAAATCGCCTCTCTCCACACCGCTGGATAACCCAAGGGAACATCATTGGATGATACAGCTTGGCACCAGTGACGTCGCAGGAGTTGTCGGAATGTTTCATTGTATCAAAGTTATCCGCCTTTCGGGACTCCATCTCCGGGTTTGATTTCAGAGTTTCCTTCTCTTAGATGAGTTGCCGTCCAAGGTTGACGAGTCTCATCTACCCGGGGTGCTGGTGGTGTTTTTGCTTGATTGGGCTCTGGCTGGAATTGAACTCCAGATCCCCAACTTAAGATTTACTCATTTTAGTCCACTTGGCCACCCAGCACCCACAAATTCTAACCCTAGAATATCCACAAATCTTAACCCCAGAATACTCCCCAATCTTTACCCTAAAATATCCCCAAATCCTAACCCTAGAATATCCCCAAATCTTAACCCTAGAATATCCCCAAATCTTAACCCTAGAATATCCCCAAATCTTAACCCTAGAATATCCCCAAATCTTAACCCTAGAATACCCCCAAATCCTAACCCTAGAATATCCCCAAATCTCAACCCTAGAATATCCCCAAGTCTTAACCCTAGAATATGTACAAACTTAACCCTAGAATATCCCCAAATGTTAAATCCAATATAGAAATCTCCCTCCCAAACGACACGACGCTTCCACAAAATAAGCTTACCCCCCCTCTCCCCCAACCCACACAACCGAACAATTCTATCAAAGTGACAGCTTCATCAACCCTCAAAACCACGAGCGCCACTCACTCCACTCCCCCCCCCCCCCCCCCCCCCCCCCCCCCGGGGCCCCGCTTTTTGAATATCTCTGATGTCACCAAGTAACGGCCACACGACGTCTCATTAACATATTTCATTTGACGTTACGATGCATAGCGACGCGTCGTCGTCGTGACGAAATCAATTGCCCCCATAACAGCAAAAACTTCATGCTACGCTTACACCGCCTGATCCCTCCTAAGTCTTCAAAATTGCTTTACGTCTTCCATTTGGGGGCTTACAAGTCGGGACAGATTTAAAACCTAGGCAGACGTAGGCCGAGTTTCGACTTTTCAAAATCTACCCCAACCCCCCCACCCCCCAAACCCCCACAGCTATGGGCTCCGTCACAATTCAAGTCACAAAAATAATCAATAAAAGTTTACCTGTCTGGTTGTGCGGTTAAATCTTCACGGTTCATTGCGCTTATTAGAGTGTGCTGCGACTGGCACATTCTTAACGCCCCCCCCCCTTTTCCCCCGTTTCTCCTCCTCCCCAACCCCCACATATTTTTGTATTTTAAATATCTTCCACGTTTTTCACTGGTAAACTTCAGTCCCCCCCCCACCCCATTATTTGTTGTCATTGGAGATGTAAACATTTAACTGTCAACAGTCACCAGCAGTAGAGAAATGTATCTCACCCTAGTAATATTATTACACTGTTTTTTTTCCAAGCCCATTCCTTTTTCCTTTTTAATTTTTTTCTTTTTTAAAGTCTAAAGAGAATTTAGAGAAAAACATGATGACGAATTTACTTAGCAAATTCAACAGGTTCCACCCACCTGGCTTATGCCCCACTCTACAATTCTTTTTTTCTTTTTTTTTTTTTTTAAATGGCCACCTGGATTTGAACAGGTTTTGCGATAAGTTTTTTCACATCTTTTCAACGGGTTCAAAAACCTGGCCATGGAATAAGTAGGAAGTTTGCCCCCAAATGTTCAATGTTCAATTTCAGGTTGAATAAATTCCCTAGCAAAAAACTACGTACTAAGTAAGGGTGGGGATTGGAGCTAATCTTTACATCCTGATGTGTATAGCGTCTTGTTTGATGTCTGTATAGCTTCTTGTTTGATGTCTGTGTTGATGTGCGCTTTGGTTTGCGTGTAGTACATGTGTGTATGTGTGTATGTGTGTGGTTAAGTGTAGGCTTGTGTGTATTGCGTTTTAGGTGTGTGTGTGTGTGCGTGCATGTGGTGGGCTAAACGCGTTGGTGTATAGTTGGAGTGTGTGTGTGTGTCAGGGTTAGTGTAAATATGCAGTTTAATGAGCATTTTGTGTGTTTGTATTAGTTTGTGTATGTGTGTGTAATTTGTTGCCTGTTTGTTGGTATGTGTGTGTCAAGGCCAATGACAGTTAATATAAAATACAACAAATGTTTTTTTGCCTTGGCCATTGAGACGAACCACTGGTAGAGTTGCTCTGCAGGTAGCATGGCGTTGTACCACTGGTAGAGTTGCTCTACAGGTAGCATGGTGTCGGACCGCTGGTAGAGTTGCCCTACAGGTAGCATGGCGTTGTACCACTGGTAGAGTTGCCCTACAGGTAGCATGGCGTTGTACCACTGGTAGAGTTGCCCTACAGGTAGCATGGCGTTGTACCACTGGTAGAGTTGCTCTACAGGTAGCATGGCGTTGTACCACTGGTAGAGTTGCCCTGCAGGTAGCATGGCGTTGTACCACTGGTAGAGTTGCTCTACAGGTAGCATGGCGTTATACCACTGGTAGAGTTACTCTACAGGTAGCATGGTGTCGGACCGCTGGTAGAGTTGCCCTAAGGTAGCAAGGTGTCGGTCCAATGGTAGAGTTGCCCTACAGGTAGCATGGCGTCGGTCCACTGGTAGAGTTGCCCAACAGGTAGCATGGCGTTGTACCACTGGTAGAGTTGCTCTACAGGTAGCATGGTGTCGGAACTCTGGTAGAGTTGCCGTGCAGGTAGCATGGCGTCAGATCACAGGTAGAGGTGCCGTACAGGTAGCATGGCGTTGATAGAACGTGACCCGTTTTAAAATGATACAGTGGAAGTAAGGACATGACAGAGGAACGAAGAGGCTGCATCACCAATACCCCAGAGGGAAAAGGCTCAAAGGCAAACCTAGGCTTAAGATGGATGGATGCTGTGAAAAAGATCTACAACTGAAAATCCAGGCATGGAAAAGAAAAGCATTAGTTAGGTCTGAGTGGAAGAAAGTAGTGAGACAGGCCAAAGCCCTACATGGGCTGTAGCACCACAGGGATGGATGGTCTGAGTGGAAGAAAGTAGTGAGACAGGCCAAAGCCCTACATGGGCTGTAGCACCACAGGGATGGATGGATGGATGGATGGAAGTAAGGAAAAACGACCATACAATAATTGATGGGCTGGTGAAATAATTAAAGTTAAAAAGACATAAGTTTGTTATAGCCAGCTGTTAATTTGAACTAAACCGTCGAAAGTGAAAAGTTTGAAAAAGTGTGAAGTAGGGCGTGAGGGTGGGGGGGGGGAAGGGGGTGCACTCCAGGCACTATTCTGAATTTACGTATGAGCGATACAGGGGCTTAACTGCAGTGTACCTGCTCTATGTTGCGATGGTGCAGTCATGTCCTGTCAAGTCAAGCAGTGTGCCTGCTCTATGTTGCGATGGTGCAGTCATGTCCTGTCAAGTCAAGCAGTGTGCCTGCTCTATGTTGCGATGGTGCAGTCATGTCCTGTCAAGTCAAGCAGTGTACCTGCTCTATGTTGCGATGGTGCAGTCATGTCCTGTCAAGTCAAGCAGTGTGCCTGCTCTATGTTGCGATGGTGCAGTCATGTCCTGTCAAGTCAAGTCTAAGCATATCCTGCTCCAATATTTTCAGTGATGGCCGATAGGGAACATGACCTGGTTCACGAATGATCCCTTCGTATCATCACCGTGACAGATTATCGTGACAGGTTATTGTGACAGATTATCGTGACAAGGTCATGGTGGCAAGTCATCGTGGCGTGTTATTGTGACAGGTCATCGTGGCAGGTTATCGTGACAAGGTCATCGTGACTAGGTCATCGTGGCTTAAAGTCAATACTTTTCTTCTGTTTATATCAACAGCTTGACAACAACGTCATTTTTCCACGTATGTCGGTGTACACCAGGTGCCAGGTCTTATCACAACGGTTCTAAATCTCATTAAATTTTGGAATAGAGAGTGGGGGTGGAAGGGGGGGGGCTTGTGAAAAACGATTGTTTTACCGTGTAGGTTCTGACAAATCAAATCAGTGTTCATTCTTCTGGAGTGTTAACCTCAACTGTTCGTGAGTCACCACAACGTTACCCATAGTTGGGATTCAAAACTAGTTCGTTCAGTTCAATCAGCTACACTTTGTTGTTGTTTTTTTGTTGTTTTTTTTTAAGCGTTACTAAATCGGTCTTCGTAAATAGGTGGGACGCAACTCTTAACAAACTTTGAAAGAGTGAAGCATTCCTACTAGAGCATCTCTTTATGGTTGATATTAACTCGCACATTAATCCAATTTTGAAAACAGAAGGGTTGTTCATTGCCCCCCCCCCACCTCTCGCCTTCCCACCCCCGTATGAGGTACTTATTATCAAGATGTGAATAACAACTGTTTTTTTTTTCCAGTTGAGGTCAAATCCTACTGACCTTGAATCCCAAGGGTTTGGAGGATTAAAATGAAAACAAAAGTAGTGGTCTGGTCTCGGCAAACAGGGGGTGGGGTGGATGGGTTAAAGTTGGGGGGGGGGGCGCGGTGATGCAGTTCTAGTCTTTTGTCCAGGTCACTAGGTCTTCGCCTTGTGTTTTTTCCACTGGCAACTGGTTAAGGTCTGGTTTTCGGCACTTGCAAGCGGGTCAAGGTCTCGTGGTTGGTTCTTGAAAGTGGGTCAAGGTCTCGTAACTGGCCTAGTAAAGTGGGTCAAGGTCTCGTGGTTAGTTCTGGAAATGGATCAATGTTTCGTGGTTTGTTCTAGAAAAGGGATCAAGGTCTTGTTGATCCTGGCAAGGAATCCTTGTCCTTCATATTAATATTTTTTATTTCGAGTGTTCTTATGACGAATTATTGGTAGGCGTTTACCGGTCATACCTTAAGTTTAGTGTCATCTACAGTTGTCACAGTCCCACAACAGATGAGTAAGTTAGAATTCAACAACTCAGACTCCACATAACTATAGTTAACATACTCCACATAACTATAGTTAACATACTCCACATAAATATAGTAAACATACTCCACATAACTATAGTTAACATACTCCACATAAATATAGTAAACATACTCCACATAACTATAGTTAACCTACTCCACATACGTATAGTTACATACTCCACATAACTATAGTTAACAGACTCCACATAAGTATAGTTACATACTCCACATAACTAATTAGTTAACAGACTCCACATAAGTATAGTTACATACTCCACATAACTATAGTTAACATAGTCTACATAACAATAGTTAAAATATTCCATATAACCATAGTTAACAGACTCTACATAACCATAGTTAACATACTCCAAATAACTATAGTTAACAGGACAATAGATGTGGCCGATAGATGATCCATGACAAAGAATAGGGCCAATGCCCAACTAAACCGTTTAGTCAGATAACACGACCGTACATCAGACACGGATGACTGCAGTAGATGAATGACTAATCGATACCACGTGACACAAAGGACACACATAAAAAAAAATGTGTTTGTTTTGGGAGGGGGGAGGGGGTTAAGGGGGAACTGTTTTGTTGTTCTCTTTCGGTAAAAAAAAAATTATCTTACGACAGACGGAGCAAATCTAAACTTAGTTCATGATCGTTTTTGATTTACAGTTATATATGCTGAAATAACATGTCTCATCGCCATAGGCGCCCAACTCCTGCTCGCCCACACAGCCCCTACCCGCCCTCCCCCCCCCCCCCCCCCCCCCAGCGGTTCTCAACCTGTGGGTCGCGACCGCTTTCGCGGTCGAACGATTCTTTCACAGGGGTCGCCCAAGACCATCGGGAAACACATATACTCTAAAGTTATGAGGTAACAACGAAAATAATTTTGTCGTTGAGGGTCGCCACTACATGAGAAACTGTATTAAAGGGTCGTGGCATTAGGAAGGTTGAGAAGCACTGCACTAGGCCCTACGCATCTCGACGTCTGATGAGATATCATCTGAATGATTTTCTTGTTGATGTTTTGGCTATCGACGAATGTCACAAGTGTTTGACAGTGGATGTCAAAGTGGGTAATTGAGGTAAAGTTGGAGATTTACCCTATAGACATGATATGACAGCTGTGACCTGACTCGTGATCCTTAGAGCATGTATGCTTGAGAGCAGCGCATTTTTTTTTTTAAAGTCTTTCCGATTGCGCAATAAGTTTTTATTGAGACACACTTTAAATGACATTTATTGAGACACACTTTAAATGTCATTTATTGAGACACACTTTAAATGTCTTTTATTGTGAAGGCTATTTTTCTCAAATTCGTTACAGTCTCCTCATTCCCATCACCCACCCACCCCTGCCATCAAGTATTGCTTTATATCCCAGCATGGCTTAGGCATTAAGGATTCAGTCAACATGACGCTGGTGAATTCCCCCCAAAAAATAATAATTTATACAGGTATAAGATTTAACACTTCAGGTAAAGGTAAACAACTCCCCACGCATGGCCAGGTAGACACTGAAAATTCCACTCAACTTCTCTGTTTTTAAAAGATAATCAACACCCCCCACCCCCACAACCCATAAGTTCCTTAAAAATACTCTCTAGAACAGAATGAAGCAATCAATTATTTAACGATTATTAGATCTATGGTTGTTCTATTCAGAGTGACGCTAGCGTGGATATAAACAGAATGAAGCAATCAATTATTTAACGATTATTAGATCTATGGTTGTTCTATTCAGAGTGACGCTAGCGTGGATAATATGTGGATTTCTGTCACGGCCCCCCTCCCCCCCCCCAAAAAAAAAACAACAAAAAAACAAACAAAAAACAACACCAACATCTTAAACATTGAAAGCCACCGAGAAGGGCAACATGACCGGTTGAAGCGGGGTTCACACGATTCGACGGTTTCACACAGCATTTTGAATGTTCCACGTCTCAAATAATTTATAATGTGAGATGTACATTTTTATCTTCATTGGTATTTCCGAGTCTTCGCCTCATGGAATGAGAGCCGAGTGAATTTCTTCAGCTTCGGTTCGCCTCACGAAACGCACGACACTAAAGATGTGAGGCGTCGTATGAACAGAAGTGCCTGATCACGGGAAACGGGCTTAAAAGTCACGACACTTATAGATGTGATGCATCGTATGAAGTAGTATGAACGGAGGTGCCTGATCGTGGGAGACGGGCTTAAAAGTCACATAGATTTATGCTTTGTTTGTTCGGCAATGATTAACCATCACCTGAATGGCAGAACCATTATTGCTGTGGCTACTATCATGGTAGATATAATGACGATTTTGGAAGTATTGATTGATAAGCATTACATTGGTTGGGGTACCGCACTTTATAAGACCACTTATTATTATTATTATTATTATTGGTCCCAACATATTGGTCATTGAATTGGTTAATCCCAACATACTGGTCATTGAATTGGTTGTCCCAACATACTGGTCATTGAATTGGCTGGTCCCAACATACTGGTCATTGAATTGGCTGGTCCCAACATACTGGTCATTGAATTGGTTGGTCCCAACATACTGGTCATTGAATTGGCTGGTCCCAACATACTGGTCATTGAATTGGCTGGTCCCAACATACTGGTCATTGAATTGGCTGGTCCCAACATACTGGTCATTGAATTGGCTGGTCCCAACATACTGGTCATTGAATTGGCTGGTCCCAACATATTGATCATGGGTTGGTTTCAAAATACGGGTCATCTTACTGGGCACAGGACTCAATGTCGAAGTTTGTCTTGTAATACTTAAGTTTCATATATTAGTTCGAAATTTACCATTCTGTCAGATATCTGGTAATGTTATAGAGACATTCTCAATGAAGCTTAAGTCCAGTCTAGAGGTAGCCTAAGTCCAGTCTAGATGTAGCCTAAGACCAGTCTAGAGGTAGCCTAAGTCCAGTCTAGATGTAGCCTAAGACCAGTCTAGAGGTAGCCTAAGTCCAGTCTAGATGTAGCCTAAGACCAGTCTAGAGGTAGCCTAAGTCCAGTCTAGATGTAGCCTAAGACCAGTCTAGAGGTAGCCTAAGTCCAGTCTAGATGTAGCCTAACTCCAGTCTAGGTGCAGCTTAAGTCCAGTCCAGATATTAAAAACCTAGATAGTACACCAGGGCCCGTTGATCTTAACATTAGCCATTAGGTTATTAGGTTATGGTCATGGGCTCAGGCGTCAAACATTTAGCCAAAGTTGTGGCCCTGTTTTATGAGAGCCAAATGTTGAGCCAAAAGTCGGCGCCTGCAGTCTCTTCAGCTTTAACCTACCAGCGATATCGAGACATTGCGTTTGTTCAGAGACATGATACGATTTCACTCTCATATGGTTGTTTACGTATCCAATCTCTTGACAGCCACGAGGTCTTTTATTTACATAACTTGTCATTGGACACTGTACACTCTGTTTGGACATAAATAGGTCAAATGTTTAGTGTCTTAGTCAGTAGGCGTTCACGAACAGGCTTAACACAATGGACAAAGTACTGAAATGAAGCGATTCTAATTGTTTGTCATGTCATGTAAAAAGTTAGTCACTGAATTTCTATTATACTGTTATTTAAAAATTTAAAACGTGAGTATCGCTGAGTTGCCCTCGCAGCCAATGAAATATCCCCCTTCAGAACCTTGCACAGATACATCGCGAGCCCCTCCACAAACATAGGAGCAAGAATGATCAATACATTGATCGAGGGTCCTCAAAATATAGAAGAAGAAGATATGACCCATTGTTATTTTTCTGCAGACAAAGAAATTTGACTGAAGATGATCCATATGATAGATTATCGACATATGTCTTAGATCTGAGATGTTCCTACGAATCTGTCATCATACCTCTTACTCAGACAGTGTGGTATACCCCTGGGTAGATGTCCAGTTAAGCCGACAACACAATGACAAACTACGGACTGGCTTTGACCACGTCTGATGATGTCCACCAGAGTTAGATCGAGTCCACCGTGGCATTTCTTCTTGGACGTCAACCAAGTTCGTACCATGACATTCCTAAACACAGTCTTACGTCACCACCGTCTGATGGCCCTTCACATTTCTGTTGGTACGGTCTGGCGTGTCAGATATTTGCTCTTTGCACCGTCACTCGACACATTGCTACTTTCTATTGAAGACTTTATCAAAGCCAACTACCTCGCCCATCCAATAAAGCCAAACAGGAGAATCAAGGAGGCTATGCCTGGAGGGCTTCTCACTATCGGGAGGCCTAGCCTTGAAGGGTTCTCACCATCGGGAGGCCTAGCATCGAAGGGTTCTCGCCATCGGGAGGCCTAGCATTGAAGGTGTCTCACCATCGGGAGGCCTAGCATTGAAGGGGTCTCACCATCGGGAGGCCTAGCATTGAAGGGGTCTCGCCATCGGGACGCCTAGTATTGAAGGATTCTCACCATCGAGAGCCCTAGTATTGAAGGGGTCTCACCATCGGAAGGCTTAACATTGAAGGGTTCTCAACATCTGTAGGCTTAGCATTGAAGGGGTTCTCAGGAGATCTAGCAATGCTCGGTTCTCACCATCGGGCTAGCGTGGCGTCAAGTCGGGGAGTGTATCGAAGAGTAGACGAAAGCGGAACTGAGAGGTGACTATCATGGACCAGGATTAGATGTCCCAAAACAAGTTATCCGTGACGTGGTATGTCAGTGTCGGCTCCACGGTCACGGTCGAAACAATTTGTACCATGTGTCATAACACCATTTCAATGAAATCGTCCACTGAGATGGGGTGTGACATAAGTCACTCTAGTGCAGCGGTTCTCAACCTAGTGTTTCCAGAAATCACATCAGAACCAAAGGATGTAGCTTAACTCTTTTCACATATAAACTCACTAAAGATGACCTTTATGACATGACTTTTGAGTCATGAAATTTGGGTCATGAGATGTGCGAAGTAATTTTATTTTCTGTCTACGTATGAAATGAAAAGTAAAATCTTAGTACTTCATATGTCCCATGTGTTTAACTTTAATTGACATATGTTCATTTTTTTATTGCAATAAGTATCATACATATGATACATACAATGTACAAGAATAACGAAGAGTTGACTTTAAAATTAATGGTACGAAAGATAGGGTTGAGCAATAATATCTCATTATATCAGGGACGGATGTATAGGTGTATGATATCTTTATATGAGATGGAGCGTGCTTATTACATGTTAGTAAGGGTATGAGATGGAGCGGTGCTTATTACATGTTAGTAAGGGCATGAGATGGAGTGGTGCTGATTACATGGAAGTAATGATATGATATAGAGTGGTGCTGATTACATGTAAGTAATGGTATGAGATGGAGCGGTGCTTATTACATGTTAGTAAGGGTATGAGATGGAGCGGTGCTTATTACATATTAGTAAGGGTATGAGATGGAGTGGTGCTGATTACATGGAAGTAATGATATGATATAGAGTGGTGCTGATTACATGTAAGTAATGGTATGAGATGGAGCGGTGCTTATTACATGTTAGTAAGGGTATGAGATGGAGCGGTGCTTATTACATATTAGTAAGGGTATGAGATGGAGTGGTGCTGATTACATGGAAGTAATGATATGATATAGAGTGGTGCTGATTACATGTAAGTAATGGTATGAGATGGAGTGGTGCTTATTACTGTCACAAATGACTGGGGCGGGGGTATAGGACAGAGCTCCATTGTTGTTAGGTAACTTATAGGATGGAAGGAAACTGCTGTTAATGGGGTTAAGTTAAGGTTAATAGACTCTCACATCTTGATATAGTGGGGGATTGTTTCTTTGGATAATAGTATGTTCGGGTTTTCCAGACTTCGCATGATAATTTCTGGGTTAACAATGGGAAGGTCTAATTGACCGGAAATTAGAGGGCATGGGTGTGTTTATAGATAGCATTCCTGGACCACCTATGGGGGGTAGAGAACCACATATAAGAGGGAGCTTTCACTGAGTTAGGGTAGTTGAGGGAGAGTGAACAGAGGTACGACGAGTTGAGGAAGAGGGAAAGGAGCGACAGTAGTTAGTTGAGGAAGATAGAGAAGAACTACGGATTAGTTGAGGAAGAGAGAGAAAAGAGCTACGATAGAACTGAGCAGTTGTTAGGGAATACTTGCTAGAGACAAGAAGACGACAGATGACTGGAAAAACGTATATCTTACCAATAAACACTTTCATTATCGTTGGACACCAGAAGTTTTGAGTTGTTGCATTTCGTCCAAGTCTACTTTGTGCTTTTGTCTGTCTCAACGCCTAGACACCCACAATATAAATCACAGAGAGGAGCGGTCCTGTACTGACCACTACTAAGTCAACATAGTTTGTGTTAAGTCAGGACCGGAGCCCTCCTCCGTAACAACCGTTCTGTGACAATTACATGTTAGTAAGGGTATGAGATGGAGCGGTGCTTATTACATGTTAGTAAGGGTATGAGATGGAGCGGTGCTTATTACATGTTAGTAAGGGTATGAGATGGAGCGGTGCTTATTACATGTTAGTAAGGGTATGAGATGGAGCGGTGCTTATTACGTGTTAGTAAGGGTATGAGATGGAGCGGTGCTGATTACATGTTAGTAAGGGTATGAGATGGAGTGGTGCTGATGCATGGAAGTAATGATATGATATAGAGTGGAGCTGATTACATGTAAGTAATGGTATGAGATGGAGTGGTGCTGATTACATGTTAGTAATGGTATGAGATGGAGTGGTGCTGATTACATGGAAGTAATGATATGATATAGAGTGGTGCTGATTACATGTAAGTAATGGTATGAGATGGAGTGGTGCTGATTACATGTTAGTAAGGGTATGAGATGGAGTGGTGCTGATTACATGTTAGTAATGATATGATATTATGGGGTGGTGCTGATTACATGTAAGTAATGATATGATATTATGGGGTGGTGCTGGTTATATGTGATTTAGAGTACCAAATAAAAATGAGATGTGCATGGGGGGGGGGGACAGAAGTGAACAATTCTGAATGGGGTATGGGTCAGATGATAGGACATGGGCTGTGACATTTGTAAGAAATATACATGAGAGTCGTCTGGACAACAAGTTGATAGATAACCCCCCCCCCGCCCCCAACCCAATCGGAAAAAGGCGGGGGGGGGGCTGGGGGACAGAAGTGAACAATTCTGAATGGGGTATGGGTCAGATGATAGGACATGGGCTGTGACATTTGTAAGAAATATACATGAGAGTCGTCTGGACAACAAGTTGATAGATAACCCCCCCCCCCGCCCCCAACCCAATCGGAAAAAGGCGGGGGGGGGGGCGGGCTGAGAATTATGACATTAATTTTATCATCCACAAGGTTCACACATTTTAGATAACCTTTGAGTTATATAGCATGGCTACATACAGGGCTACATACAGGGCTACCTACTCGCCATCTCCATAGTGTGCGGGGTGCATGGTCCGGGACGAAAAGATTTTCTTTCTTTCTTTTTTTTTCTCTTTTTACCTACGCAAGTTGAATGTGTGCGAGTTGAAAAGAAAACAACCCTTGGGTCGACTGCAATAAGGAGACCATACATCCTGCCATTGGTTGATATAGGTATGTTGGAAGTAGACCGCCCCCCAGGGGACTGCAAGCCATGCATGGAGACACACGTCAGACCTACCTTTAAGGAGCGCGGTCGTTTCATTTAAAGGAAGGAGAGAGAAAAAATTGTTACGAGGAGTTGGTTAAGCTAATACACTTGGATTTTTAAAAAAAGAAAGTTGCATTGACGAATCAATTCACCATGATGTGTTCACACGTTCAGAGCTTCTGTTAAAAATATTTTTTTTTTTAAAGTTGTATAATGACTGCGAATGAATTCGACTTTTATTTTTTTTTTACGGTTTCTAAAGACTTCAGATTTGTTCTTGCGTGGGTTTAAAATGTGCCCTACCAAAGACTGGACCTTTAAATGTGCCTTAATGAAACTGTAACCACGTGAGATATTTTTGGGGACTTAGCATAAGCCGAGTCTCCCCAGCCAGCGCGGTTGTTGAAACAGCTGTCAATCACAATTAGTGAAACAACAGGCGGCAAACATTGTGTATTTATGTTCAAGCCGGGATCGACATAACCTCCACGCCAGTGTACGGCACCCCTCCCCTCGAGTTGGCCTCGGACTTTGGATGAATTCATGATTTCACGTCCATGAGAAGATTTATTCCTGTGAATGTTTTCAACCTTCTCCGGAATGGATTGTGATGGTCGTGGATTAAAGTGACGCTTGATGGAAGAGGTGGATTGGGTGAAAGAACTCTGGCAAGTTGGTCGTTCGATGAGTTACCCTGGGACTAAGCGATGCAGAGGAGCACAGCGATAGACACAAAGAAACACACACACATAAGAAGAAGAAATTGATATCGAAAAAGGTTGAAGGAGAAAAATGGCGGTCACCAGCGGGAGAGAGCGAAGATCAAGGCCGGCCTCCAATGTGGCCAAGTGGATTTTTAAAGCCATTCTGGTAAGTGCAGTAGTGGTCAGTGATTTCCACAGGCTGGTCATATACAGTGGGGGTAGCCCAAGACATGTAAGAAACATAACTGATGAGTCAGTGATTATATCATTATAATCAATGTTATCGATTATACGTATTTCACCTATAATCACAAATAACTTATGACAAATAACATATGGATGCATCCAAAATATCAAATTTAATTGTCAATCTCTATAAAAACTAGATGTTTGTGTACCAAGCTACGAATCTCCTAGCTAGTGGTCATGGTAATAATTACCCCATTCTTGTACCGAGGCACAGCTGTACTTTAAAAAAAAAATACCATTCCGGTTTGTATCAGTACCTGTAACTGAATTGTACAAGCAGTACCACTGTACTGTGGCATTATTGTGTGTGGCCAATTTGTCTCTGTACATCAATCTGACTTTGGAATACTTAATTGTTGCGTTGTTACAACTTTAGGATGACTCTTTTATGTCTTGGACGGGGGAGTGTTGCAGGTCGGTATTGCAGGCAACCGAGGACTCGTCGCGTGTGGTTCCTGTGGCCCCAGGTTGTCCAGACACGACATCATGTAGTTAGCTGACTCAACTTCTTGTCAACGACCAGGCCCCCGGGGCTTAGAGAGACACAACCGAATGGTCGGGGCTGGATGCCTTCTGTCAAGGGCATGAGAATCCCTGTTCTTAGCATGTTACCGTGAGCTGCGCGGTACCGTTAATGAATTGTTAGTGAGCGCATTGGATGTTGAGATTAATTGTGTAGCTGTTTGCTATGCAGTTTGTGCTCGTGACGTGTTTGGGTATGACAGATGACGTAGTTTTTTGTTGTTTTTTTTTGCTGTGGTTTTGAGTGTTGGTTGTTTCAGGTAGTGGATCATGGAAGTGAGCAAGAGAGGGAGAACGTGTCCTAGAGTGGGCAAGAAGTTCTCATCGTTGTGTCGTCGGGAGTAGAGAGTGTTCTGGATATTCAACTCTTGAAGAATACGAGTTTTAAAGAACACCTTTGATTCCACAAGGCTTCACCAACTTTATGTTAATTAGCATTAGCGTTATCCTAGTGCGATCCTAGTGTGATTCTATCGTGATCCTAGTGCGATCCTATCGTGATCCTATCGTGTTCCTAGTGCGATCCTAGTGTGATTCTATCGCGATCTTAGTGCGATCCTAGCGTGATCCTATCTTGATCCTAGTTGGATCCTACTGTGATCCTAGTGCGATCCTAGTGTGATTCTATCGTGATCCTAGTGCGATCCTATCCTGATCCTATCGTGATCATATCGTGATCCTAGTGTGATCTAGTGTGATCCTAGCGTGATCATACCGTGATCCTATCGTGATCCTAGTGTGATCCTATAGTGATCCTATCGTGATCATTTCGTGATCATATCGTGATCCTAGTGCGATCCTATCGTGATCCTAGTGTGATCCTATTGTGATCATATCGTGATCATATCGTGATCATATCATGATCCTAGTGTGATCCTATCGTGATCCTAGTGTGATCCTATTGTGATCCTATAATGATCCTATCGTAATCCTATAGTGATCCTATCGTGATCCTATCGCGATCCTAGTGTGATCATATTGTGATCCTGACGACAGTTGCCAGAAATACTGGAAGGGTTCTCAACCAGAGTACTTTGTCACCTACACAGTTGAATGTCGAGCCCCAAGCGCGAACCCAAAAACTGCCAGCAAAACTCAATTGTTAATTTCATTCTTCGAATTTGTTTAACACTTAAACCTACAATACATTACATCTACAATACATTACATCTACAATACATTACATCTACAATAAATTACATCTACAATACATTACATCTACAATACATTAAACCCGGGTGAGTCCACAGTAGCCATGAAAAGGCGCAATGGTTTTTCTCTGTAATCGAAGAGACTCCTAAAACATATCCCTGTTTTGCTGATATATTACCTACACATTATTTTAACATTGTCTAAGTATTTTAAAATTTTAAAAGTACATTACACAAATAATAAAGTCAGAACCTGTTGTTTAAGTGCAGACTTCTATTTATTTATTATTTTTTAAATCGATTTTTGGGGTCTTCCTATACTTCAGTATTTGATTACAAGAGATCGTTACTATAGCAACATTTATTTTTTGTACTTTCAACGCCACGTTTTTCATCGACATTTTCGGAGACATGCATCAAGTATGCCAAGAGACCGAGCACGCACATAACTCATCTTAAAACATGGGACCAAATGGTTTGCTAGAGAAAATAGCATTTAACATCCTGCAAGTCATAAGACGGGCTGCTCCAGTCAAAGTCTGGAAGTAGTACTCTAGCCAAAGTCTGGGGGGGGGGGTACTCTAGCGAAAGTCTGGGGTGGTACGCTAGCATATGCCTGGGGTGGTACTCTAGCCACAGCCTTGGGGTGGTACTCCAGCCAAAGCCTGGGAATAGTACTCCAGCCAAAACCTTGGAGTGATGCTCCAGACACAAGCATCACATTAAACCTTCTCTTGCTGCCTGTCCAGTGTAATCGGGTTGTGGCCACTGGCCAGTGTTACTAAGATCAGTTCGTCATGTTTCTCGAAGAGATGATTGCGTTTGAAATCACAGATACGGGCTCACCCAGACGCGAACATGCTTTGGACATGACACACGGTAACCACGATTAACAGTGATAACAATCATTAGCCCCCTCATAATAACATTAGCAGACGGGATATGTTGCTAAGCTCATGTTTTGTTTACAGGGAGACAAAAATAAGGGGTCTCAACTAGTCCATAGTCTCATTCTTTTCCATACACATTTCGCGGAGAATCCGAAATGTGAGACTTGTTTCCCTTTAGGAATCAAATGTCATTCAAGTATAAAGTATGCTATATAGTGTATTCGATTTCCAATGGTAGTTTTTATTTTTACAAAATGGTTGGCCTGATTTTTGTGTGTCTGAATTAAATTTTTAACGTGATTCTTAGACAATTTTAGACCAGATGTTCAAACATCAAACTGTCGAGCAATTAGACTTCGTTAAGAACCTTTGTTCGTGAATATCTAAATGTGTTTTCTGTGATTAATTTTTTTTAAAATGTATCTATTATTTACCTTTTAGAAAGATAACGTGTGTTGTGGTAAATATCTGCCTGCTACTAAATCTCAAAGATCTATATTTAATGGTGTAATTATAAATCATGAAAGTAAGTTGGTGTGATATGGGGGGGGGGAGAGGGGGTGGTTGAATGACTGTATATACATGACTTGAATTTTGAGAGAAACACATACCATTTTTTATGGCGGTATCAGAAAAGTATTTGACCTACTAACCGGTAACTCTCTTCTAGCTTAGCTTTATGTTTGATCCCTGCTATAGTACTGTCCCCTTTGCGTTACTCTCGATCACATGACGACAGCTAAGGATGTTTAAATATAGCTCATTTGAATTCGGTATCTTAAAGTGCAGTTACCAATGACAACAATGTTACGCGGGGGGGGGGGGGGGGGGCTTAGAAAAAATAAATGACTTTGGTGGCCGAGTCTTATTGGTACTAGAAGAATGTATTGAAAGAAAGCGCCATAAATTTTCTCCCATAGATAAAGACGGAATCAAAAGTTCATTAACTGTAGAGACAGCAAAGATTTATTGGCTTATCCCGGGAGTCAGGGTTAGTCAGTCATGTGTCATGTCATGTGTCAGTCGCGTGTCATATTTCTGACCATTTTTCAAAATCCTTTATGTTAGCTTCGCTTTTGCTTGCGTGTGTTTGTTGCTGGCTGGGAGTGTGGCAAAATCTTTGGACAGCTAATTGACCCACTTCCCGTCACCCTATCGAGCAGAAACTTCGCACATGGACTCGTTGCCGACGACAAAGTTGCTATCAAATTTTATGACAACACATTTTATCAAATTACCCCCCCCCCCCAACCAATCAAAATCCTTAAAAATCAGTTTTACTGTTTTTCAAATGTAAGACGAATGAAATTTGAAATAAGATGACACTGAATTCACAAAATAAAATTTCCGATAATAACTGCGCTAAATTTGTTTCGTGAAAAAAAATAAAATAATTAAAACAAATCGCAGGTCTTTAATACTTTCATCCGATACTGGTACAGTATCGATACCGCGTGTTCGCCTTGAGACTTACGAAAAGCGCACTTTTGCATGTGCCGGCCCAACAATTTGGAACGCACTTCCAGTCGCTCTCAGAAACAGCCAGACACTGGAGTCCTTTAAAACCGATTTAAAAACGCATCTATTTCGCATACACCTTCTGGAGTGATGCTACCTACCATCTTTTTCGGTTAATGTATATTGGCCTGTGTTGTTTATGGTTGAAACGGGATGAAAGACTTTGACTTGGTATGCTCGTATGTAGCTTTATATTGTTGCGTCTGTTCTTAAATGTGGTAAATTTTATATTGTTTTTATTTCTCTTTATAATATGGTTGACTTTGTACCGCGCTTCGAGCTTTTAAGGATGAAGTGTGTTTTTCAAATAATTTTTATTATTATTATTATTATTATTATTATTATGCTTTTCTGAATATTATTATTATTATTATTATTATGTTTTTCTGAAATAGTAGTTGGTGTGATAAATCTGCGGTGTTAAAGCGGGCGCGTCATTATACTATTAATATAAAATAAAAGAATAAACAAGGGCTAGAAAGGATGTGTACGCACATCTTTGTTTGAATGCCTCCTTTAAACAAAGGAAACAATTTATGACCGTAAAATTTGTCTCTAAACCGGAAGTACGATTTAAAATATGTTGAAATCGATCAACGTTCAAAAGTTATTTATAGCATTGGCCTGGATGCAAAGTTGCTTTATATATATATATATATATATATAATTATCTCTTTCTTTAGTTATCTTTATCTCTCTCTATCTCATTATCTCTCACACCAGGAACAAACACGCCAGAAACGAACACATACGACCAAGACGAAACATACAAATAGCTGTTCAGCTTCTCCAAGTTAAACTACATACTCTTCATCTGCTCCATCTATAACATACGAATTATTTTGTATAACAAATTGACCCCTCTTGCCTTGTCGTGACTGTGTCGTCTGCTCAGTTTGACTTCCCTGTAACCAGTTTGAAAAGTTTCCTTGTTGACAAAACGAACCAGCAACCCGGAACTCGGGCTGGTGACAGCCTCCAACAACATTCTGACTGGTTGTTGTTTTTAGATAATTAAAAAAAAAATATATACTAAACCACCACTTTCCCTCACCTCACCCGCCACACACAGACACACATGCAGAGAGAGAGAGAGAGGGAGAGAGAGGGGGGGAGAGGGAGGAGAAAGAGAGAGGGAGAGAGAGAGAGGTAGAGAGAGAGAGGGGGGAGTGTAAGAAAGAGAGAGAAAGAAAGAAAGAAAGAGAGAGAGAGAGAGAGGGAGAGAGAGAGAGAGAGAGGGGAGTGTAAGAAAGAGAGAGAAAGAAAGAAAGAGAGATAGATAGAAAGAGAGAGGGAAAGAAAGAGAGAGAGAAAGAGAGAGCAAAAGAGAGAGGAAAAGAGAGAGGAAAGAGAGAGAAAGAGAGAGGGAAATATAGATAGAAAGAGAGAGGGAAAGAGAGGAAGAGAGAGGGAACTAGAGATAGAAAGAGAGAGGGAAAGAAGGAGAGTAAGAGAGAAATAGAGAGAGGGGAAAAGAGAGGAAAAGATAGAGAAACAGAGGGGGTTAGGGAGAGGGAAAGACGGAGAGAGGAAAAGATAGAGAAGAGAGGGAGAGATAGTCAAATCCAATGTTTGCCACCCTCACCCCCCACGACCCCCCTGAGCACCCATGGGACAAAGGGGTCTAAGTCGGAGTTTAGCCTAGATGGATTGAAGATTTAGAGTAGAGAAAAAAGAGGTACAGCAGCACGAATCAAAACTTGCAACAGAATAAAAGCATCAGTTAGGTCTGAGTAGAAAGTGATGGGTGAGGCAGAGCTATGGATGCACTTATCCACGTTCCATTTTATGTGTGTTTATCCACAAAGTATAGAAATCGCAGCATTGGTTGAGAGTTGTGGATTCAGCCTGGAGGAGGTCAGGAGTAAGGGGTTAAGAGGTTATTCTCGGCCTATATCTTTACGGCAGGCCAGCACAACATACGACACTCGGGCCACATGCGGCCCACCAGCACCCACCTTGCGGCCCGCGAAGTAACGAAATATTCTTTATTCTTATTATTTTCTTAATAGCCCCCCCCCCCCTACCCCCCCCCCCTTCTATTTTCTTTCGCCCCTGGTCAGGAGTAAGGGGTTAAGAGGTTATTCCCGGCCTATATCTTTACGGCAGGCCAGCACAACATACGACACTCGGGCCACATGCGGCCCACCAGCCCCCACCTTGCGGCCCGCGAAGTAACGAAATATTCTTTATTCTTATTATTTTCTTAATAGCCCCCCCCCCCCTAACCCCACACCGTTCTATTTTCTTTCGGCCCACACATGTTTTTTTTAAAAAGTATTACGGCCCGCCTTACATTATGAGTTGTACAGGCCTGCTTACGGAATTGCACTTGAAAACTGAACAAATGTGTATAATCTCTACATGTGTAATGTCTATGGGTGTAATCGCCATGTGTGTAATCTCTATGGGTGTAATCTCTATGGGTGCAATCTCCATGAATGTAATCTCTATTGGTCTCTACGGGTGTAATCTCTATTGATGTAATCTCTATGGGTGTAATCTCTAAGAGTGTCATCTCTATGGGTGTAATCTCTATTGATGTAATCTCTATGGGTGTAATCTCTATGAATGTAATCTCTATGGGTGTAATCTCTATGGGTGTAATCTATATGAGTATAATCTGTATGAGTGTAATCTCTATGGATGTAATCTCTATGAGTGTAATATCTATGGGTGTAATATACATGGGTGTAATCGGGTGTTATCTCTACGGGTGTAATTTTTATGGGTGTAACTAAATAAGCCCTAGGGCAAAGTTACCTAAAGCTTAAATGTGGTCGAATCAACAACTCGGTCCATGGAGCAGGGCTTCGCGAAGAGAATGTGGTGGTGGTGGATAAAACAAACATTCTGGGAGAAAGGGAGGTGGGGGCTGCACACAGCATCACCAGGTGAGAGAGGTCGTGGGAACCCTAAGATCACATGTAGAAATGACCCTAACAGAGATCGAGGGCCATGAGAATGACAAGCACTGAGAGGGTGATGTCAGTTGTTTTTTTAATGGACAGAATGAGAGAGACTGTCGATAGTCTGGGTTAGGGGTTGCAATCCGGGATCCCGAAATTCGAAAATACCGGAATATCGGCCATAATTGATGTTCGAAAATACCGGGATTGGATTTATGAAAATCAGGATTTTCGATCATCCCGGGATTTCATTTTCAAATTTTAAAAAAAATCGTTTTTCTTAGTTTCCAAGACGTAGTTAAAGCAAGACATATCAATAATTTATGAGATATGCAAATCCCTCACACCAATGTCTCAAGTTCAAAGACCTGGCTAATGAGATGTGCAAATCCCTCACACCAATGTCTCAAGTTCAAAGACCTGGCTAATGAGATGTGCAAATCCCTCACACCAATGTCTCAAGTTCAAAGACCTGGCTAATGAGATGTGCAAATCCCTCACACCAATGTCTCAAGTTCAAAGACCTGGCTAATGAGATGTGCAAATCCCTCACACCAATGTCTCAAGTTCAAAGACCTGGCTAATGAGATGTGCAAATCCCTCACACCAATGTCTCAAGTTCAAAGACCTGGCTAATGAGATGTGCAAATCCCTCACACCAATGTCTCAAGTTCAAAGACCTGGCTAATGAGATGTGCAAATCCCTCACACCAATGTCTCAAGTTCAAAGATCTGGCTAATGAGATGTGCAAATCCCTCACACCAATGTCTCAAGTTCAAAGATCTGGCTGGATCTGCGTACTCTTATTTTGTCATTAGTTTTGTTTTTACATCGTGCTTATGTAGAGCGTAAGTGGAGGCGAGGCACGACGTGAAGGTACAGGATTGGTAAGAAAATGTTTTCATATTATTGACAAATTGACTCGTTATGTTTAAGACAAGTAAAAATTAAGTTACTGCTATTTTGTGATAACAATATTAATAATTTATATTCACCTCATAACTGATTTTCGAGCTATTTTGTCTCAGGTTAAATTTCCCAGTTTGTCTGTGCGGTACTTAGCCAAACATTTACAGGAAAATTTAAGGATTAAAAAAAAATGTGTACACGTCAAACCAATTTGATTGAATTAATAAATTTTTCCTAATGATTAATTTCCCCTTCAGGTTGATGGGAAAAAAATGGGGATCTCTGAAAAAAAATAAACCTAAATTTGAAAAGCATTTGAAACAATCGGAAATAAAGACATCAGTTTTGTATTATTTCTTGAAAGCTACAGACACTTATCAGCTAAATGTATTAGATGTAACAAGATACTTAATACATTTGGAGGAGGTACAACTTCAGGCCTACACTCTAATTTAAAGTCTGCACATTTCAGTGACTACTTGGACGTATTTCTAAGGCCAGATTGCGACCAGATGCGCAAACATATCGTGGATATTCAAAAGCTTGGTCAGACAGCGGCTTCATCGTTGGACACATCTGTGATCAATGAAATTGAACATCTTGGATCTGAGGAGGATGAACTTGAAGATACACCGCCGCTTATGAGACAATTTGGAATTGAAATACAAAAGAAACTTCAGACTATGGATAATACTTCCAGACCAACGGATGGAGAATTGATATATTGGTATCAATAGACATGGCTTTAAGAGTTGTGGTTCAAGAGGAAAATATCTTGAAATTGCATATGATATCCCAAGGTCTATTCCTCCGACCAGCGTGGAGTCAGAGCGGGTGTTCTCTTCATCAGGTTAATTTTGTAACCATTTGCGGTCAAAGTTCAGTGATCAAACATTAGACACTTGGTAATTTTTACGATTTCATTATTTCAATTTGACCAAAGATTAAAATAACACCAAATATTTCAATATTTGATAATAAAACTTTTCAAATTTCAAAAGTTAAGAATATTATTTTTGTTCGTTGGATTAAACTTAAAGTCTGAAGTTAAACATTTGTGTTATTGTTAAAAGCTTATTAAATATTAAAATGGGATAATTTTTTTCTGAATGTTTTTATTTCATTGATAAATCCTAACCTTTAATGTTGAATCGAAACTAAAAATTCTCTAAATATCGAAAATATCGGGGTTCCGATTGGTATTGGTAAACTTTAATATCGAAAATACCGGTTTTGGCAAAAGAGACCGGTTTTGCGACCCCTAGTCTGGGCCTCTTGAGTTGAGCATAGGGGGGGGGGCGGTGGCACTAACTGAGTGATGCGGTTAAAACCTTTATAAAACTAGATCGTATTCAAGTACCGTTTCATAGGCGTGTTAAACATAACCGGATTTAGGGGGAACTGTTTCCTTACTCCCCGAAACCTCGTGTCACGTGATCGAATGCGTTAAGATATACCTAGATCTGGTCATCTTTAATTGTGTTTTTAATCTTTGGTGTGAGCCCTGCCTTATTTTCAGTCAAAAGCAACATCTCGGATGACTGCACAAACTTCGGTCTTACGGCTGACATCAAAGAGACGGCGGACCAGCTACGATCAACTCCTCGAAAACTTTACATCGTGCCCTACATCCCCCCCCCTTCCCCAAACAAATCCACTGTTTCAAAAGGTCTTCGGATCCCCAATACCAAATCCAATGTTTCCAAAATGGCCATGATCGATTTTCGCCGGACTAACGACATTCACGAACGATTTGAATGACTCAAACTAGTTTTAAGAGACTTGTTCCACATTTCCAATCTAACTATAAGAAGGGAGACCACTTTACATTCGACTTCCTCGGCTTCGTCATTTTAAAGTGCAGAACAGCCTAAAACCAAAAAAAAAATAAATAAAAACTTTGTGAATTTATTTCTTTTCTAGTTCTTTTGCAGCCTAGTTGTGCCCATTACCTCGTTGTCGCCCTTGCTGTCATTGTAAACAAATCTCTCTTTCTTAGCGACAATTCTTTTATTTTTTTTCCCCTTTAAACAGCTGAAGCAATGCTGTTATAGTCTCTAACCAGACATCGCTGTAAAAATAAGATGCTATTTATAGAGATATGTTTACTTTTTTTAATTCGTTATATTAACTTGGCTTTTTTTTTTTCGGGCTTGGCTGGTATGGCAAAATCTTCAGACGGCAAATTGACCCACCTCACGTCAACTTACCGAGCTGAAACTTGGCACATAGACTCGTTGCCGATGACAACACATTTTATCAAATTTACAGCCCCACTCCCAAACCAGCCCTCCCCCCCTCGTCCCATAATCTGTTTTCATGTTTTTTTGTTTTTTTTTTGTTTTGTTTCAAGGGGAAGATGAAGGAAATGTGATGACATTAATTTCACGAAATAAAATTCCCGATAACCGCGCTAAATGAGATTCTTTTTTTTTTTTTTTTTTTTTTTTAAATTTTTCCCGGTGTTTTTTGGGTTATATTTTTTTTTTTTTTTTTTTTGGGGAAGATGAAGGAAATGTGATGACATTAATTTCACGAAATAAAATTCCCGATAACCGCGCTAAATGAGATTCTTTTTTTTTTTTTTTTTTTTTTTAAAATATCGCACGTGCGTTTGGTGCGCAATATTTTCTTTTGTTTTTCTGACATAGTCGGTGAAATAAATCTGCGGAGTAAAGCCGTCCGAAGATTTTGTCAAAGCTCACAAAAAGCGAAGTTAATTTAAAATGTTTAAATAGGATATTAGTTTTAAATTTCCTTGGTTTGGGGGGGGGGGGTTGGTGGGGAATTGTTGACATAACTATTTAGTGGGGTTCTTGAAATTTTGACCATTGTTGGCATTGGGGGAGCGAGGGGGAGGGGTCAAAAAGTTGCGTAAAATTGAACCCCCCCCCCCCTTCCCGACTGCATCGTTGCACGCACCAGGCGTGGGCGAACTCTTCCAGCTCATATCCCCCGTCTTTTTGTTGCCAAAAAAAACATGTCAATGTTAACTGACACATTCCTAGCTTATCAGTGGCGTAACTGGCAGGTGGTGAGTCAGGGGGAGGGGGTGGTGGTGCACATGCTCTGTCGTGAAGCATTAAACATTAAAACATTGTGCGAGTTACGCGTCTTGCTTGTCTTACACATTGAAATTGTTATGTTGACTGGCTTTGAACTCGTTTGACATTCTTTCTGAAACAAAATGTTGTTTGTTTAGTTGCTTTTTTCTTGGGGGGGGGGGGGGGAAGGGGGGCGGAGGGTATCTTTACGAATGGATTTTAACGTCTTTTTAATCATTCTTAAATAACTAATGTTGCATTCGCTTCAAGTTTACTGCCTGGGGTCATTTCCATAGACTAAACGACTATAAAATCGTACATTCGGTGTGGTATTTAAACAAATAAAATCTTACATTTGGTATGGTATTTAAACCATATAAAATCTTACATTTGGTATAATGTTTTAAAAAAATAAAATCTTACATTTGGTATAATATTTTAAAAAATAAAATCTTACATTTGGTATAATATTTTAAACAATAAAATCTTACATTTGGTATAATGTTTAAAAAAATAAAAATCTTACATTTGGTATAATATTTTAAACAATAAAGTCTTACATTTGGTATAATTTTAAAAAAAATAAAATATTACATTTCGTATAATATTTTGAACAATCAAATCTTATATTTGGTATGATACTTTAAAAAAACAAAAAACTTACATTTGTTGTGGTATTTTTTTCAAAAAAAAAAAAAAAAAAAAGAAAAGGGAATAACGGATGTGACCATTCAAAAATGGTAATGGTCCAGCTTTCAGAATCATAAAGAAGGTCTGATAAGTCTGTTTGGCAAAGGATATTTGTAGACCTATGTGGAACAGTTTGGTATTCCATTTGTAAAGGAGTTTAGCTTAGCTGCCGGTTTGCTAAATTATATGATAGACCGGACGTATGAATATTACTTATAGAAATAAATATATATGTGATAGGCTTTTTGTAAAACAGTTAAGTACGGGGTATATAAAAATAAATAATGATACATTTTTAAAATGTTATATGACTTTGGTTGTGAAACAGCGCAGCTTTCTGTTTGTAAGACTGTAAGGTAGTTTCGTTGAGTTTGGTTGTGAAACAGCACAGCCTTCTTTTTGTAAGACTATAAGGTAGTTTGGTTGAGTTTGGTTGTGAAACAGCCCAGCCGTATGTTTGTAAAGCTGTATTGTCATCTCCACATGTAGACCAACGCTTCTCAGTTGTATGTATTTTGTTCTAGAATTTCTGTCCCAGGCTGCTGTTAGATGACGTAGTTCGGTTAGGGTGTTATTGTTACATGAATATGGTGTGCATTTCAGTGACGGAGTACCGACAAAATGGCTTTTGGTGGTGGGTGCATGTACACTCTAAGGTGGAAGGTGGCTTTTGGGTGATGTGTACATGGATAGTCAATGTGGCCTTGGGGTGCCTGCAGGCCTACATCTACTGTCAGTGTGTCATTGGCCTGTAGGAATAGGTGTGCTGTGCGCTGTTGGATCTAACGGAGACTTGTGACATGGCGAGCCTCCATGTCGTTTGGTTGCAAAAACGTTTATTTGATGAACAAGTGTGTCTGTTTGACAGACATTTGTCTCTATCAGTCCTCGTTCGTTTGGTTAAACTAAGTATACCACCCACTGCCACCCACTACCACATTGCCACCCACTGTCACCCACTGCCACCCACTGGCCACCCACTGCCACGCACTACAAAATGAGCAATGCATTTCAACTTTTAGAACAATAGTAAGTGAAATTCTTTTCATTTTTTATACCAATGACCTAGAAAAATAAACGTCAAACGTCCCTGCAGAAAGTGTAAGAACATATAAATATTTATATCATAACTAAAAAATCAATGGCGCCTCTATTCTTATTTCTTATACTCACTTTTCCTTGCCTCCCCTGAAATGCCAGGTGGGCACCCCAGGTGGGGAAACTCTGAAGTAGGTTTAAAAAAAAAAAAAATATGCATTGTTTCAATGAACACCTACGTTGTAACCCAGTCTCTCTGGTCAATTAAAATTTAAAAATTTTAAACTAAACTCATTTTGCGTTTCACTGCCCCGTACGGTCACATACTGTCATATACTATCATATCATCGGCATCCTTCCGTCTCGTGAGAAGATGGTGCATCACCGTTGGGTTGGGTTGCATTTTCTCGAGTGGCTGTGCAGTCCTATCCTTAATAAAATGAGTAAAACAGAGTATGGTTAAACCTGAATAATTAAACGCAACAAAACAGCGAACGTGTCGGCAGAAAGCCTTCGTCAGCGAACAAAACAACAGAAAAAACGTTAAGAAATAGCACTTAGCTGGTAAGTAGTATCTGTGGGCAGCAATAGAAGTGTGGCAGAAGGAAACTGAGTGAGAGTTTAAATAAGCAGCGGCGAAAAAAGGGGGGAGAAAAAAGTTCACTGTGATAGGTCAGAACGTGGAGGGGCGGAGCTAGGGTCAAGCTGTGAACAGAGACATAACATTAATCCCATCTGGCGTCAA